>BMAC01000921.1:306060-337519 GCA_014905375.1 Phtheirospermum japonicum | reverse complement strand
TTATTATTATTATTATTATTATTTTGTTGTATTTAGAATGTCTGGATTTTGATTATGATTACCCTCTTTTTGATTGATTAGGCTTTAAATAGTTTTTACGTATGAATTTTAAATTCAAGTGCTTTAATACAGAGTTAAAATACACTATTTGGCTGCTAGAAAAAATAAGAATTGAGATTCATATATCCTACTTCAAAATTCAAGTTTTGGGTATGCACACTTTTCTAATTCTGAATATGTAATTCAAGAATTCATACTACTTAATAAAGTTTTGGGGTTTCGATATGGTATGTCTTCAGTTGGGTTCTAATTCTAAATAAGTATCTTCAGATAATTATTTGGTATGTCTTCGATTCATATATCCTACTTCAAAATTCATGTTTGGTTTTTTTTGGTTTTTTTTTACGAAAAGACCATTAATATGACTCATTAATTGTAATCATAATAGTGTGTACACACACACACACACAACTAATAATAATAATAGTAGGGTAATCATAATCAAAATCCAGACATTCTAAATACAACAAAATAATAATAATAATAATAATAATAATAATAATAATAATAATAATAATAATAAATCGCAGACTTCATAAAAATCCTCCCAAGAAATTTTGAAAATTATTAATCATTAGCCCATAAAAACAACAAATAAAAATAGAAGAAATAACCATTTTTTCCCTCATCTGGAGTAATTGGAAATCGAATCTTGAGAAATTCTGGGGCCAAGTATCTAACCAGTTCAAATAACCTGCGAACAATAGATCAATGGGGAAAATATAATTGAAAGGAAATTGAATATAATAATCTAATTGATATCAATTTAAAATAAAAAACATATCAGATCAGTAATCAAAAATATTGAACAAACATAATGGCGGAGTAATTGAATGCAAATTCTAGGAAAGGGGAAACAAAAATGAAGTAGAATAAAAGAATTGAGAGATGGCATTATTGGTACAAATAAAACTTGCATGTGGAAGTAAAAAAAAACAACAACAAATTCTTACAAATAATACTTGGATTTGCCTTGAATATGTTAAGGAGACGACAATTAATGAGCAGACTAATAAAAAAGAAAACAAATAATCATTAGATACAATAATATCAATTAATAAAAAACATAAATAAAAAATATCGATGATCCTGTGATTCCCATATCCACCAAAAACAACGGAAGAAAAATCTTACATAATAGATTAAAGTTACTGCGGAAGGGAATAAGGTTACTGCGGAAGGGAATAAGGTTACTCCGGAGGGGGCGGGAGTGTTGAAGAATCTATACCCTACTTTTTTTTGCCTCTACCAAGAATTGCATAAGGATAAGACAACAAAGGTCAAGAATTCGACGGTCTCTAGAATTTATTTCCACTCTTTTCATGATATCAAACTTGTCCAAATTCAGGATTATCCCTTGCCCTAGTTATCCAATTTCTTGAAACCAGCCCCATGATATTTTCTACTTTTCAACAAAAAACCGCCGATTCTATATTTTGAAATTAGATTCATGTTTATGTTAAAAGTAACTCAACCAATATAAAACCAAAAAACAACAAAAGAACAGTAATTGGATAGTAAAAAACTAGTAGGAAAAAGTGTTTAAATTTTATTACGAAAATCAGATCGGATCGGCCTTGGCTATGTGTAGGCGAGTTCGGGCTCACTGAGTCCTGGTCGTCCGAAAAAACAAGCCGTTCAAAGTTGGGGGTGTCATGTGTCTTCAATCCAGTCCCACCTGCAGTTTGACCACCCCGTTTCCCGTGACAAAAGCTTTTTCAGACCACTTTTGGAAGTTTTTGCAGGTTTTTGTCCCTTTGTGTGTTTTGGAATTTTGTGTCACGGGATCCTTCTTTCCCTTCCCTTATAACAGCTTATCTTCTTCCCCTTTTCTTTTTGTTTACTCCATTTATTTGTTTGCAGCTTCCTCTGTATTCAAAGATATTTTTCGAAGGAAGTTTTCATGTATCCTACCCTCGAAATATTTTTGTCCGGCTAACTCCACTCTTCCGCCTTCGTCTAATTCTCCTCGAATTTTCCTTGTTCCCAGAGGTAATTTCTTTCCCATTCTTTTTCTTTTTTCTTGAACCTTTCCTATGTCAAGTAGCCCGGGCTATTCTCCGGATGGCTCTCGGGGATTTGAGGGGGCTGGTCTGGACGGCGACCAGTCAAAATTTTGACCGGGCCCATACGGCGGGTCTGGATTCGATCAATACGGGAGTTTCGGTACCGGGGATATTTTTGGTCATGGACATCCTTTCTCCTTTGAGGGGTTTTCAGGGAACAATGATCAGTTCGGCAATTTTCCTTGTTTCGACCAGGCCCAATCTTTTGGATCGAGGGGTCGGTTCGGGGCTGGATGTGAGCTCGGGTCTTGAAGCGGATTTAGTTCGGGGCCTCATTATGGTTTGGTCGATCATCCCGAGGACGAGGTGGTGGAGGGATCTGGATGGGTATGAAGTTTTAGCCCAGATCGGACTGGGGCAACAGACCAAGATTTCGGGGTTATTTTGTCGCAGCTTGACCCCTTGGATGACCTCACCTGTCGAGACCCGGTGGATAATGACACCTATCGAGTACCTCGATCCGAGAAGTCTCGGAGGAAATCCAAGGCCCAGACGTCGAGTCCGAACAAAATCATGGCTTCTTAGTCGGACCGGTCTGGAGAGCGCACCCCGACTGACCACTAGAAGAGGCCTCCGCCGCGGGATTAGGATGACACCCTGCTCGGCATTGTCGTGGAACAGAGTAATTTAGTGGACGATAACCTGGTCACATATCGAAGGGAGTGTGGTGTCCCCGGGGCTATTCATTTTTTCCCCCGTACGACGCCGAGCAAATCCACTGTCCGCCGGCCTCCTGTACCACCATGTTCACAGACAGTCTGCATTTCGGGGTTTCGTTCCCGCTCCCCCGGCTTCTGGCGAATATTTTGAATGACCTAGGATTTCCCATTTTCCAGCTCCACCCATTGACCATAGCTCGGATCCTGGGTTTGTTTGTGCTATTCAAACTCAACGACTGGCTGGCTCCCACCCTCGAAGAGCTGCGGTGGCTCTATCTTTTCAAGGCTATGGGCGGGAGCGATTCCGTTTTTACTATAACTCAGTTCGACCTGTCAACTTCAAGGATCTCGTGACCGGGCTCCCCGACACTCTTCATGACTGGAAACTGTGCTAGTTTTATGTCGGGGGGGGGGGGGGGGGGACTGGCAAATGAGGAATCCCGACGGCTCACTTTATTCTCCCCCAATTCTTTAAAGAAGTTCGGTTAGTATGATGTTAGTGCCTTTCTTCTTATTTCGATCTAATACTCATTGTTTGCTTTTGTTTTCAGTTTATCGTTGTCCATAGACTCATAGCTAGGAATTTCTTGCTCGTTTGTACGATATCTTGGATTCTGACCCGGTGTCGAGACATTATAAGAACCTGCTCATGAAAGCTAAACCTCAAAGAGCCAGACTCAGGTATTCCCCTCTTCGCGCTCAGCTCGGACCGTCTACTCCCGGTGAGGCAGATTTCATTTATATATATTTTATTCTTTTTTTTTCTTTTTACATATACTTTAGTCCTTTCATGATTTGCCTGTCTCGAATTTGGGTCACCCCTGGTCAGTTTTTGTCTGCTCGGCATATCCTGTTCGGCCGCATCGGTGACTGCCTCCCGGTGTCTGCCGGTGCCCATCAACGAGATTCGGCCAAGCTCAGCATTTCGGTCCATCCAGCTCAACCAAGCTTATAGAACGCTCGGTGTTGATTAACATTGATTTTCACCGTGGGGCTGAGCTCCTCAGTTCGGCATTGCTCGTATTCTTACTGAGCTGTGTGATTTTTGTTTGCAGTGTATTATCCTTACTTCGACCGGACCATGTCTCTCGCTGCGCTTGACCGAGCTGCCAAGTTCCTGGAACAAAGCAAGAAAGCTGCAAAGAGGCCGGCTACTGGTGGTGGCAAGAGGAAGAAGAAAACTGGCCCCACTGCTCTGTCAGCTCCCCGGGAGTCCTTCTCTGCTCCTCAGGTCAGTGAAGGGAGCTCCCATCATAAGCCTATCACCATGGAGCATGAGGAGATCATTTTTGGCGGTCCCCGTCCTCAACGCGCCCATCCCGAGTATGATTATTTGGGATATTACGCCCCAAACGCGGCTGGTGGGTCGGTTGGAGGGTATCTCTTTTCTGAGTTCTCGGATAGCATTGCTCATAACTGTGGACCGAGATTAGATGACTGGGTCTCTGGTTTCGATGGGGATAGTCAACTGGGGTTCTCAGAGGCGAACATTTGTCGGGCCTTCGCCTCGATGAAGTTAGCTCGGTGGAACTTCTCTGACCTCCGAAGGGACCATGCCCGGCTCCAGCGGGACTTCGCTGCCCTTCAGGAGACGCATGATCAGTGTACGAACCTAATTCTCGACCGCGAATCCTAGATGGCAAGGGCTAATAAGGAGGAACAGTTCGTCGAGGCAGCTCTGAGTGCAACCCAGCGGACTTTATCCGGTTTGGATGATCTGAAGACCCAGCATGCCGAGTTGGTGGCGGTCCGTGCCCGAGAGGAGGAGGCAGCGTTTGCGAGGGGAAAAATTGTCGACGCCGAGGAGTACCGAACTGAGACTCTTGGGCCCATGATGAGCGCCTCGTACCTATCCACCATGGAGGAAGCCCTACAAATGCTGCGGAATGGGGCTTCCATTGCTGATTTTGAGAAGCACATTGCCGAGAAGATGGTGGAGTACGGCTTAGAAGGCGGCGAGGCCGACATGGATGCTGATGGTGATGAGCAGGGAGATGATGAGGAGGGGGAGGATGGCGGGGACTGATTTGCACTTTTTCTGACTTGGTGTTTCTGTATCTTTTGTGGCACGTCACTTTTGGGTGGTAAAATTTGACATTCTAAACAATTCATGGTTGAATTCGGATCGGCTTGTTCTGGATGACTTTTCCCCTTTTAATTTGCCCTTGACTTAACTCGTTTGTTTCTGTTGTTTTTTTGGTTTGATAATCTAAATATGCATGCATATTGCCTTTTTTTTAAAATAAAGATCCGGGCGGGAAGTCTTTGGCTTGGAATCTTTCTAATGCCCTTCTGGTTATCGACTCGGTTTAAGTTTGACTCTTTTGGGCTCGGCACGTTGAGCTCGGATTTTATGAAAACTTGCCCTTTTTGACGTGTCGAGTCAATTTGAGTTCGACTCTTTTGAGCTCGGCACGTTGAGATCAGGTTTTTTTTGAAAACTTGCTCTTTTTGACGTGTCGGGTCAATTTGAGTTTGACTCTTTTGAGCTCGCCACGTTGAGCTCGGATTTTTTGAAAACTTGTTCTTTTTGGCGTGTCGAGTCAATTTGAGTTTGACTCTTTTGAGCTCGGATTTATTTGAAAACTTATTTTTTTTGGTGTGTCGAGTCAATTTTAGTTTGACTCTTTTGAGCTCGGCACGTTGAGCTCGTGTTTTTTGAAAACTTGCTCTTTTTGACGTGTCAATTCAATTTGAGTTTGACTCTTTTAAGCTTGGCACGTTGAGCTCGGATTTTTTGACTTCGTGTTACCTCTGCCGATATGGCTAGCCGGTTTGGTGTAGACGATCTCAGCCATCATTCTGGAGCTCGGAATTTGGAGCTTATTGAGTTCGCTTTTGTGCTGCGTGGCTTTTATTGCCAGCTCGACATTTTAGCTTTGTTTTTATTTTTGAGTGGCTCTTTGCCTTGGGATTTTTCTTTTAAGTGTTTATATGGTGCCTTGAGTTGGCTTGTATTTTCGTGAGGTCAGCACTTTTAATACTGCTCTTAGTGAGTTAAGTTGTTGTGCTAGGATTTTTATGGGTGACGTCTACCTGATGAGGTCTGTCCATCACGCTTTTGCTTGACCTGATTGCGTCAAACTAGGTTATGTGAGTGAGGTCGGCTTCATGAGTTCGGTATCCCCACTCTTTCATTGTCGATCTTGTTGGTTTGTGTTCAAAATGAGGAAAAGAAATGAGTACTTTATTGATAATATTTCTTTAGGTACACGGCATTCCAGGGATGCGCGAATTTCTTTCCATCTAAATACTCTAGGTGGTAAGCCCCATGCTGGAGAGCTTCTGAAACTCTGAATGGACCCTCCCATTTTGGTTTGAGGGGACCTTGATTCGGTCTGAAAACACGTTTGAGGACCAGGTCACCGACTTTGAAGGCTCTGGCCTTCACTTTCGAGTTGTAGTAGCGTTCACTACTTTGCTTGTAGATTGCGTTCTTTAGTTTGGCATCCGTTATTTTCTCTTCGAGGAATCAAGTGCGGCTCGGCATGCCAGGTCATTCTTTTCTTCTTCAAAGTGAGCTACTCGTAGGATGGTGTATCGATCTCAACTGGTATGACCGCTTCTGATCCAAAGGTGATTGAAAAAGGGGTTTCATCGGTAGATGAGCGGTGTGTTGTTCTGTATGACCATAAGTAGGGGTGTAAGTGAGCCGAGCCGCCTCGTGAGTTATTCGGGATCGATTTGAGAAAAGTTCAAAATTGACTCGAGGTTAATCGAGTCAATCTCGAGCTCGAGCTACTCGATTATGTATCGAGCTCGAACTCGAGCTAAGTAATACTTAACGAATAGGCTCGCGAGCCTAATCGAGCTTTACTAGATTTACCATTTTATCCTTATTATACTCACTTATTTACATATATACACTAAATATATAATAAAAATTAATATTAAGTATTTTATTTTATGCTTTTAGGTTTTTTTATTAATATTATGTAAATCGAGCCGAGTCGAGCCGAGCTCGATCTTGTCGAGTTTTCAAGCGAACCGAGCTCGAGCTTGAGAAAATTGAGCTCATTCGAACTCGAGCCGAGTTCGAGCTTCGAGTTTTGCAGTCGAGCTCGAGCCTGACAGTGTTCAGCTCGACTCGTCTCGATTACACCCCTAACCATAAGACGCCGGGCAACTCTTTTGGCCAGCTGCCTTTCAGATCTTCCAATTTCTTTTTCAATGTGTACTTGAGGATTTTATTGACCGCTTCCACTTGTCCATTCGATTGAGGGTGGTATGGTGTAGAGAAATTGTTTCTGATATTCACCTCCTCGCAAAATGTCTTGAACCTCTTGCTATCGAACTGCTTACCATTATCAGATACTATTGAGAGTGGCACACCGAATCTACATATGATTGACTTTCAAACAAAATTGATGAACTTCTGGTTGGTTATGGATGCCAGCTGATATGACCTGAATGAGTAGACCTGGATTGGGGTAGACCTAGTCTAGGGTCGTTAAGAAAAGGCCCAGAGGCTCGACTAGCTCTGCCCTGGTGAGGTCCTGAGCTGACTTTTTCAGAGTTGGTCAAGAAGAAAAGCTGAGAGGAGGAGATTATTTTAGCTTAGGGTAGTCCTGATCTGGCCTAAGGATCTGGGATGAGGCTTAGGTCAGGAGGACTAGAATCAGGATATGCATCATGATCTTACACGAGTTCCTTGAGAAAGAATAGGAGAGCGAGCTTAAGGGAGACCAGGTAATCTGGCCTCCCCGAAGGGAACAGGTGGGACCACCTATCGCGATTATTTGCGTAACGGCCCGAGATTCGCGGTCTTTGCTTCCGAGATCCCGGAAGGGGTCCCCACTAGGGAAAATTATAAATATCCCAGCCTCAAGGCTGAGAGAGGTATGACATTCTTATGCTTGTCTTTCATTGCCTACCCAAAACATCCAATACGCTTATCTGACTTAAGCATCGGAGAATTTTTCCACCGAAAAACCTCCGGTGGTCCTTTTCTAACATGTTTGTGGGTGCAGGTTAGGCGTGTGTCAGGTGAAGTCTTGATCTCAGGCGTGGCCAAATTTTCAGGTGAAACACCAGCGGCTCAGCCTCTGCCCTTTTGGTAAAGTAGTCCACCGCAACAACTGCGTATTTTACTCCTCCTTTGCCCTTCGGTAGTGGACCGATTAGGTCAATTTCCCATTTAGCAAATGGGCATGGCGAATATATAGAATTGAGGGTTTATGTGGGAGAGTTGATCTGGGGCGCAAACACTTGGCATTATTCGCATTTTTCGACCTGCTCTATCGCGTCTTTTTTCAAGGTCGGCCAATAGTAACCTTGTCGGATGATGTGTCGGCCTCTTACAGATCCATGGGCTTTGAATATAATGGGACAACAGACCCGTGGGATCACCTGAGCCGATCTGAGATCGCGGCGAATTTGCAAGAATTCTCAGACGCGGTCATGTATCGAGTCTTCCCAACGACCTTTACCAAATCAGCCCAGCTCTGGTTCAGCCAGTTGCTACCGCGCTCTATCAGCAATTTTGACGAATTCAGCTCGACATTCCTGCACCAATTTACTAGCTGCAGGAAGTACCAGAAGATGCCGCTTGAATTGTTCAGCCTGAAGCAAAAGGACAATGAAAACTTGCGTACATACATCAAGCGATTCACAGATGCAAAATCGGAGGTGCCATCAGCATCTGAAGAGCTCTTGGTGAACGCTTTAGCATAGGGGCTCAGGAGAGGAGAATTTTTTCAGCACTAGTTTTGAAGCCAACGTTGAAATCTGGAGAGCTATTGGAACGAGCAGAAAAATACACTCACTTGGAGGAAGCCTTGAAAATCAAGGAAGAAGGAGAGAGGAAAAGGGACCGACCTGATAGGGACGAGAGGGGGCCGATGAAAAAGTCTAGGCCAGACCTGGTTGGGGGACGACCTCGTTTTGATAGATACACGCCCCTAGAAACACCGCAGGGAGAGATTTTGCAATATAGAGTAGCACCCTGATCTCAAATGGCCTAAAACTTACTCTCAAAAGCCGCAGAAAGAAAGATCTGACCGATTCTGCAGATACCATAACGAATATGGCCATGACATAGATCAGTGCACTCATCTGAAGGATGAATTAGAAAGAATGGTGCAGGCTAGGCACTTAAAAGAGTATGTATAGATGAGAAGAGAGGAGCCCAAGTCTCATTCATGCAGACGCGATCGTCCTCAAGGGAACAGACATGAACAAGATAGCGGGCAAAATAATGGGAGGCGAAGTGATCAAGCCCATGTCATATGAGAGGAAACCCTAATGATCACAGGAGGTGAGTGGGATGAACACTCTAAACGAACCCAAAACAGCTATGTCCGAGCTGCGAAGGAGCTGGTCAAGAAATCACGAGATATTGGGACAGATAGCCCCGAGTCAAAGCATATGTTTCGGATCAAAGGATGAGAATGGCGTCATGGCTCCTCACATGGACGCCCTGGTCATAACAACCACTATTGCAAATTATAATGTGAGAAGGGTATTTGTGGACACAGGGAGATCGGCTGATATCCTGTTCTATGATTGCTATAGAAAGTTAAAACTGGATGTGGAAATGGAAGAGGTGATAACTTCGTTAGTAGGATTTTCAGGGGGGGCTTTGAAGCCTTTAGGGGCAGTAAGGCTTTTGGTAACCTTAGGAGAAGAGCCCTATAGGTGAACTAAGACAATTTGATTTCTAATAGTGGATGCACCATCTTCATACAATGTTATGCTGGGACGACCCTCCTTAAGACAATTCCAGGTGGTGATCTCAGTGTACCATATGAAGTTGAAGTTCCCTGCTCAGGACGGGACAGGTGAGGTTAAAGGTGATCAGTATGCATCCAGACAGGCATACGTCGAGTGTATCCGACGTAACGAAAAGGAAAGGCAAAATAAGACAGCTAGAACAGAGAATGCAACACCAGAGCTGGCCCAGCGAGACGAAGGTCTGATGATGGTAGAGATGGTCCCAGGGGATGATAGTAGAGTTGTGAGAGTGGGAACAACTCTGAGCCCGGAAGTTCTGGTAGACCTGGTCCAATTTTTGAGAGGCAATGCTGACATTTTTGCTTAGTCTCCCCAAGATCTGGTGGGGATAGACCCAGCAGTCGTCCAGCACCACCTATATATCAGCCCTGGAGAAAAGACAGTTAAGTAGAGAGAGTGTAACTTTGGCCCTGAAAAGGAGGCGATCATTGAATCTGAAGTCGAGAAGCTATTAAAAGCTAAGCACATTCAAGAGATACAATTCCATGAGTGGCTCTCCAACGCAGTATTGGTCCCTAAAACCCCAGAAGATTGGCGTATGTGTATAGATTTTAGGGATCTTAATCGTGTGTGCCCTAAGGATCACTATCCTTTGCCAAGGATAGACCAGTTGGTCGGCTCCACGTCTAGTTGTGAGCTGTTAAGCATGATGGACGCCTCGCAAGGCTATCATCAGATCAGGCTAGCGGAGGAGGACTGGAAGCGAGTCAGTTTCATAACCCCAAAGTGAACCTATTTCTACGTGGTCATGCCATTTGGGCTTAAGAATGCAGGCGCCACATATCAACGATTGGTAGATAAGATGTTTAGGGCTCAGCTGGGAAGAAGCATGGAGGCATATGTTGATGACATGTTAGTCAAAAGCGTGAAGGCAACCTCTCATTTGGATGACCTGAGGGAAACTTTTGACACCTTGAGGAGATACAGGATGAAGCTCAACCCTAAAAAGTGCGCATTTGGGGTCAGAGCTGGTAAATTCCTGGGGTATATGGTCACAGAAAAGGGAATCGAGGCCAACCCAGAGAAGGTAAAGGCCATCATGGACATGCAGGCCCCAAGAAATGTCAAAGAGATGCAGTGCTTAGCAGGCCGAATTAATGCTCTGAGCAGGTTCGTCTCGCGCTCAGCTGAGAAAAGCTTACCATTCTTCCAGACCTTTCATAAGAAAGCCCGATTTCAGTGGAGTGAAGAGTGTGAGGAAGCATTCCGGATGTTGAAGGAGCACCTGGCTAGCATGTCGCTGCTCACTAAGCCAATTCAAGGTGAACCTTTAATTTTGTACTTATCTGTCCGGCACCAGGCGGTGAGCTCGGTCTTGCTCAGAGAGGTAGGCAAAGTACAAAGGCCGATATATTATTGGAGCAAAGTGCTGCATGATGCTGAAATTCGATATGTGGAAGCGAAGCGAGCAATGCTAGCTCTGGTCGGCACAACGCGCAAATTAAGACCTTATTTCCTCTCACATGGAATAATAGTACGGACCAACCTACCGTTAAAAGCCATCATGGATAAGCCAGAAGCATCAGGATGGCTGGTCAGGTGGATAATTGAACTTAGTGAGTTTGATATAACTTTCGAAGCAAGAACAGCCATTAAAGCCCAAGCGTTGGCTGATTTCATGCAAGAAATGACTAGCTCTCTTGAAGATAAAAAGGAATGGATAATTTATACGGATGGATCGGTAGGAAACCTAGGATTTGGTGCGGGCATAGTATTGACTGACCTGACTGGCGTGACCACCGAGTATGCAATACGGATGAACTATACATTGTCTAATAATGCAACTGAGTACAAATCTATTTTGAGGGGAATTCAGATGGTAAAGGATTTGGGGGCAGAGCAGGTATGTGCGAGAGTTGATTCGCAACTCGTATGTAGGCATATAAATGGAGAACTTGAGACAAGGGATGAGCATATGCAAAGATACCTAGCTCAATTTTGAGAATTAGCTAAAACTATGGGAACTCTGACTGTCCTCCAAATCCCTAGAGAAGAAAGCACGAGAGCGGATTACTTAGCTAAAGTGGCTAGTTCAACAGTGGATTGTCAGGAGAGAGTAATCACTCTGTTAATGGCAGATCAGGAATTTGGAGAAGAGAGAGTATGTTAAGTGGATAAAGGAGAGGATTGGCGCTCTCCTATCATGGCGTACCTGGATAAGGGAGAGCTGCCGGAGAACAAGAGAGAGGCGATGAAGTTAAAGACCAGGTCAGCACGGTTTTGCTTGATTAAGGGAGAGCTGTTTTGAAGGGGGTTCGGGCAACCCCTTTTACGGTTCCTAAGCTCAGGGGAGGGCACACATGTCCTTAGATAAGTTCATGAAGGAGGTAGTGGCAATCACATGGGTGCCAGAGCCTTGTCAAGCAAGATCTTGAGAGTGGGCTACTTTTGGCCACAGCTGAGGAAGGAAGCAGAGGATTTTGTCCGGGCTTGTGACAAGTGTCAAAAGAACTCACCCTTAATACATAGGCCTTCGGAAGATCTCATGACGATGAGCTCTCCCTGCCTATTTGCCGAATGGGGAGTAAACCTGGTAGGACCTTTCCCCACAGCCTCCGCCCAAAAGAAGTTTCTGATAGTAGCCATCGATTATTTCAGCAAATGGGTAGATGTTGAAGCATTGGCAAAAATTATAGAGGATGCAGTAATGGGATTTTTGTGGAAGAACATAGTCTATCGATTTGGCATTCCCAGGATTCTGGTCTCAGATAATGGCACTCAGTTCATGGGTGCCAGAATCAAAGCCTGGTGTGCTCATATGAGAATCGACCAACATTTCACATCTGTTTACTATCCACAAGCCAATGGCCAGGTCGAGGTGACCAATCGCATCCTCGTACAAGGAATCAAGGCACGATTGGAAAAATTGGGAGGCAAGTGGGTTGAAGAGCTTAATTCAATCCTATGGGCATACAGGACTAATCCCAAGGAGAGCACTGGGGAAACGCCGTTTAGCCTTGCTTATGGCATGGATGCCGTGGTCCCTATCGAGATCAGAATGGAAACTCATAGAATTCGGAACTTTGCTGAGGAGAAAAATGAGCTATTGATACTGGATGCTCTGGAGCTAGTGGAAGAAAAAAGGGAAAGAGCTGCTGTCAGAATGGAGCACATCAGAGAGTTAAAGCGGCCTATGATAAGTTTGTAATCAAAAGACATTTCCAAGTGAGAGACCTGGTCCTTCGTAGGACTGATTTAGGGAAGCCAAAAGGAAAGCTGGATGCTACTTGGAAAGGGCCTCTTAAAGTTAAAAAAATCCTACAGGGTGGAGCGTATGAACTAGAGCATTTAGATGGGGTCAAGCTACCACGAGCCTGGAACATAGCTAACTTACGAAGATATTATGTATGAAAAAATAGCCAAATATTTATAGCAATTTTGTTTCGTATGTCTCTTTGCTTTATATAGGTTTAAAATCCAGAATTGGCTAAGGGCGGATGGCCATAAAATTCCTGACCTGATTATCAATATTTTAAACGCCAGAATTGGCTAAGGGCGGATGCCCCTAGTTTTCCTGACCTGATTGCAGTTTAAGCCAGAATTGGCTAAGGGCGGATGCCCATAAAATTCCTGACCTGATTGTCAGTTTAAGCCAGAATTGGCTAAGGGTGGATGCCCATAAAATTCCTAACCTGATTGTCAGTATTTTAAACGCCAGAATTGACTAAGCGCGGATGCCCATAAAATTCCTGACCTGATTGTCAGTTTAAGCCAGAATTGGCTAAGGACGGATGCTCATAAAACTCCTGACCTGATTGTCAGTATTTTAAACGCCAGAATTGGCTAAGGGTGGATGCCGCCAATTTTCCTGACCTGATTATCAGTTTAAGCCAGAATTGGCTAAGGGCGGATGCTTCCAAGCCGGCCCGACCGCGAGGAATCAAGAGATCTTTGCCCATAAGATTCCTGACTTCATTGTCAGTATTTTAAATGCCAGAATTGGCTAAGGGCGGATGCCCCCAATTTTCTTGACCTGATTGTCAGTTTAAGCTAGAATTGGCTAAGGGCGGATGCCCATAAAATTCCTGACCTGGTTGTCAGTATTCTAAACGCCAAGATTGGCTAAGGGCGGATGCCCACGAAACCCCTGACCTTGCAGTCAGAAATAGCCGAGATGGGCTAAGGAGGGATATCCTAAATTTTTCCTGACCTGATCATCAGAAAAGAACAGGTTTTGTTAAGAAAGGATGCCCCGGTCTGTTTGACCTTGTTATCAGTCAAGAGTAAAATTTAACAAGCCATCCTGGCCGGATTATCCAAGAACAAGTGGATCACAAACATGAGTTTATAGTAAAGATCATCCAAAAAACATTGAAAAGTTTTATTGAAGCATAATTTCGGTGGATACACAAGCGATTACATAGAGAACGCTACCAAAAAATCAAAGAGATACAACCAGGCACTAAGCCATCAAAAGAGAAGGAGGAAGTCTTCTAATTGGAAAACAAAATTCGCCTAAGGCATCAAAGTTCACGCTCAGCTGTGTGAAGGCATTCGCGGTATCTGCTTGCGCGATCGACAGCGGAGTGCGCCTCACCAGCGGCAGTAGTCAATCGACCTACTGATTCGAGAAGATCAGCCTTCTCCTCTTGAAGTTGGCGATTGAGAAGGCGGAGCTCCGTCCATTCTCATTTGTAAAACCTTTTCTTCTGCCTTTTCTGATCCAGCAGTTTATGCGCAAACTTCCTCTGCAATCGATCATTCTCCTCGGATAGTTGGAAATTTTCGTTGAAGAAGGAGAGATTCTTCTTCTTGAGAGTCTCAATCTCGAGTGAAGAAGAAGAGGCCATGATGCAGTAAAGAAAAAACAGGTGGATGCACATGTATATGTGTTTTGCATGTAATTGTTGCAATTTTCCTTGTGTTTTTAGTAGGGTTTAGGTTCGGTTCTAGTAGTTTTGAGTCATTTTTCATTAGGTTTTTAGGTTGTTTTTCTTGTTTTATTATATTTTGTGTTTCTTGTTAATTTTATATTGAATTTGGTTAAATGGTTCGATTAACTTGAGGATTTTGGTAAATCATGATTTTTTATGGTTTAAGTTCCTATTTTATAGGCTAAGGCATTGGGGACTAAAGTTAAAGCCAAGGCATGCCCAAATTGGTGCCAAGAAGATGCTCCAAAAATAGCTAACATTCTGTAATGGTGGCCTAGCCTCGCCTATTTCCACGCCCAGCCTCGCCTAGCCAAGACCAGCCTCGCCATCCGGCGCCCAGCATTGCCAAAATCCGCGCCAGAACTGCGACACTGGGTAGCGCTGACGACACTAGGTTACCTAGTGTCCGAGCAGCGCTCGTAAGCTGCCGGCAGCGCCCGCCCGCACCCCGCGCGCATAGCGCCAATCCTCTCGCCAGCGCTCGCTCAGCGTCACCAGCACTCGCCCAGCGTCGCCATGCCTCGCTATCCTGCCCAGCGCCCACGCCCCACGCCCACAAGCCCAGCGCCCAGCAGCGCCCAGGCTCGGCCATGGCCGAGCCACCTCGAGCCATGGTCGAGCCAAATCGAGCCAAAAGGTGTCAAAAGGCTAGACAAGTGTCTAGAAAGGTCAACACGGGTCCATTTTGGTCAAACCCAAGAATTTCAAGCCTTTGTTTTAGCTAATTTGGCCCATTTAAACCTAATTAAACCTATTATAAATAGAACCTCACTCTCATTTTGTAAAAAAAAAATACCTCCTCCCAACCCAAGCATGGGTTTGGGATAATTTTGTCTCTCTAGATTTAATTTGAATATTTCCTTAGGTTTGTAATCTCAAGATGAATCCAATTACTCCCTTGGATTTTTACTTTGATGCAATTTAATTCAAGCTTGTACTTCTTCTATTTAATTCAAGTAAGCTTTCTTTTAATTTTATGCTTTGTTCTTCAATTTCATGCATTTTCTTCATATTATGCTTTTTGCCTTAGCACCTTGATTTCTTGCTTGATCTTGTGAATTGGCTATGGAATCTAGATAATTGACACATCTAGATCATAGATCGGCTCTTGGATCGTCTTGATTTCAAGTTTTTCATATGCTTTATTTGTAATTTTATTTTCATGCATTGCTTCATGCTTAATCTTAGATCTATACTTCGTTGCTTGTTATTTTCCGTAAAGTCTTAAACTTTCATGTTAACTTTTCTTGCTCTTTCGGTCCATGCTTTCGATTTATGTTAATTTGCCTTATTTGAGTTTTTATGCATAGTTGTACCTTGTGCATGCATGCTTGTACTTGGTGAAACATGCTTGTTCTTGCTTTATTTTCATTATTTGCTTGCATTTTCCATTGAAGGCATACGACGAGGCATCCGACCAACATGCAATTTCAATTTCTAGAGTAGTTTAGCTAGTTTACTTGCTTTATTTTCATTTTCCTTTACTTTTCCAAGCTTGAAACACATTGAATCCTTCAATTGAATCGATTTCCGATAACACCAAGCCATGAACCCATTGATACTTTCAACACCACTAAAACTCTTCTAACAAAATGGCGTCGTTGCGACTCGACTTGGTTAAGGCTTTCGATTTGATTGTCATTTCTTTGTGTTTTTAGCTTTCTTTGTTATTTGACGTTTTTGTTTAGTATGTTAGGTACGTATAGCTATGGTGGATACATTCCAAACATGGGAGGTCATGGCAAAAACCATGTTGGGAATGGGATGTATAATGGTTTTGGCAATGTGGGAAGGCATGGTGCAAACCACGTTGCCAATGGTGGATTCGGCTATGGGCAACCCAACATGGGAGGGCATGGTGCAAACCATGTTGGGTTTAATGGCGTCGTGGGTATGAATGGTTCTTTCGGAGGGTATGGTGCTTCAAATCCTTATCCGAATATGCAAACTCCGACTCCCGGTCCGTATGGGGGTTACGTTGCACCTAATCATTTTCTGAACATGCCAACTCCGAATCCCGGCCCGTATGGAGACTCTCATGCACTTAATTTCAATCATGCTCCGAATGTGAATTTTAATGCTTATGGTGGAGGTGCGAGTTATGGAGGTGCCGTCAATAGTGCTCCAAAGCCCGATCCGTATGAGTTGTTTGGAGGAGGAAGATCCGTTGTCGCAAGTGGCCCCCCCATACGCACCATGGCGGATGTTAATAGACCATTTTTGAGGTCGATTTACGTTGGTACCGATAATAGTGTCCCTCCTCCCGATCCTTACGAGTTGTTTGGAGGTGGGAGCTTCATTGTCCCAAGTGGCCCCACACCTATAGCATCTTCCGTATCCCTCTCCCGAGCGAACATCTTCTCGAGCAATATATTCCAATGATTATGAAGTGAGTGGAGTTTCTTCTTCTCGAGAGCTTGAGTTGAAGAAGAAAATGGCGGCGTTGGAGGCTTAAATTGATCAAATGTCTAGCTCGGGCCCGATTCCCTCGTGTGCATCGTGTGGATTGTTTGATCACGGATCCACGTCTTGTCCTTCAAATCAATCGTTTAATATGTCGATGTCTCATTCGGAAGAAGTATATGGAGGACATGGATATCCGGTGGGACCCAATTGTGCTATGCCATCTTTTGCTCCATCGCCGACTCATAACTCTTGTTACTCTTCCCGTGGGCCCACTTGTCCCGGTGAATGTTCCTACCCCACTCTCCGGCCCGACCCTCATGCTCGCTATGCAATCTTTTCCTGTAACGTCGGTCTCACTCGACACGATCCTCGATAAGTGTGGGGTGGTTGACAATATGGCCGTCTCGCCATCGGAAGAAGATGTGCTTTCAAATCCGAGTGTTCTTACTCCTCTTGACTCCCCTCCCGTGGACCTCCCTTTGATTTCTCTTTTAAAAGGTTCTATTTTTGATCGGATATATATGGACATGATCAAAGGTTTGGTCAAAAAAGTTTATATGGAGGATAGGAGCAACAAGGAAGTAAGTGGCTGAGAAGCCTATTTCGAGGAGTGTTGTGAGGATGATGATCACCTTGTTCTTAATGATCCCCGATTTGTGTGTCGATGACTCTCGATGTGTCGTTGAGGGCAACGACAACTTTTTAGAGGGGGAGGTGGGGGTTATTGATGATAAGCTTGGAAAAATTGACGATTATCTTGAGGAGGATGAGGAGAGCAAGTTGATTATTATCCTTGCAAACTCGCACCAAGAAGAAGAGGAGGAGAGGATGGTTGAAGGGTTTAAAATCCTTAAGGATGCTATTGAGGGGAGGACCAGAGTGATTGAGAGAGTTATCCCTTTGAATTCGAGTTTTGATGAAATGGTGAGAGCCGGGACGTGGAGGTTGTTATTGGAGGGCTTGATGTTCGTGATGTCCAAAAGTGAGTGGGTGAAGCCGATTGACTTGGTGCCCAAGACGAGCGGCTTATTAGTTCTTGAGGATGGAAAAGGAGAGTTGTTGGCCACGAGGGCTACAATGGGTTGGAGGACATTTATCGGTTTTAAGAAGTTGAAAGTGGCTACCAAGAGAGATCATTTCCCTCCCTCGTTTATCGATCAAAGGTTGGAAGATTTAGCCGGCCATTACTCCTTTTGCTTTTTCGATGAGTCGTCGAGGCACTTCAAAACCACCATTCCACCTGAGGACTTAGCCGAGACGAGTGTCGATTGCCTGCTTGGAACGTTTGCTTTTTAGCAGATCTTATTTATGCTATGAAATGTGCCAAGGACGTTCCAAAGAGTGGATCCTCCGGACAAGGAGGAGATTGTTTTGGTGGACCCTCCCGTTATCTTCCCGCCTTGACCAAAAAGGGAGTACGTCGAGCTAATGACATAAAACAAGTGCTTCTTGGGAGGCAACCCAAGTTCTTCTCGTTTATTTCTTTTATTTTCTTTCTTTCTTCTTAAAGTGAAAATCAAAAAATATTTGAAAAATCAAAAAACAAAAAAAAAATATTTTGTTCTGAAGCATAAGTGAATGCAGGAAGAGCTCCTAGGGAGACCCCACCAGGCAGCTCACCCAGACTATCGAAGGTGAGGGAAGGAGTGGATTCAGGAAGAGCCAAAGTAAAAGCCTGATCTGGCTGAGACTGCTCTGGTTCAAGAGGGTAAAGCGTGGCGAAGACATGCTCATCAAATTCAGCCGCTCCGAGCTTATGCAGGAGATCTTGTTCTGGAGCATAAGTGAAAGAGGTCAGCTCGGGAGGTGTCTTCATAGGAAAGTTCCTATCAAAGGAAAGGCCAGGGTGGTCCGAAGCCCATCTGGTCTGCGCATCCAAGCCAAAGTGATAATAACCCATGGCCTCCGGGACCAGCAGTGCGTAGAGCTCCTCGGATTCCAGGAAGGCCTTTTGGGTTGTCTCCCTGGTGTGTTGGATCAATTTCAAACCCTTTTCAGAGTTCAGAAGTTCTGTCTCCCATCACTCCCGAGCTTTATCCAAGATGCCATCAGCTAAGCTCCTAGCCTCTGCTAGAGCCTCGTCTCGTGCCTCGCTGTGGGCCATCTCAACTACCTTCGCCTCAGCTTTCTGCATCTCGTCCATCTCCGCTCTAAGCTTTTTTATCTCGGCCCCTTGATCCTGGGCCAGCGCACGCACACGCTTTTCTTTCTCCTGCAATGCCTTATGCTCCTTAATCAGATCGTATCTCATCATGGAGCTTGTAGCTCGTGCACATAAAATAACCTTCTTGGTGGCCGCCTAACAACAAAAGGTGTTAGAAGGAAAATAAGATAGAGAGGGGGGATAAAGGACAAAGGAAAAGTAACAAACCCGGGCCTCATCCTGGTACCAGGATTCCAACAGCTCGCGGTCAGACATCTTCTCCAGAGCGCGTCGATCAGAAGAGGGGCACTGTCCCCGCATGAATTGAAGAGCTACATCTCAAGAGAACTTCAAGACTGAAGTCTGGATGAAGAGATTGGCGTTAAGATTAGTTGGCACTGGCGGTGGGAGAGTGGTCATGCCGAGAGTAGTCCTGGGCCTTTTTTCCAGAGGGACAATGCTGTCCTCTCCTGAATCGGAGTGGATGGTCAGCCCTACTTCCGGGTAGGGAAGCACCCTTGAAGGGCTAGAGCCCTGTATCATCGGTGAGGAGGAGGGGCCTGCTTCTCGGGGCCTCTGCTCCTTGTTGACGAGCTGCGATCATTTTTTGCATCATACACTAGTTCAAAAACAGGATTTAAGAACAGGGATTTAAGAACGCCTCAGGAGGCGGCGTTCTTAAATGTCAGGCGGTGGCATTTTTGTAATAAAAGTGTCACATACGAGAACGTCTTTTTCAAAGATGTTTTGGTATACTGGATATCCAGAACGTTGTTAAAAAGATGTTCTCGTATGTTTAGATATCCAGAACGTCGTTAAAAACGATGTTCTCGTATGTTAAATATCAAGAACGTCTTTAAAAATGACGTTCTCGTATTTTAAATATCGAAAACGTCTTTAAAATCGACGTTCTTAAAATTAATATTCAGAACACCTTTAAAAAGGCGTTCTCATATGTCATATTATTTCTGTATTAAAATATACCCACAAATCCAATTTTTCTAATTAAAAAGTAAAACAAAAACCTTTATCTCTCCCTTCCTCCCCCGATATCTCTCCTCTGGCATTCCATTTCCAATTACACTCCCCGATCCATCTCTCCTCTGCCAAAATTCTACACTCCCTCACAAAGCAGACGGTGAGAAGATCTAACAGAGGCAAGGCACCGAGGAAACAGCTGGCGACTAGGGCGGCAGCTCACCGAGGAAGCAGCTGGCGACTAGGGCGGCGAGGAAATCTGCTCCGGTGACTGGAGGCGTCAAGAAGCCCCATCGCTTCAGGCCAGGGACGGTTGCGCTCCGCGAGATCCGCAGGTACCAAAAGAGACCAGGTTCGATTCTAATTAATTGGACGGGCCAGAATGGGTAAGGGTATTTTAAATTAAGTGGAGATCTGAATCGGGTGCATTGACATGGCAGTGATAACTAGTTTTAAATTAATTGTGAAGGTTTTGAAATTCCACGATCTGCGATTCCTTGTTTGAAATCTGGGTTCCTATTTCGATCTTTCTGTTTGTCTTTTGATTCAATCTTTTCGCGTTCCTTTTGTAATTTAAGGGACCTCCGTTGTTTGAGGAAAAGGGAAAAAGAAATATTGTGATTTAAGCGATAAACCCAAGTACGCCGTCATCGAGTGCTGGAGGAACTGGATCGGCCGAATCGACTGCGCCTAGAAGAAATTCCAAGCGACCCAAGTGTAATTTTTCTTTACCCGCTTTTGATTTTTTTATTCCTTATCGTTTTGTTGTATCAAGTTCGAGTACGAATTTTTTTTTGGTTGTGTGTGTAAATTGATGAGAGTATGGATTAGGAGAATTTGGGGGAAATGATTTGTTTTGATTGGATTGGAGTGTGTTAAACTTACTAATTGTTGAAAGTTTCCAAAACTAGTTATGACTTTGTCAATCCTAATTTCTGGATTTTTTTTATTTAGATTTTTTTTGGGTATTATTCTATTGATGATTTGTCATTTCTTATCCATGGTGTCGATATTTGTGTAAACGAGAAAATATTTCATTGCATATAATTAAGGTGTCATATTTCATATTTCCTCGATTTGTTTTTTTTTTCTTCGATGTCAAGAACCATAAGGTTGGCCTTTTCTTGATATTGTTATCCTAATCGTGTTGTGATGTATACTCGTACAGATTGAGGGACCAAAATTTCCAGAGGAAATGGTAACAATATTGCAGAGAGTACTCGAAGAAAGTGCTCCAGTACTTGTTTCAGCGAGGATTGAAGCTGAAGAAAGAAGAAACAATACACGTCTGAGGGAAGAACAAGATGCTGCTTATCGAGCAGCACTTGAGGCTGATCAAGTATGCTTCATTTTGTGTATGTTTGTGTTTTTGTTTCATTTTGTTATTTCATTTCATTTTTTTTTTAATATTTTCTTCCTTGCTTTCTTTCTTTTTCCCAGTATGTGTGGTCATATCAATATTTATTATGGTTTCTTATCCGCACTGCTCTAAGTTATTGTTGTTTAGCTGAATTATCATTTTTAACCTTTTGTTCATGTTCTGCACTAGGCAAGGGAGAGGCAGAGGAAAGAAGAGCAAGAAAGGCTGGAGCGTGAAGCTGCTGAATCCGAGAGGAAAACAAATGAGGAGGAAGAGGCTCGTGAAAGGGCAGCGCAAGAAGCTGCTGAGAGGGAGGCTGCATTAGCTAAGATGCGTGAGGAGAAAGCTTTGTCGCTAGGTGCTGAGCCTGAGAAAAGGGTTGATGTTACCCAAGTAAGCTCCATCTTCTCCCTCTATCGCTGAATGATATAGCTCTATATTGGTAAATAATGGTTGAAAATCACCAAGGAAATAAAATTGAAAACAAACCTCAAATCATAATAAATACACGAAGTCAATATTCAGAAGCATAATATGAATTCATATAATATCACAAGGACTATCCACTTGTATGTTCATCTCTGGGGCTGAAGATGGAGATTTGACTTGAGAATATGATTTACACTTTGGTATTTGTGTTGACTTCTTGAAAAATAGCATATAACATTAGTCAGAGATCAGTTTGGAAAATTCTCTCTCATCTCACGAACCACACCAGATGGCGTAGAATTATGTCATACCCATTTTCTCCCTATCTTTCAGACCATAAATTACGGATAATCATATAATACTCTAAATCACATTCACAATCTCCCCCGATGATTACTATAGCATGAGTTCCTTTGTGTTTTTTTCTGAAATATATTTTTGCATGCTCAGGTTTCTTGTGGCCTCGATGCAATCGATATGCCTGGAAGCTTATGGTGGAGAAAATTCGGTTGATCCTAGGCTGTAAAATACGACTTTTATACAACATATTTTTGGGGGATGCCTTAAGTCGAAGGTATTTGGTTCTGTTCTTCCAGAGTTTTCGTCTTCGATACCGTTATCGATTTATAGTATTTTAATTGAAATAAAACCTGTTCGTAAAAACAGGTAAAATGTTTGAGATGTCACCACGAGTCGGAGCGGTACGAGAATATGATGGACCTTACCTTGGAGATATTTGGTTGGGTCAAGTCATTAGAAGACGCTCTAACGCAGTTCACTAGCTCCGAGGATCTTGATGGCGAGAATATGTATAGATGCGCGAGGTCTGTGTTTATTTAAAACTCTATATCTAACTTTGGCTTTTACTCAATCGTAAAATTATGGTTCTTAATGTAAGTGGAATTTAAATTAAGGTGTGAGACGTATGTTCGATCACGGAAGCAATTAAACATACAAGAGGCTCCGAATATCGTATGAACCTAAGAGGCAACCAAACAATATAAAGGAACTTCCTTTATATAAAGGAAATTGAGTAATGTTTTGTCCTATACCTGGTTAATTTACATGCTTGATTTGGTATTTAATTTTACTTTCTATTAAATTCCTATTTTTCCTATATAAAATTTAAAACTTGTTAGTTATATTGTGGACTACAGGCCATGGCATTTTTGTTCATATTTGTTTAGTTTAACTTACACAATATATTAACAGCAAAAGCTCGGTATATGTGTAATTTTTGGTTTCCTTTTTTCCTATATATTTCCTATTATCCATTGATTTTTTCCCTTCATTATTTTTCTTATTTCCTTGTGTTGTTTGTATTGATATATTATGGTAATTGTGTATTATTGTGATTAATGACTTGTGTTGTTTAATCTTGGGATTATATAAATGAAATGTGTTTTGTGAATTAAATAGGTAATAGAATTGTAATATATGAGCAAGCGTGGAAAAGTGAATCTGGAATGAAATTTGGCACCTGCTTTCATTTAATTTTTTTTACTACTTTCTAGAACGGTTATTCAAAAATCTGTCCTGAAAAGTAAACTTTCCAGAACGGCTATTTTTAGAGTATACTTTCCAGAACGCCTTTTTTAAAGACGTTCTGGAAAGTATAGTTTCCAGAACGTCCCTTTTTAAGATGTTCTGGAAAATATACCTTCCAGAACGCCCGTTTTTAGAGACGTTCTGGAAAGTATACTTTCCAAAACGCCTTTTTTAGAGACGTTCTAGAAAGTATAGTTTCCAGAATGCCTGTTTTTCGAGGCGTTCTGGAAAGTATATTTTCCAGAACGGGGAAACCGGTAAAAACGACTTTCTAGAACGGCTGAAATATTTTTCAGAACGTCTCTGAAAAAGGCGTTCTTGAAAGTCTGACAAGCAAGAACACCTCAGCAGGGCGTTCTTGATTGTCAGACTTTCAATAACAGCTCCATACAGAACGCCTCAGCAGGGCGTTTTGGATTTGCAGAAACAGGCGTTTTTAAAAGCTGTTTCTGCACTAGTGATATTTGCTGAAAAAGAAGAGGAGAAAAGAAGATTAGAAATTTGCGAAAATAGAGACACTGGGATGTGCCAGGATAAAAAGAATTTTTACCAATTTCACGAGTTATAGGGCTTGTCTCTACTCGCTCATTGAGAAAATCTAAGACAAAGGGTAAAAGGAATTGGGAGATATGAAGAGCATTCTCGTTGAGGGTAGAAATTATCTTCTGCAGTCGGGGTGACCTGTCTCCCACGGACAAATGTGGTTGAGGGGCAGTTGCTCTATGGGCTTGGGGTCAAAACCCCAATCTCCAGCGCAGTGTACGAATATAAATTTCTTTCTCCAAGCCTTGTTGGAGGAAGGGACCCTGTGCAAGAATTGGACTCCAGGTCTGGCGCTCAGGTAAAAGCATCCAGGAGGAGAGCTTTTGGCTTGTTAGAGCTGATAAAAGGTGTGGGTTGTAGGATCCAGACCAGCATATCGCATGTCCAGATTATACCCTATGATTATTCGGAAAGAATTGGGGGCAAATTGAAAATTGGGAATTTTATATAGGCCGGCAATCTCCAACATCAAGGGGTTTACGGGGAGGCGCAAACCTACCTGAAACTGGTCGGCGTAGAAAGATGGTCGGCCGGCGCTTGGCACGCCAGAACGCCCAGCGGAGGGTTGACCAGATCAAACTCTTCAAGGATCTTATATTTATAACGGAGTTCCTTGACGGATTTATCGCTGAGGACAGAGAAGTTTTTAGGGTGGTCAGAGATAGGTGGCGGATATTTAAAAGATGAAGGCGAGGAAGGGGCGGACGCCATAGCCGTTGACGGGGAATACGGTGATGATGAAGGGGTTGACACCGCCGGAGAAGGAGGAGAAAAAGTGACGAGAGGAGAATCGGTAGAAGAAGATAACGCTGACATTATTGGAAAAGTAATATGAGATTGGAAAAGTACCTGGTAGATGAAGTTGATCGAAAAAACTGAAAGCTTGAAGATATTGAATCGATAAGGAGTGAAGGCAGAGTGATTCAAGCTTTTGTGTCGCCTACTTATAAATATTTATTAGAAATTCAATAGCTTGCCCGCAAGAGAACGGGATCGCGTGTAGGTTGGCAAAGTTAACTCGAGTCGTCTCTCAAGGAACATACGATTGGAATCTCAAATAGGTTGGCAGCTTTAAATTCTTCAAATCGCGCCCCGTTTTCGCTGAAACTCCACTCGTACGCCCATCCTCGACTATCTTCAGGCTAAAACACTTCAAAATACCTATAATAAACATAAAATTAATTAATTATAATTAAAATATGATAAAATAAGTTGGAGATAAGAAAATACGAAAATATGCTCAATATATCCAACTTATACCAAAAATAATAAGAAGAATAAACTAAAATACTAATAAAAATAAGGACAAATATGTGCTAATCAACTACCCCACGCTTATTGGTTTGTTTGTCCTCGAACGAACGATAGATTCAAAGTATAGCAAGAAATGAAAATCAGTCCAAGCAATGAGTCGTGCGATGCTACATAGATAATTTTGAAAATATAGATAAAAGGGAATAAGAAAACGTCCCTGGAAATAATGGTCGAATTTCTCCAATTGAAGTTTTGCAATTGGCCGTTGTCTAGAGTCCCGTGATTGGATTTGTCCTTGAACAAACCTATTAAAAGCAAACAAACAAACAAAACAAACTATGATTGCGATCAATTGCCATGCGCAAGTGCCCGGTGGCACATCTTTTGGGATTTGAAACGGCCGGATTGCGGCTCGACGGTGTAAATGGCTGGGTTGCAGCTCATCAAAATATTGCCGGACTGCGGCTACTTGGGTCGGATTGCGACCTCGATTGACGAAAAATGAAATTCATAAAAATTAGACGGCAGATTCCACTAGCGGTAGCATGTAGCGGCGGGTTGCCTTGCGGTAAGCTCATCGTTATCCCTGATTGCTGCGGCTGGCGGTAGGTTCAGTTGGTTGATCGTTTTCGTTAATGCCTCAATTGGAACTAGCGGTAAGGCCTTGCGGTAGCGAGCTACCGCTATATATCTGTTAGTTGTCCAGAATAAGCAATTTTATCGTGTTTTCTGCACATCAACACACACATAAACGTACCATGACAATTGACACAATATAAAGACAAAAATAAAATAAATAAAAATCAAGATAAAATTAAAGAAAACAAAAACTAACGAACGTTTGGGTTTCCTCCCAAGAAGTGCTTGTTTAACGTCGAAATCTAGACGCAAGTTGTTTGATCAATTTCCAGCTCGTGGTGGGCCGACGAACTCTCTCTTGCTTCTATCTCGACTCTTCATATATTTCTCGTAATAAGGCTTAAGTCGATACTTGTGGACTTGGAATTTCGTCTTTGTACTCTCATCGTAAATAGTGGCTACTCCGTACTCATCCATTTCCTTTATCATAAATGGTCCACTCCATGCGGCCTTGATATTGGGTGGATGAAACTCACGTTCAGGATTATAGACCACTAATTGACCAACCTTGATCTTCTTATCATGAAACTCCTTGTCATAAGCCTCTCTCGACTTCCTCTCCTTCGTCATCCAATCCTTGCTAAACGCCTCGCCCTTGTTCCTCGCACGTTTAAAATTTTTGCAGGGGTCAAGGGGAACGTACTCCGAATGATTTCGTGGGGGTTTCAACTCCACTTTTGGCTTGACCTTAGGTGCGTTGCTCTCTTCGCGTAATTCATCACTACCAGCAATTCCATCTATGATTTCTCCTATGTCAATTCACAGCAACTCGATCAATTCCTCCCCGTTCAAGTGATTCTCACCATCCTCATCATCAAGCTCCTTCATAGTGCTAATGCTTAGGAGTTCATTCACGCATGAATCTACTAAATCAACAGCAGAACATTCGTCTTTCACGAATGGTGTAGGAGCGTTGTTGATTTTGTTTAGCGAAAATGTGACTGTCTCACCCAAAATTGATAAGGTCATCTTCCCCTTGTGCACGTCAATTAATGTATGAGAGGTGGACATAAATGGTCGACTTAACAAAATAGTATGCTCCGTGCCTTCTTTTGGAACTTCGCCGGCATCAAGTATGACAAAATCGACTAGAATTACAAGTTTGTCGACTTTAACTAATACATCTTCAACTATCCCAAGCGGTTGTCTAATTGATCGATCTGCCATCTGTAGTCGCATCGTAGTCAGCCTTATTGTTCCAAGGTCAAATTGGCATCAAATTGATTCCTGCACCAAGGTCGAGCATTCCACATGCCGTTTGCCCATTTCCTAAGGCAATAGTTATGCAAAAACTCCCCGTGTCTTTCTCCTTTTTGGGCAGCGGAACCTTGCAAATGGCGCTCACCTCTTTAGTCAATTCTACTCGTTGTGTCGTCTCCAATCGCCGTTCTCTCGCGACTAACTCCTTGAAGAATTTAACGTATGCGGGCATCATCTTTATCACATCTAGTAAGGGAAGATTAATGTTCACGTTTTTCAATAAATTGTACAACTCCATAAACTTCTTGTTTTCTTTCTCTGGACGAAGTCGACTTGGGAAGGGAACATGATCATAACTAGTCAAATTCTTTAGGTGGTCAGTTGCCAAATCGTTCCTTATTTTCAACTCTCCCGCCACATATGGATTGGTTGATTTATGCATGAGATTTGGCAGTTTGGTTACATGTACTTGTGGTTGGGTATCGGCTTTTTCCGTGTCTTCTTCCTTTTCTAGCTCAATGCTATTATCTACCTCTTTTCCACTTCTTTGCACATGAATAGCCGAGGCGTGTTCCGTTTGGCTTGGAAACTTATTTTTCTCCTTCGACAATGTTGCTACAGTTGCGGACAATTATCCTATAATCATATCTGAATGCTGCTGCCCTTGCTGCACAGCCTTAACAAGCTCATGACCTTGCTGTACAGCTTTGACTAGTTCATCAAACCTTGACTCGGATTTTGCATTGAGATACGTTATTTGCTTATTCACTTGTGAAGTTAATTGCGTGAGTCCTTCTCGATTTTGTACAGTCTCCGCTACTTGGTTTTGTTGCCATACTAAAAGTTGATCATTTGCTTGCACAGGCACAGGCGCTTGTTCGGGGCCATTTTTGGAGTTTGGATGATTGGGAAGTCCTGGATGATACGAATTTCCTACTGGAGGTTGAGGCTGGAAATTTTGAATAGCCTTGACCTCTGTTTCTTCAAACACAGTCGTACACACGCTCGCTACATGTCCTTGCATTCCACATCGTGCACATGACTCAACAGTCTTCTTCGATAAATCCATATTCTCCATCTTTGCTTTTAGTGCAGCCAACTCCTTGGCCATCTCTTCGAACTCTATGTCTCTCTCGTTTGGCATCTCAGAGACTTCTTTTGCCATAATCGTTTGTGGTTGGGAATTAGTTTGTCTCGATTTCTCGCTCAACTTCTCAAACAGTTGCTTAGCCTCCGTTGCTATCAAGTATCCAAAATCTCCCCCAGCAACTACTTCTACGTTATTTTTGTAGGAGTCCAAAATCCCTTCATAGAAAAGTTGATTTACCATTCGTGGAGAGTTGTGATGATGTGGGCAAGCCTGCAGTAGTTATTTGAAACGTTCCCACGCTTCGTGGAGCAACTCCCCATCTTGCTGGACAAAGTTGGCTATTTGTCTCCTAATGTGGCCCGTCGTCTGTGCTGAGTAATACTGATTTATGAATTTGTCGCTAACCATGGGCCAATCAATCAGAGATCTCGGTTCTAGTGATAGTAGCCAAGATTTGGCTTTATCCTTCATGCAGCTTGGAAAGCACACCATTTGAAGGTCTTCGTGATGAAGTCCCGAAGATGGGATCTTACTAACTTCAGCATAAAATTCCTTGAGAAAAGTCAGTGGGTCTTCGTTGGCGAGACCATGAAATGTCGGGAGGTTGTTTATTATATGAGGTTTCAGCTCGAAGTCTCTTGCAGTTGTATCCAACACAATGGCAGAACTATAGGGACCAACTTGAGGAGTCGTGAACTCTCTTTGTCTTGGTTCGCGCGCCTCCCGTTGGTATCTCTCTTGGTTATTGGGCCTCGCATAGTTTCTATCGTACTCGTTCCTCTCATGGTGGTGGTTATTTGCGAGCGAGTCATCAACCTGTTCGTCTCCATGATAAGATCTCTCAGAATAATTGTCTTGGTCATGGCGGTGGTGGTTTCTATTTCCTCCTTCTCGTCCCTCAATCTGATCCATCATATTACGTTGAATATTCTCCCAATACTCTCGAGGTTGTGCCGGTCCGTTGGGACGAATTGGTTCACTTTCGTAATCGTTTCTTTGTCGTATCGGTGGGTTTCTTGGTGGTTGTTTTGCATGTAATTGTTGTATTTTTCTCGTGTTCTTAATTAGGGCTTTATATTATTTTTAGTGGTTCTTGAGTCGTTTAGCTTTGTTTTCTAGGTTATTTTTCTTATTTTAGGGTTTTTGTGTTCTTCTTTTGATTTTATGTTTAATTGGGTTAAATGATTTTAATTGATTTAAGGATGGTGAAATTCTTGGATTTTTATGTTGAAAATTCTTCATTTAATAGGTGGTTTAATGATTTGAATTTAAACTAAGGTATGGAGGCCAAAAATCAATCCATCTCCTTGCCAAAGGCTTGCTAAGTTGTGCCAAAAAAGGAGCTCAAAAGGGGAAAACATTCTGGAATGATGGCCATCTCTTGGCCATCCGTTCGCCATCTCCGCGCCAAACTGCACAGCCGACACTGGGTACGCTGCCCACACTGGGCTACCCAGTGTCCGCACCCAGCTCGGCACGCACGCCCGCAAGCTGCCGACAGCGCCCAGCAGGCACGCTCGCAAGTTGCCGACAGTGCCCAGCAGGCACGCCCGCAAGCTGCCGACAGCGCCCGGCAGGTACGCCCGCAAGCTGCCGACAACGCCACACAATCCCAGCGCCATCCACTCGCCAAGCCCGCGCGCCATCCTCTTGCCATCAGAGCGCCATCTGCTCGCCATCCGCCCGCCATGTCTCGCAAGCCCGCGCGCCTACATGCCCAGCCATCCGCGCGCCGCCCAAGCCCCACGCCCAGGCCTGCCAGCCACCTACGCCCAGCAGCGCCCAGGCTCGGCCATGGCCGAGCCATCTCGAGCCAAAATGTGCCAAAAAGCTAGCCAAGGGTCTAGGAAGGTGCCTCCGGGTCAAAATTGGTCAAACTCGAGAATTTTAAGCCTCTAAGGCTATTTTGGCCCATTTAAACCCAATTAAATGTAATATAAATAGGAGACTTCTTTCATTTTGTAAGACATCTCTCATTTTTCTCCCAACCCAAGCATGGGTTTGGGGATTAAAAATCCTCTTTCTATTTTTTAAGATCTAATTTCTCTCTCTTAGGTTTTAGATTCAATTTCAAGCTTTGATGTAATTTCTTTTCTAGATTTAGATTACTTTCATGCTTGGCCTTGGATTTGTAAGCCTAAGAAGAATCCAAATACTCCTTTGGATTGTTTACTTGATGCAATTTACATTCAAGCTTGTTTCATTTCTTAATTCAGGTAAGTTTCCTTTAAATTTCATGTTTTATGCTTTATTTCCATACTTTGTTCTTCATTTCCATGCTTGTTCATGCTATGCTTTTAGCCTTAGCACCTTGAATTCATGATGAAACATATGAATTGGCTATGGAATCTAGATGAGTGACACATCTAGATCATAGATCAGCTCTTGGATCGTCTTGATTTTGAGATTTTGCTATGCTTTATTTGCAATTTTATTCTTATGCATAGTTTTAGGTTAAGTCTTAGATCTACTCTTTGTTGCTTGTTATTTTCCTTAAAGTATTGAACTTTCTTGTCAATTTCCATCGCTCTTTACATCCATGCTTTCAATTTTTACTTATTTGCATTATTTAGGATTTTATGCATAGTTGTACCTTGTGCTTGCATGCTTGTACTTGGTGAAACATTGCATTTTCTTGCTTATTTCCTTGATTTGCTTGCATTTTCATGTTAAGGTATCCGACGAGGCATCCAACCAATTTGCATTCAATTCCTTAGCTTAGTTTAGCTATTTTAATTTCTGTATTTTCATTTTCCTTTACTTTTCCAAGCTTGAAGCACATTGAAACCTTCAATTGAATCGGTTTCCGATAAAACCAAGCCATGAACCCGTTGATTTATTTCAACACCACGAAAACTCTTCAAACAGTGGTTGATCATTTTCGTTGTTGTGGATAGGATTGTCTAGCCTCAACATTGTTTGAGGAAACGGATCACAAACGAAATCAGTGGTGGTAGACGATCTGCTTTCGGATATGTCAAGAGGTCTCGCTTGATTGGAACGATGAATATTGTCGATGAATGGTGCAAGTTCGAGTCTAAGTGATCTTCGACCTTGCATACACTCAACAACAAATTAAACGCATCGACTAGAAAAAAATTATACAAATAGACGGCTAAAAAGAAAATAAAACGAACAAACATATTTTTTTTGAAACCTTTGCTATGTTCCCCGGCAACGGCGCCAGTTTTTGATTCAAGATTTTGTGTCGCGTACTTATAAATATTTGTCAGAAATCCAATAGCTTGCCCGCAAGAAAACGGGATCGCGTGTAGGTTGGCAAAGTTGGGGGGGGGGGGGGGTGGTTTGATTGTTTTGATTACCTAAGAATGTAAAACGCATGAAAAATAATTTAAACTAAGTAACTCTAAGCAATTTACCAAGAACATGTAAAATTCAATCCAAGAAGCAATCTACGAATTAAAAGAAGAAACTAATTGTGATTAACTAATTAATTTAATATAATCTTGAAACTAAT
>BMAC01000921.1:295536-306035 GCA_014905375.1 Phtheirospermum japonicum | reverse complement strand
TTTTTCTTTTTACATATACTTTAGTCCTTTCATGATTTGCCTGTCTCGAATTTGGGTCACCCCTGGTCAGTTTTTGTCTGCTCGGCATATCCTGTTCGGCCGCATCGGTGACTGCCTCCCGGTGTCTGCCGGTGCCCATCAACGAGATTCGGCCAAGCTCAGCATTTCGGTCCATCCAGCTCAACCAAGCTTATAGAACGCTCGGTGTTGATTAACATTGATTTTCACCGTGGGGCTGAGCTCCTCAGTTCGGCATTGCTCGTATTCTTACTGAGCTGTGTGATTTTTGTTTGCAGTGTATTATCCTTACTTCGACCGGACCATGTCTCTCGCTGCGCTTGACCGAGCTGCCAAGTTCCTGGAACAAAGCAAGAAAGCTGCAAAGAGGCCGGCTACTGGTGGTGGCAAGAGGAAGAAGAAAACTGGCCCCACTGCTCTGTCAGCTCCCCGGGAGTCCTTCTCTGCTCCTCAGGTCAGTGAAGGGAGCTCCCATCATAAGCCTATCACCATGGAGCATGAGGAGATCATTTTTGGCGGTCCCCGTCCTCAACGCGCCCATCCCGAGTATGATTATTTGGGATATTACGCCCCAAACGCGGCTGGTGGGTCGGTTGGAGGGTATCTCTTTTCTGAGTTCTCGGATAGCATTGCTCATAACTGTGGACCGAGATTAGATGACTGGGTCTCTGGTTTCGATGGGGATAGTCAACTGGGGTTCTCAGAGGCGAACATTTGTCGGGCCTTCGCCTCGATGAAGTTAGCTCGGTGGAACTTCTCTGACCTCCGAAGGGACCATGCCCGGCTCCAGCGGGACTTCGCTGCCCTTCAGGAGACGCATGATCAGTGTACGAACCTAATTCTCGACCGCGAATCCTAGATGGCAAGGGCTAATAAGGAGGAACAGTTCGTCGAGGCAGCTCTGAGTGCAACCCAGCGGACTTTATCCGGTTTGGATGATCTGAAGACCCAGCATGCCGAGTTGGTGGCGGTCCGTGCCCGAGAGGAGGAGGCAGCGTTTGCGAGGGGAAAAATTGTCGACGCCGAGGAGTACCGAACTGAGACTCTTGGGCCCATGATGAGCGCCTCGTACCTATCCACCATGGAGGAAGCCCTACAAATGCTGCGGAATGGGGCTTCCATTGCTGATTTTGAGAAGCACATTGCCGAGAAGATGGTGGAGTACGGCTTAGAAGGCGGCGAGGCCGACATGGATGCTGATGGTGATGAGCAGGGAGATGATGAGGAGGGGGAGGATGGCGGGGACTGATTTGCACTTTTTCTGACTTGGTGTTTCTGTATCTTTTGTGGCACGTCACTTTTGGGTGGTAAAATTTGACATTCTAAACAATTCATGGTTGAATTCGGATCGGCTTGTTCTGGATGACTTTTCCCCTTTTAATTTGCCCTTGACTTAACTCGTTTGTTTCTGTTGTTTTTTTGGTTTGATAATCTAAATATGCATGCATATTGCCTTTTTTTTAAAATAAAGATCCGGGCGGGAAGTCTTTGGCTTGGAATCTTTCTAATGCCCTTCTGGTTATCGACTCGGTTTAAGTTTGACTCTTTTGGGCTCGGCACGTTGAGCTCGGATTTTATGAAAACTTGCCCTTTTTGACGTGTCGAGTCAATTTGAGTTCGACTCTTTTGAGCTCGGCACGTTGAGATCAGGTTTTTTTTGAAAACTTGCTCTTTTTGACGTGTCGGGTCAATTTGAGTTTGACTCTTTTGAGCTCGCCACGTTGAGCTCGGATTTTTTGAAAACTTGTTCTTTTTGGCGTGTCGAGTCAATTTGAGTTTGACTCTTTTGAGCTCGGATTTATTTGAAAACTTATTTTTTTTGGTGTGTCGAGTCAATTTTAGTTTGACTCTTTTGAGCTCGGCACGTTGAGCTCGTGTTTTTTGAAAACTTGCTCTTTTTGACGTGTCAATTCAATTTGAGTTTGACTCTTTTAAGCTTGGCACGTTGAGCTCGGATTTTTTGACTTCGTGTTACCTCTGCCGATATGGCTAGCCGGTTTGGTGTAGACGATCTCAGCCATCATTCTGGAGCTCGGAATTTGGAGCTTATTGAGTTCGCTTTTGTGCTGCGTGGCTTTTATTGCCAGCTCGACATTTTAGCTTTGTTTTTATTTTTGAGTGGCTCTTTGCCTTGGGATTTTTCTTTTAAGTGTTTATATGGTGCCTTGAGTTGGCTTGTATTTTCGTGAGGTCAGCACTTTTAATACTGCTCTTAGTGAGTTAAGTTGTTGTGCTAGGATTTTTATGGGTGACGTCTACCTGATGAGGTCTGTCCATCACGCTTTTGCTTGACCTGATTGCGTCAAACTAGGTTATGTGAGTGAGGTCGGCTTCATGAGTTCGGTATCCCCACTCTTTCATTGTCGATCTTGTTGGTTTGTGTTCAAAATGAGGAAAAGAAATGAGTACTTTATTGATAATATTTCTTTAGGTACACGGCATTCCAGGGATGCGCGAATTTCTTTCCATCTAAATACTCTAGGTGGTAAGCCCCATGCTGGAGAGCTTCTGAAACTCTGAATGGACCCTCCCATTTTGGTTTGAGGGGACCTTGATTCGGTCTGAAAACACGTTTGAGGACCAGGTCACCGACTTTGAAGGCTCTGGCCTTCACTTTCGAGTTGTAGTAGCGTTCACTACTTTGCTTGTAGATTGCGTTCTTTAGTTTGGCATCCGTTATTTTCTCTTCGAGGAATCAAGTGCGGCTCGGCATGCCAGGTCATTCTTTTCTTCTTCAAAGTGAGCTACTCGTAGGATGGTGTATCGATCTCAACTGGTATGACCGCTTCTGATCCAAAGGTGATTGAAAAAGGGGTTTCATCGGTAGATGAGCGGTGTGTTGTTCTGTATGACCATAAGTAGGGGTGTAAGTGAGCCGAGCCGCCTCGTGAGTTATTCGGGATCGATTTGAGAAAAGTTCAAAATTGACTCGAGGTTAATCGAGTCAATCTCGAGCTCGAGCTACTCGATTATGTATCGAGCTCGAACTCGAGCTAAGTAATACTTAACGAATAGGCTCGCGAGCCTAATCGAGCTTTACTAGATTTACCATTTTATCCTTATTATACTCACTTATTTACATATATACACTAAATATATAATAAAAATTAATATTAAGTATTTTATTTTATGCTTTTAGGTTTTTTTATTAATATTATGTAAATCGAGCCGAGTCGAGCCGAGCTCGATCTTGTCGAGTTTTCAAGCGAACCGAGCTCGAGCTTGAGAAAATTGAGCTCATTCGAACTCGAGCCGAGTTCGAGCTTCGAGTTTTGCAGTCGAGCTCGAGCCTGACAGTGTTCAGCTCGACTCGTCTCGATTACACCCCTAACCATAAGACGCCGGGCAACTCTTTTGGCCAGCTGCCTTTCAGATCTTCCAATTTCTTTTTCAATGTGTACTTGAGGATTTTATTGACCGCTTCCACTTGTCCATTCGATTGAGGGTGGTATGGTGTAGAGAAATTGTTTCTGATATTCACCTCCTCGCAAAATGTCTTGAACCTCTTGCTATCGAACTGCTTACCATTATCAGATACTATTGAGAGTGGCACACCGAATCTACATATGATTGACTTTCAAACAAAATTGATGAACTTCTGGTTGGTTATGGATGCCAGCTGATATGACCTGAATGAGTAGACCTGGATTGGGGTAGACCTAGTCTAGGGTCGTTAAGAAAAGGCCCAGAGGCTCGACTAGCTCTGCCCTGGTGAGGTCCTGAGCTGACTTTTTCAGAGTTGGTCAAGAAGAAAAGCTGAGAGGAGGAGATTATTTTAGCTTAGGGTAGTCCTGATCTGGCCTAAGGATCTGGGATGAGGCTTAGGTCAGGAGGACTAGAATCAGGATATGCATCATGATCTTACACGAGTTCCTTGAGAAAGAATAGGAGAGCGAGCTTAAGGGAGACCAGGTAATCTAGCCTCCCCGAAGGGAACAGGTGGGACCACCTGTCGCGACTATATGCGTAACGGCCCGAGATTCGCGGTCTTTGCTTCCGAGATCCCGGAAGGGGTCCCCACTAGGGAAAATTATAAATAGCCCAGCCTCAAGGCTGAGAGAGGTATGACATTCTTATGCTTGTCTTTCATTGCCTACCCAAAACATCCAACACGCTTATCTGACTTAAGCATCGGAGAATTTTTCCACCGAAAAACCTCCGGTGGTCCTTTTCTAACATGTTTGTAGGTGCAGGTTAGGCGTGTGTCAGGTGAAGGCTTGATCTCAGGCGTGGCCAAATTTTCAGGTGAAACACCAGCGGCTCAGCCTCTGCCCTTTTGGTAAAGTAGTCCACCACAACCACTGCGTATTTTACTCCTCCTTTGCCCTTCGGTAGTGGACCGATTAGGTCAATTTCCCATTTAGCGAATGGGCATGGCGAATATATAGAATTGAGGGTTTCTGTGGGAGAGTTGATCTGGGGAGCAAACACTTGGCATTATTCGCATTTTTCGACCTTCTCTATCGCGTCCTTTTTCAAGGTCGGCTAATAGTAACCTTGTCGGATGAGCATGTGAGCCAACGATTGCCCTCCAGTGTTGTTTCCACAGATGCCCTCGTGTACCTCTCTCAATGCGTATTCAGCATCCTATTCGTTCAATCAACGGAGTAGGGGAATGGAATACCCCCTCTTGTACAATAGCCTATCCACAATGGTGAACCGAGCGGACTTTGTTCATATTGATCGTTCTTCAGCTTGGTCTTCTGGGAGCACTCCTTCATTCAAGTATAGTAGGAAAGGTTTCATCCAGCTCCCCTTTTTGTTATGAACTTCCTCATTCTGGTCGGCTTGGCTAGCCGAATAGGTGGCGGCAGCGTCAAGTGCCGTTTCTGAGTGGTGGCTGACCATCACTGTATCCAACTCCTCAACGCCCAAGCTTGACGCTAACTTGGCCAAGGAGTCTGCTGGAATATTATCATTTCATGAGACATGGATGATCTCGGCTTCAAATTCATCTAGGCATGCTTTAGTGAGTTCTAGGTATAATGCCATCCTAGGCTCCTTGGTCTCGTACTCCCCATTGATCTGATTCACCACTAGTTGGGAGTCGCTCTATATTTTTAAGTTCCTGATCCCCATTGAGGTAGCCGTTTCGACCAGCTACGAGGGCTTCATACTCAGCTTCGTTATTAGTCAAAGGGAACAGGAAGCATACGGCTGAGCAGAAGGGCTTCTTTTCAGGACTGACCAATATGATCCTAGCTACAGCTCGGCTAGTTGTCAATGACCCATCAACGTACATGCACCACTATTTGGCTTCTGCAAGGACCGACTCAACCGCCGGGGTGAACTCGGCTATGAAGTCGGCCAGGGCTTGTCCTTTGATGGCTGTTCTTGGTTCATACGCTATGTCAAACTGTTCGAGCTCAACGGCCCACTTGATCATTCTTCCTGACGTGTCAGGGGGTGCATGATTTGCTTTAGAGGGAAGCTCGTCAGCACAATTATTCTGTGTTCCAAGAAGTATGGACGTAACATTTGTGAGGAGGTGACGAGGGCGTATGCTATCTTTTCCATGGCCGAGCACCACAGCTCGACATCGTGAATGGCGTGGCTTATGTAATACACTGGGTGTTGTTCGTGCTCGTCAGATCGGATGAGTGTCGAGCTTACTGCCGCCATGGAGATAGCTAAGTAGAGGTACAACAGCTCTTCCTTTACTGGTTTTTGCAGGGTTGGCACACTTGCCATGCATTTCTTCAGTTCTTCAAAAGCTGTCTGACATTCTTCAGTCCATTTGAAGGTTCTGTTCTTCTTGATTGCTTCAAAGAAGGGTTTTCACTTATCCGTTGATCTGGATATGAAGCGATTTAGAGCGACCATTTTGCCGGTTAAGCTCTGCACTTGCTTTATGCTTCGGGGGGGTTGCAGTTTGGTTATAGCCCGGATTTTGTCCGGGTTGGCTTCAATGCCTCTCTGGCTTACCATATAACCTAAAAATTTTCCAGAACCAACTCCAAAGGAGCATTTTTTTTGGGATCAAAATCATGCGGTGAACACGTTAAACTGAAAAAATTTTATTGAGATCATCAATGTGATCAGTTGAGTACAAAGATTTGACGAGCATGTCGCCTACATAGACTTCCATAGTTTTTCCTATCATACTAGCAAACATTTTATTCACGAGGAACTATAGGTAGACCCAGTATTTTTTAAGCCGAACGGCATCATAGTGTAGCAGTAGAGACCTCTCGCCGAGTAGAATGATGTGTGTTCTTGGTCATCTGGGTGCATCGGGATTTGGTTGTAGCCCGAGTAGGCGTCCATGAAGCTCATCAGCTCATGTCCAGCAGTTGCGTCCACCATGTAATCAATATGAGGAAGCGGATAACTATCCTTGGGACAAGCCTTGTTGAGGTCTGAGAAATCAATGCATAGCCGCCACTGGCCTATTTTTTTCTTAACGAGTACAAGGTTAGATACCCAAACCGGGTACCTAACCTTCCAGACAAATTTGTTGTCAAGCAGCTTCACCACTTCTAGCTCCAGGGCTTCATACCGGTCTGGGCTGAGTTTCCTCATCTTCTGTATAACCGACCTGGCATTCTTTTCAATGTTGAGTCAGTGACAGGCTTGTTCTGGGTCGATCCCCTGTATATCAGCATGTGTCCAAGCGAAAATGTCCTGGTAGCTCAGACCTGATGGGCTCCTTGAGATCATGACCAACCCAGAGCTATTCTTTCGGGTCGAGCTCGTCAACTGATATCCAATCCCATTCCTCGACCGGCTCCGCATGAGCAGCTTTTCTTTTCAGACTCAACTTTTGAGGGTCCAGCTCATCTTCCCCAACTTTCAGCTCGGAAGACAATGTCTTCTAACTCCCACATCGGCTCTTTACCTGGCTGCCAACCTCTGACCCTGCTCAGGTCGGTATCCCCCTGTTCAGCTATCTTGAGCTCAGATTTATCGGTTCGTGTTTCTTGGTTTTTGTTCTGTTCGGACTTATTGAGCTCGGTCATTTCTATTCGGCATTGTTGCCCAGGGAGTTCCTTCTCAATCTCTTTTCTATTCTGCTCGGCTTGGCCGAGCTTAACATACTTGTTAGTATCCTGGACTGAGCTTAGACCCTTTCTATCTCGTCTTCTGTCAGAGTATGTGTTTTTTCTTTAGAAATCATGTTGTTGGGCTCATCACCGCCAAGCCCCTTTACCAGCTCTTCTCTTTCTTTCTCAATCATCTCTTCACTCTTTTTCATCTGCTCGACCATGTTTATATGACTTGGCCTAATCGACCAATTGCATTCTTGAGCAGCCACTTGATCACCTCGGTGTTCGCATTTGCCTAAGATGCCTGGGAACTTGATCGAGTAGTGGTAGACTGACATTGCGCCCTTGAGTTCGTAAAGGGCTGGTCTACTTATGAGAGCATTGTAGTCACTCGGGACATCGATTACTCTGAAGGTCGTGAGGATTGTTCTTTTTTCTTCCTTTGTGCTGAATTCCACAGATAGTTTCACTTGGAAGAGAGCTTGCACATAGCCGCCACTTATCCCTCTGATCATATCCTCACATGGCTCGATGTATTCTTTAGGTACTCTCATTCTTCAGAAGGCCGGTTTGTAGATTATGCTTGCATATGCACCGGGGTCTACAAGGACTCGATGTGTCCGGATCCCCAGGATGGGTACCGTCATGACCAGAGCGTTTGCATAGGGGTGGTCCAGGGGGGCTGTGTCGCCTTCATTAAATGTGAAAGACATCACATATTTGTCCTCCTCTTCCTGATGATCGTCGAAATGAAAGATGTCAGAACTCATGACTTTTGTTTTCTGAATTGAGCTCCTTGCATCTCTGATTAAGTCCTTCCTCTTCCAATTTGAAATTTCATTCTCTGTTCGGCTTGTATTGATGAAGGTCAGAATTTCCCTTGGTGCTCCTGCCCCAGTCGCTAGGGGTGGAGGTAGTTAATTGTTACCCCTTCGTTCTTGCCAAGCTTGGTGGTTTTTGGAAAAAGGCAGTAGGTTCCGGTCATCGCAGACCTTAATCAAAGCGCGCACCAGGTCATGACACTCCTCGGTGTTGTGCCCGATCGACCCGTGGTACCTACAAATCTCTTTTTGTCGAGCAGAGAAGGGTCTTTCTTGATCGGTCGGGCTGGGGGGAGGATATCCAGATCCTTAATTTGCTCGAAGATTGTAGCGGCTGCTATTGAGTAAACTTCATTATACTCTGCTAGGAGGTCGGTGTGTTTGTCCTGTAAGAGTTTCTTGGATGCGGCTACTTGGGAGTTCAGATTTTTGTCAACTTGACGGGCTGATTTGTGATGTTGTGGGAAGGATATTACTGGAGAAGACATGTTCTGGTCGGCTGTGATTTGTGATGCAGCCAGAGCAAGGAATTCCTAGAAAGTTTATGGGTCCTACTGGTTATTTACTCATTTGAAGAAGGAATTATCCGATAACCCATTCTGATCTAGGATAATCAAGGCTTCGTCGCCGCACGACTGAGATTCTGAGACTTGCTTCGTGAATCTTGCTATGTAGATCTTTAGTGATTTATTTGGTTGCTGTACTATGGTGGCTATAGCTCTTTTGGGTGCAACGGTGTCCTTAGAAACCATGAAGTGTCCTCGGAACAAGGATCTCAGCTGTGGCCATGAACAGATAGAGTGACGCGGTAGCGATCGGTACCACCTTAGCAGGGCTTCATCTAGCGTCATGGAGAACATTCGGCACCTATATGTGTCGGATTCACCGAGCATGTCCATATAGTTCTTGTAATGACTCAAATGTGAGTCAGGATCGCTGATTCCCTTGTACAAAGCGATTAGGGGGATCTTCAGCTTGCCTTCTAGAGGTTCTAAAAGGATTTGGACGGATAGGGGTGATTCATCGTCACATACCGAGTTGAATGCTACTGGCAGAGTTGGGTAAGTGTTCTGGACTGGGGGGGCTATTTGCCTGGCCTCCAGCTCAGCAATCCACTGCTTCAAGTATTTCAGTTCGGCAGATTCATCGTTTTTCTTCTACGGGGGAATGCTCCTGGCCACACTCTTGTTGTTAGCTGATCTCGCGGGGGTATCCCCCTGTGCTTTGTTAGCTGGCTTTCCGAGCCAATCAAAGATGTTCTGGGGGAAGAGAATTTAAGGCAGCATGCGATAGGAAGTCTATCGAGCCTGCTCTTAGCATTCAGCTCGATTTCCTCCTCTAGCCTTCTTTTCCCATTTTTCTTTGCTGCCTCCCGAGTTGGGTCTGATTCTGATTGTCCTTCCTGAAGTCAGCGTTCTTGGGATTGCCGACTAGAGCTTATGGTGTCAAGATTGACTTTGCTGCCTTCTTCATCATCTCTTCAAATTCCTTAGCGAAAGTAGGGTGCTGCATGAACGACCGTACTTGTTCCGGGTCGAGCTCATTTGGGCCCGATTTCATAGTCCTCTCCAGGTGCTCCTTTCCAAGATTTCTCCTTGAACTTTCTGAAGGACTCATGTTGACGAATAGGTTGAAAAGAGTTTTCTCTTTGTATTAACCAAAAAAAAATACAGTGAAGTGCTGAGATTCAGCTCCCCACGAAAAAACAAAAATCGGACAGAAGATAGAAAATGAAATGTGAAGTGCTGATTGAGCAAGTGGGACTGCAGATCATAAGAAACCTTCCTCTAACGCCATTTTATTTATGTTAAGAGTAACACAACCAATATAAAACCAAAAAACAGCAAAAGAGGAGCAATTAGATAGCAGAAAACGAGTAGGAAAAAGTGCTTAGCTTTTATTCCAAAAATCAGATCGGATTGGCCTAGGCCGGACCCTTTTACAGTGTTTGATATCAAATTATAAGCTTTCTCTCTCTAAAGAATTGGGGATCTTTCTCTCTCTCTTGGAGAGGCTATTTATAGTTTTCCATTGAAACTCTAAATGGACACCTTTCGCTTTCCCATTGGTTCTAAGCAGATTCTACTCACGTGTTCACCGACTTAACGCCGACCTCAGGAATTTCCCACCGACTTAATGCCGGTCTCAGATACATTACTCACCTTATGGATCCGGAGACATCAACCTGATATCCAAGCTCGGCATTCTCAGCTCAACAACTTATCGGGAGCATTTTGATCATGTCGTGCGGCCGCCGAGCGAACATACTCTATTCGACACTTTTAGACCGGCACCGGGGCTCGGTGCTGACCGATAGAGCTCGGTCGACGGCGTAGGTCTACATTCTCTGGTCAAGGCAACCCCTGCTTAGCATATCTCGGCAGGGGCGTCCGGCAGTTGACTTGAGTCGCTCGATGCCTGGCGATATCCTCTGGTCGGCAGCCCCTTCTCGGCAATGACGTTTGGCAGTTCGCTCAAGTGCCGCCGAAGGTTTGACGCCTTCAGCTCGACAGTTCGGCGTGGGGAGCTCGGCAGTGGCATTCGGCAGCTCGCGCGAGTGCCGCCGAAGGTCTGACATCTTCAGCTCGGCGTGGGGAGCTCGGCATTGGGCTTGGCTGTCCGAGCGAGTGCCGCCGAAGGTCTAACATCTTCAGCTCGGCAGCTCGGCAGGGGG
>BMAC01000921.1:284989-295415 GCA_014905375.1 Phtheirospermum japonicum | reverse complement strand
CGTGCGAGTGCCGCCGAAGGTCTGACGTCTTCAGCTCGGCAGCTCGGCATGGGGAACTCGGCAACTCGCGCGAGTGCCGCCGAAGGTCTGACGTCTTCAGCTTGGATTCTCAGCGTGGGGAGCTCGATAATGCTTGTTGGTATGTCCCAGCAGACCTCGCGAAGATCCCTGCCAGATCGGCATCTGCTGCTCGACAGGTGCAGCTCGACGCTCTTGTCGGTTTAGTGCATTTCACCAACTCCCTTCGCGTGACCCGGCTTGGTTTCTTTCCCAGTCATCGAGACAGTATCGACCATCAACAATTCATTTGGATCAAACAATAATAATTGTGACATCATATTACTCTTAAACAAGAAACTTAAATACAAAGAGTACATCTTAACACACAAGATCCAGACCTTATCCAAATTTAAAAGAAAATAATACAAATATTTGCCCTCAATAAACAAATTCAAGAACTAGAAACAAAATTTCAAAAATAAAAAGAATTAAAAAAAATAGAAACTGGGGGTTTGGGAACCTTACTTTTGGAAAACTGGAGGTGAGTTACGAAAACGACATCGATGCTCGAATTTGAAGATTTGTAGTGGTATGACCCCAAATAAAGAACTAGATCCTGTTGGGATGACCTGAATTGCCACTCTGAACTACCCAGGGAAAAGGGAACTAAGATTGATCCTGATCTAGGCTTGCGGTTCAGAAGAGGAATCTGTCTTGCTCAGATCGAGAAAGAAGGAAAGGCTAAAATGGCGAGGTCACGCATCCACTTGTTCTAAACAGAATAATCTGGTTGACCAACCTACATGGCGGTTTGCCTGGGCAGACCAGGTGGGGATGAGCTGGCTTAAAGACTCAGGAAAAGAAAGATGAAGCGGAGAGTAAACCTACAACTTGATAGGTATCGTCCCGACCTAATCATAAGCCTTGGGTAAGGTTTTCAGAGGTCAGGTCAGGAATTTGAGAGCTTAGTGACAAAACTAGTATGTTCCTTAGAAGGAACTTTCCAGACCAGGTCGTCTTGACACGGGTTTCCATTTTTGGGATCTCGGAAGGGTCCCGCTTGGCAAAAACTATAAATTTCCTAGCCCTAAGGCTGAGAGAGGTATGACCTTCTAAGCATTTCTTCTTTTGATTTGCTTATTACAATCTAAAACGCTTACTGACTTAAGCATCTGAGAGGTTTCCATCGAGAAACCCCCGGTTGTCCTTTCTAATGTGCTTTTGTGGAAACAGGTCGGGATACTCTTACCAGAGAATCAGGCATTTTCGGTGTAATTTTTAGGGTGGAACAATTGGCGCCGTCTGTGGGAACATCAAAGCTAAGACGTAAGAAAGAGAATGGCATCATACGGGCTTAGGCGGAACTTGGTGGCGGAGTTAGGTGGCACGCTAAGCTCTTCTGCGCCTACGGGTGTACCGAAAACAACGGGGCCATCGGCGACAACCAGATCAGACACAATGTAGCCCCCTCCTAGTGGAGCTACGCAAACCGGTGGGGGAATGCTGAATAATTCCTTCCTGAGGCAATTATCTGACGTCATTGAAAAAGCGGTAGAGGTGGTTGTGGAAAATAAATTTGCTAAACTTTCGACACCACCCTCCAAGGAAAACCAGCCGTCGGAGATGGAGCCGCCGCGCACGGCTCAGTAAAAGGCCAGAGCTCCTCTCCAGGGAGAAGTGGAGAGATTTTCTGCTTCAGAAAGTGAAACTTCAAGCAAAACCAACCCAGACCTCACCGAGCAAATGCAAAATCTACAAAAAGAGGTAAGCGAAGTTAAGCAAAAGATGGCGGGCCCGGTCGTAGGCCAAGCACGGCGGAGCACTCCGTTCACGAAGGCGGTCATGAAGGATGATCTCCCAGATTCTTACCGTTCCATGGGCTTCGAATATAATGGGACAACGGATCCGTAGGATCGTCTAAGCAGATTCGAGATCGCGGCTACCTTGCATAAGTTTTTCAACACGGTCATGTGTCGGGTTTTCCCTACAACCTTCACAAAATTACCCAGCTCTGGTTCATCCAGCTACCGCTCCGTTCCATAATCAACTTTGATGAGTTCAGTTTTGCATTCTTGCATCAGTTTCACCTGTTGTAGGAAATACCAAAAAAATGTCGATGAAGCTGTTTAACTTCAAACAAGAGGAAAATAAGAGCCTGCGTGGATATATTAAATGGTTTACAGATGCTAAACTGGAAGTGCCATCAGCGTCTGAAGAGCTCTTGGTCAACGCTTTGGCTCAGGGGCTCAGGAGAGGGGAGTTCTTCCAGTCGTTGGTTATAAAGCCAGCATTGAAATTTGGAGAGCTATTGGAGAGAGCAGAAAAGTACATCCACTTGGAAGAAGCCTTGAAGATAAAAGACGACGGAGAGAAGCAAAGGGAACGACCTGATAGAGAGGACAGGACCCCGATGAAGAAACCTAGGACTGATCTGGTCGGAGGTCACCCTCAGTTTGATAAGTATACACCTTTGGCTTCACCTGAAGCTGAGATACTGCAAGCCATTGAGCGGCACCCAGACCTTAAGTGGCCAAGGACGTTTGTACAAAATCCACAGAAAGAAAGATCTGACCGGTTTTGTCGGTACCATAATGAGTATGGTCATGACACGGATCAGTGCACCCACTTGAAGGATGAGCTGGAGTGGTTGGTGCAGGAGGGGCACCTAAAGGAGTTTGTACAGGTGAGATGAGAGGAATCCAGATCTGACCCTCATAGGCGAGATCGGCGTCAGGGAAATAAAAGGGAATTTGACAGTGGATGCGGCAGTAGGAAAAAGAAAGACCAGGCTCAAGAGATAAGGGGCGAGATCCTGATGATCACAGGTGGTGAGATGGGCATTCTAAGAGAACCCAGAAAAACTATGTGCGGGCCACGAAAGACCTATCAAGGAAATCACGAGAGGTGGGGAAATTAACACCAAGTCCAAACATATGCTTTGGATTAGAAGATGAGAATGGTATCCTGCCCCCTCACATGGATTCCTTGGTCATCACAACCACCATTGCCAACTATACTATTAGACAAATCTTCGTGGATACAGGAAGCTCTGCTGACATCATGTTCTATGACTATTTTTGAAAATTGAACTTGAGCGTAATGTTAGAAGAAGTCACGACCTCATTGGTAGGCTTTGCGGGAGGAGGCCTAAGACCATTGGGAGCAATAAACCTCCTCGTTAGGATGGAAGATGACCCTTTCAGACAGACCAGGTCGGTGCATTTCTTAATAGTAGATGCACCTTCCTCGTATAATGTCATGTTAGGGTGGCAGTCTCTAAGCCAGTTCCAAGCGGTAATCTCTGTCTACCATATGAAGTTGAAATTATTTGCCCAGGATGGTGTGGTAGAAGTCTACAGTGACCAGTACACGTCGAGACGCACATATGTAGAGAGCGTGCGGCGCAACGAGGAAGGACGAGGTAAAAAGGCATGAATCGAGGAAGCCAGACCAGACCTAGCTCACAGATAGGAAAACCTAATGATGGTTGAGGTAGTTCCAGGAGACGATAGTCGAGTCCTGCTCATAGGAACGACTCTCGGTCTCAAGGTGTTAGTAGAACTGGTAACCCTCCTCAGGAATAGTGCAGATATCTTTGCCTGGTCTCCCCAAGATCTAGTTGGGATAGACCCAGCAATAACTGAGCACCACCTCAACATTAGCCCGACAATGAAGCCGATAAAACAGAGAAATTGTAACTTTGGGCAAGAAAGGAGGCTATTATTGAGGTAGAGGTGGAAAAATTGCTGAAGGCTGGGCACATTCGAGAGATACAATTCCCAAAATGGCTCTCCAATGCGGTCTTAGTACATAAAATAGAGGAGAAATGGAGGATGTGTATTGACTTCCGGGATCTCAATAGATCCTGTCCGAAAGACCACTATCCATTGCCAAGGATTGACCAGCTAGTGGACTCCACATCAGGCTGTGAGTTGCTAAGTATGATGGGCGCCTCACAAGGGTATCATTAGATCAGGCTGGAAGAGGAAGATTGGAAGTGAGTTAGTTTCATAACTCCAAAAGGAACCTATTGTTATGTGGTCATGCCCTTTGGGCTTAAAAATGCGGGGGCCACGTATCAGCGACTAGTGGACAAAATGTTCAAAAATCAGCTCGGGCGTAATATGGAAGTCTATGTAGACTACATGCTGGTCAAAAGTGTAAAGACGGCCTCACACGTGGATGACCTAAGGGAAACTTTCGATACTTTGAGTAAGTATAGAATGAATCTCAACCCTAAAAAGTGCAGGTTTGGGGTCATGTCTGGAAAGTTTCTGGGGTATATGGTCACAGAAAATGGAATAGAATCAAATCCAGAAAAATTCAAGGCTATCATGAACATGTAACCCCCGAAGAATGTCAAGGAGATGCAATGCCTGGATGGACAGATAGCAGCCTTGAGCAGATTCGTTTCGCGCTCAGCGCATAAAATTTTACCATTTTTTCAACCATTACGAAAGAGGGCCCAATTTCAATGGGATGATAAATGCCAGGAGGCATTTTAGAAATTGAAGGAGCATCTGGTCGGCATGTCATTGCTTACCAAGCCGATCCAGGGAGAGACCTTGATCCTATATTTATCTGTTGGAAAATAAGCTGTAAGAACGGTTCTGATTCGGGAAGAAGGCAGGATGCAGAGGCCGGTATATTATTGGAGTAAGGTCTTGCATGATGTCGAGCTTCGATACTTAGAGATAGAGTGGGCCATGCTAGCCCTGGTCGGAACAGCTCGCAAACTCCACCCCTACTTTCTTTCGCACGATATAGTGGTCAGAACCAACTTGCCACTAAAGGCAGTCATGAATAAGCCAGAAACCTCGGGGCGCTTGGTGAAATGGGTAATCTAACTCAGCGAGTTTGATATCAGCTTTGGGGCATGAACAACAATCAAAGCCCAGGCACTGGTCGACTTTATGCAAGAGATGACCAGTTCTCCCGAGAAGGAGAAGGAGTGGGCAGTCTTCACAGATGGCTCGGTAGGGAACCTTGGCTGTGGTGCGGGAATAGTACTAATCGATCCAGAAGAAGTTACCACAGAATACACCGTACGAATGAACTACTCCCTGTCCAATAATGCGGCAGAGTATGAAGCCTTGTTAAGAGGAGTTCAGATGGAAAAAGAGCTGGGTGCAGAGCAGGTATGCGCACGGGTGGATTCACAACTTGTGTACAAACAGATAAAAGGAGAATTCGAAACTAGGGAAAAACACATGCAAAGATACTTGACTCAGTTTCGTGAGTTGGCTAGTGGCATGAACTCTTTGACAGTCCATCAAATTCCTAGAGAAGAAAATGGACGAGCCGATTACCTAGCTAAGGTGGCCCATCGAGAATTTAGAGAAGACTAGGTGGACGCTTTAGAGGAAAAAGTAGATTGACGCTACCCGATCAAGACATATCTGGAGAAGGGAGATTTACCAGACAGTAAGAAAGAAGCACCAAAGGTAAGGATTAGGTCGTCCCGTTTCTGCTTAATAAAGGGAGAGCTGTTCAGAAGGGGATTTGGACAACCTCTTCTGTGGTGTGTAAGCCAACAGGAGGGCGCCCACATTCTTAAAGAAATCCATGAGGACTGCTGTGATAATCACATGGGTTCCAGAGCCCTGTCAATCAAAATCATGAGAGCTGGATATTTTTTGCCATTGTTACGAAAAGAAGTAGAGGACTTTGTTAAAAGATGTGACAGATGCCAGAAGATTTCCCCTTTAACCCATCGGCCGACAGAGGAGCTCATGACGATGAGCTCTCCCAGCCCCTTTGCGAAATGGGGGATAGATCTGGTTGGACCATTCCCCACAACTCCAGCCCAGAAAAAGTTCTTGATTGTGGCCATCGATTATTTCAGCAAATGGGTGGAGGCTGAAGCTTTGGTAAAAATTACAGAGGATGCGGTGATGGGTTTTATATGGAAAAACATAGTGTGTCGATTTGGCATTCCCAGGGTCCTAGTCTCGACAATGGCACGCAGTTCATGGGAGCTTGGATCTAAGCGTTGTGCGCTAAGATGAAGATAGACCAACACTTCACATCTGTCTATCATCCTCAGGCAAATGGTCAAGTCGAGGTGACCAATCGCATCCTGGTGCAAGGGATCAAGGCGCGCCTATAAAGATCAGGAGGCAAATGGGTAGAGGAGCGCAGTTCAATCCTCTGGGCCTATCGCACTAACCCCAAGGAGAGCACTGGAGAAACTCCCTTTAGCCTAGTTTATGGCTTGGACACTGTAATTCCTACTGAAATAGGCCTGGAAACTCACCGAATACAAAGTTTTGATGCAGATCAGAATGAATTGCTAATACAGGATGCACTGGACTTCATTGAGGAAAAAAGAGACTATGCTGCGATTAGAATGGAGCACATGAGAGGACGAGTCCGGACAGCCTATAACATGACTCAAACTTTTGTGCACCCCTTTTTAATAAATTTATTTAAAACACGTCAGTTTGCTCGCAAGAGTACGAGGTAACTGTAGGGTAATGATCTTGACTCGAGTCGTATCTCTCAAGGAAACAACTGTTCGGTCTTTCGGATGTTTTTCTCAATTTATGAACTAAAATAAGATACATGTACAATTGGGGTTTTAAAAGAGATTGAGTTGATMATTATAACTAAAGCAATAATTAAACTAAAACTAATTAAACTAAACACTATAAAYTAGATTATCRACTACGAGCAGTAACGATGATTAAAATCWAATTAAMGAATCTAAAAGTATGAGCATAAGAACTTACCACTAAGCAAYGAATCATAAGAATCTAAATTTAACGAATAACTAAGCATAAATCAATCGCATAAATAAACTAAATTAACCAATATCCAATATCCAAGCATAAAACGATTAAACTAAATAAACTAGAATTAACTAAGAAATTAACTAAGCAATTAACTATGAAATTAACTAAGAGTTTAGAGTACTTATTGTAACTACGAAAAGCAGTAAAAGCTCCAGCTATTTCGGAGTTGCACGTCGATCTTGGGCGAAGATTGAATCCCGAACTCGAATTCGATGTTTTGGACGCGTTGTTCTTCGATCCTTGATCTCCGTCTTCAAATCTCGTTATGAGATGTGGGATTATTGTTATTATAAGCTAAAATACCCTAGGGGGTCGTGTGTTCTTTTTAAAATCCGAAATATATAGGGTTTATATAGATATTACAAGTCTTGGCGCACAAGAAACCCTAAAATCCGAATTATGGGCCGTCGCATCGACGGTGCGTCGATGTAGCATCGACTGACGCGCGCTGGTGCTCGGCTTCGGTGCTGCCTGGGTGTGCGTGTCGACTGGGCGGGTGCGTCGACTGGGTGAGTCAACATCGACGCTTCAGCAAGTTGCGTCGACATCGGTGCGTCGACATTGACGCTTCAGCAAGTAGCGTCGACAGTGCGTCGACGCTGCGTCGACTGACGCGGACCATGGCTCGCGTCGACGGTCGCGTCAGTCGATGCGACTGCGTGTCTGCTTAGGTCTCTCTTAATCTTTTGCTACTCGTTTCGCCGGAAAGCTCGTTCTCCTATTCTTGAACATCGAACTTCGTCTATTACGCGTTGAACTCTTATGGTTACTTAGCTGTAAGGTGAAAACAACGAAATATCACCTATTTGCATCAATTACGAATAAAATACGGTAAAATAAGTCAGAACTATAAAAATACGGAATTATGCTTAAATCGTCCAACTTATACCAAAAACAAATAGAAAAACGTACTAAAATACTAATAAAAACAAGGACAAATCTACTCTAATCAACTACCCTACGCTTTATTGGTTTGTTCGTCCTCGAACAAACTATAAGTTCAAAGTATAACTAGAATGAAAATCAGTTCAAGCAAAGAGTCGTGCTATGCTACATACGTAATTTTGAGAATATAGGTACAAGTCACGCAACGTCAAACACTTGACCATTATTACATTGTCGCTTCAAAATAAAAACATGCTTCCTCACGAAAGATAATATATATAAGTACGCTCAAAAGCACTCAAGTATTTTCTGCATGGGACGTGTATACACTCAAATCATACAATTACATGCACAATAAATAAGCACCGAAAATCAGTCTCTTTTCAATCGCAAATTAAGTGTGCTGTCACTACTAAGAATCAGAAAAGGTCTTCGCGGGTTGTAATGTAAGGATCTTTGGACGGGTATGGTATATATAAGTCGTGTGGCTAACTCATGATCAAACATGATCAATAACTCACTCAACCTAACCTAAACACGAAGCAATGCGCTTCACCTCGTACAAAAGAAAAACCTCACTAAGCACTCATAACGTAGCCTTTAAATATAGGCTATTTCCCAACTCGCAAACCGTAAACCAACTGAAAGCTCAAAAACCACTTAATCACAACTCATGCCTTCTAAACATTAGGCTTCATAAAATAAACAATTCGACTCAAGCCTTTATAAGCGCGTAGGCAATTAATCAACATATCCACCATCCTATCTTTTTCTTTCTTTTTTTTTTAATTTCCCCCTTTATTATTTTCTTATGGGCTATTAATTTTTTTTCTTTCTTTTCTTTTTTTTTTATTTTTTTTTCGGATGGTGGTCCTTAATTACAAAAATAATAAATTCCTAATAAAACTTCCCAGGACTTAAATAGCCAATAAAAATACGAACTCCTACCCCACGCTTTTAATGGGTTGTAGGGGTCGTCTCAACAACACTCATGGCTATAGGCATGGATATTTGGCTATGATTGGCTCATTCGGAATTTATAGTGGTTAAAGATATATGGATATGGCCGGAATAGGGTTTTATATGTGCCTTAACTTCATTTTCAAAGTCGACTACACACAGCGGTTTCAAAGAGATATCAAGACTGAAACTTATTCAAGCACATGCAATGATGATAATCGCTCAGGCTACTCACAGGCTTTTTGCATGAAAAATTTTGAATTGACGCTGCTTTTAAGGTTTTGCGAAATCGATTGCGTCCAAGTACCATTTTACAATATATAATAATAAATTTAAAAAAATTATGCACTTATGCACGCTCAAAGACAAAAACCTCAAATCATACTTAGCTAAATTTGATAGGCATGCCATACAAACACAATTTAGCGCAGAAGTAGCAATCAATCACATCAAAAATATGCATTTCAAGACATCAAATTGCACTAACCATACTCAAACACCCCCCTCCCTAAAAACTTGGCAATCTCCTGATTGTCATAAATATAAAAGAAAAGAAGAGCAAGGGAGATAAGAAAACATCCCTGAAAATATTATAGTCGAGTCTTCTTCCAAAAATGCCCGTTCAATTATCCTTCGTCTTAGATCGCATGACTAGATTGTCCCGAACAAACCTATAAACAAAACCAAACACACAAAACATGATTGCGATCAATTGCGACGCACAAGTGCCCGGTGGCACGTCTTTTTGGATTYGAAATGGCCGGATTGCGGCCAACGTCGTAAATGGCTGGGTTGCAGCTCATCCAAAAGGTTGCCGGACTGCGGCTAACTTTGGTCGGATTGCGACCTCGATCGACGAAATCATCGTAATCCATGATTGCTACGATAAGCGGTAGGTTCAGTGGTTGATCGTCATCGTTAACGCCTCGAGTGGAACTAGCGGTAAGGCCTTGCGGTAGCGAGCTTCCGCTATATAACCGTTGTCCAGAATAAGCGATTTATCATATTTTTTGCACATCAACACACACATAAACGTACCACGGCAATTGACACAATATAAAAAGACAGACTGAAAATAAAAGAAAATCAAGAAAATAAAACAAAAACTAATCAACGCTTGGGTTGCCTCCCAAGAAGTGCAACATTTAACATCATATGCTCGACGTAATTGCTCGATCAATTTCTAGCTCGTGGTGGGTCCACGAACTCCTTCTTGCTCCTATCTCGACTCTTCATATATTTCTCGTAATAAGGCTTAAGTCGATGTTTGTGGACTTGGAATCCCGTCTTTGCACTCTCATTGTAAATAGTGGCGGTTTATATAGATATTACAAGTCTTGGCGCACAAGAAACCCTAAAATCCGAATTCTGGGCCGTCGCGTTGACGGTGCATCGACATAGCATCGACTGACGCGCGCTGGTGCTCGGCGTCGGTGCTGCCTGGGTGTGCGCATCGACTGGGCGGGTGCGTCGACATCGACGCTTCAGCAAGTTGCGTCAACATCGACGCTTCAGCAAGTAGCATCGACAGTGCGTCGACGGTGCGTCGACTAACGCGGACCATGGCTCGCGTCGACGGTGCGTCGACGGTCGCGTCAGTCGACGCGACTGCGCGTCTGCTTACGTCTCTCTTAATCTTTTTCTACTCGTTTCGCCGGAAAGCTCGTTCTCCTATTCTTGAACATCGAACTTCGTCTATTATGCGTTGAACTCTTCCGGTTACTTAGCTGTCAGGTGAAAACAACGAAATATCACCTATTTGCATTAATTACGAATAAAATACGGTA
>BMAC01000921.1:233765-271666 GCA_014905375.1 Phtheirospermum japonicum | reverse complement strand
TATACTTATTGGCATTCCATATCTTTTATCCCATGCTAGTTGCATAGGTATGGTCCTGATGAAGTTACTTTATTACGGTGGATTGGTCTAGCAGAACCGTGAGATAATCCAGCACGTAATGTAACTCGTCGAACTTGTTCCTAGTCAAAGGGTTACGCCATAATGAGGATACAGGCCTTTCCCATTAAGACTAGTACTTAGTGTATGTGGACCGCATCTCATCGGTCACAGTGTGTGGACATCGACATACATAAGTAAGTGCTCATAAGATGAGTTCACTGAACTCCCTCACCTAGAAATCTCTAAGTGGTTCCCACTCATCGAGTAGATGATTTCTATGGTATAGCGTACAACATTAATCCTTAAGACCCAGACCTCACCGTGACTTCACTAGAGGACAGGCTATGTTGTGACCTGTCTCTGTGTCTCTTTGGAGGCCAATCAAAAGGGGCAACGTTCACATAGTCGGGAATCTAGTGGGAAGTCTGTGCATGGTAGTAGGGGATTCGGACGCATGATAAGTCATGGATGTCCTGTGTGTTCTGATGGTTGATAAATCCTCGGAGTCTCTGGCCAGAGCTGATAGTGGGGTGTTTGGAGAAATGTGTTTCTCTAAATCACACACGAACGGATTATCTTGAACCTAGAACAAAGATATTATTACGAATAAAAACCGATTGTATTACAAGAGAAAAGTCAGACCACAGCCACAAGTTGGCTTGTTGGTCACCTTATTCTAACAAGAACAAATACCTAATCAACATGAAAGGTCCGACTTTAAAGGTTTCAGTCATATCAGAAAGGTCCGACTTGGCAACGGGAAGCGAAAAATGGTTGTGGTAAAAATTCTTAGTTCCGACCACAATTACCAACTCGGAGAATTTAATTTTCTACAAACATTACCCAAACATGTTAATTAACGAACAAGTACTAAAAAACATAAACTCTTGCGCAATTTGTAGCAGGCGAGGATGAAACAAGGCAACAGGGAACCTACAACGAAAAGCAAGCGACGGAGAATCGACGGCGAACAACAGGTGAGGTTGAATGAATCGTCCAAACTTTTCCAATATACGGATTCTGAATATCTGGCGGGTTTTTGGAGTGGCAAAACTGAAAATTTTGGACTGAATTTTAATTCAAAAACCTAGTTTTCGTGTGTTTGGGGGCAAAATTGGACTTTTCAGAGGCTACGAGACACGCGGGTTCGAATCCCTCCATCGCCCAAAAATTGCCGAATTTCACGATATCAACAAAGACAACATGATGTACTTACGCTTCATGCATAGCCAAGGAGGAAGATTATAAATTGTTAAAAGAACCGGCCAAGTACTATGACGACTGCTCATGTCTCCAAATGGGTTCATTCCATCCGTGCACAGTCCTAGCCGAAGATTTCTCTTCTCACTACCGAATTTAGGAAACTTACTATCAATATTTCTCCATTGCGGAGAATCGGCCGGATGTCTTAGTTTTCCATCCTTCTTCCTTCCTTCAGCATGCCACTGCAAATTCTTCGCTTCCTTAGCATCTGAAAACAACCGTTTGAATCTGGGAATAACCGGGAGATAGTACAACACCTTGGCCGGAGGACTTTTTTTTTTGTATAAGCCCACCGTCATCACTGCCTTTTTTTATAGCGCGATTCCCCGCATTTTGGGCAGTCCCGCAGATCCTTGAATTCATTCCGATACAATATGCAATCATTTGGACATGCATGTATCCTCTCGATCTCCAGACCCAATGGGCACAACATTTTTTTCGCCTCGTAGGTTGAAGTGGGAAGCTTGTTATCATCAGGAAACGCATCTTTTAGAAGCTCTAGTAACCCCGAGAAACTCGTATCACTCCATCCACTCTACGCCTTCTGGTTATATAGGTTAAGCATGAACGATAACTTTGTAAATTTGGTACAGTTAGGGTACAATGGTTTCCCAGCATCAGCGCAGCAACATTATTGATATCACCTTCTATGTCATGCAACATTTCATCTAATCGATCACTGTCTAGATCCTCATCGGTCTCTGTATTATTATCACTAGTACCATACGTAGACGGAGATGGCGAGTGAGCTGTATTATCAGGCAAAGTTTCACCATGACATATCCATCGTGAATAACCTTATTTAAAACCACGACGTATCAAATGGCTCTCCACTTGGTCCGTAGTCCGAAATTGCCTCAGATTTTTGCAATCAACACAAGGACACAATCGTCTCCAAAGCAGTCTTAGCTTTATTCTCCACAGCAAATCTAAGAAAACTTTCAACCCCTTGGATATATTCAAGTGTATTACGTCTACCATACATCCAACGTCGATCTATTCTCTACCGCTACACAATTGAATTAAGAACTCAATAAAAAAACTAACAAAGAAAATATAAATGCATATATCTCTGTTCATAATTTATCTTTCTCATTAATTACTTTTGTTGTTGTTGTTGTTGTTATTATGTTTTCTTGACAAAATTTATGTAGTGTTAGAATTCATATTATATTATAATTAACATTGAGATAAAAAAAATTCAACTAATTATAATTATTATATTTATTATTATGTTAAGCAAACCAAAGTCGACTATCGAAAAACAAGTGTTCCTCCAACAAGTCATCTACTGTTTTATGTGTATCAGAAATTTTGTGATAATTATATTACTCTGTTATTAGGCTACGTACAATTTGTTTTACATGTATGAGTCAACTGAACTTGTTTGTAGTCCTTAAAGGTTCAAAACAAACTAAACTTTATTTTATTCCTTACTATTAAGTAGCACAGTTAAAAAAAAAAAGCACACAGTAATTTAATATAATGATTTTTATTCCAATTACCAAAAGTAAAAAAAGTTACAAATGCAAATATAAAAATAAAAATTACAAATGCATGAAGAAAAATCAAGCGTCGGCAGCCTTCCTCTTCGTTCTTGCCTGAGAATTACCAACATCATCACCATCAGCACCAAGCTTGGTGATGAGAATAGACTCGAGCTTGGAGATAGAGAGCACCACCTCACCCCAATGAGCATTTATACTGCTCAAAATGTTGGTGATTGCTTCTAACTTGTCGGCTACGTTCCGCATGTCTGCGGAACGTTCTTCCTGCATTTGCTTCATCAGCAGGACAATTTGTTTTTGATGAGTTTCCATTAGTTTGTGAAGCGGTCCCAAAATCATTTTGTCAGCCATTATTTTTTTAAGAAGAGTTCGAGGTTTAAATTTCAAGGGGCACAAAGGTGTTGTGAAGATTAATATTTTTCCAGGTATCCCAGGTAATTCAGTCTTAGGGTTATTTATTCAAACAAGTACAGTGCACCTTTTTGAATTCATATATGACTTTTCAATTTTCCCGATGCATCATGCCTTTTTGAATCCATATATGACTTTTCAATTTTCCCGATGCATCATGCCTTTTCAATTTCCAGGAACAAATATTAATGCTGCTTCAGGCCTTTTCAGATTAAATGCATATAAATGTAAAAGAATAAAATGTAAAAATATAAATACATACCTTGCAATTTGCAAAGAGACGGTGCACAAATTCAATAGCAAAGATGAAAGATATTTGGGTGGAGTTTTGAATTTCTGTTCATCAATTATAAATATGAAGATTCAATTCAGAATTATGAGTTTTTCTACTAATTTAAAAATGCCGGCATTTTTAGAGAACTGGGATTTCACAACATGCATCGGTTTTTGCCATAGAGACCGATGCATATCTGATGCCAAAATAAACCGATGCTATTATTATCATAGACTTTATTTTATATATGCATCGGGTTTAGTAATCAACCGATGCTTCATTTTTTGAAAATTTTTGGACGATTTTAATGTTTTTTTTTTCCGCGGCGCGCTCGTAATTAAATTTGAATAAGCATCGGGTTTTCAACAGAACCGATGCTCTAACTTGGTTCCAGGCATCGGTTGTCAGACAACAACCGATGGTATTTATTTTATAGAATTTTTTATAATTATTTATTATTATTAGCATCGGTTAATGTCATAAAAACCGATGCTTAATGTTTTGAAATTTTCGCTCAGCCACTTATGATCAGCTTATTCTCGCGGATGGGCGTGTAATTAAATTTGAATAGGCATCGGTTCTAACAGGAACCGATACCCGTATTTAGTTATAGGCATCGGTTGCTATATACGAACCGATGCTTTTATATTTTTTGGATTTATATTATACTATAGGCATCGGTTGATTTTCAACAACCGATGCATATTGATTTTTCTGGATATAATAGGCATCGGTTGTTCGACCAAGACCGATGTCTATTTATTTGGATGAAATTTTTCGGTAATCTTATTATTATATGCATCGGTTGTTGACAAAACAACCGATGCTATTAATATATAAGCATCGGTTGTCATAATACAACAACCGCGCAACTATAAGCATCGGTCACTAGATAAAAACCGACGCTTATAACTTTTTTTTAATTATAAGAAAGACCCCGCGCGACTACAGGCATCGGTTTTTGACGACAATCGACGCCTATAACCCTGTTCCGATGGCGTTTTTTGTAGTAGTGCCTCTTCCTCATTTTCCTTGGCAGCCAACATCTCTGCTCGGGCCTCCTCCTCTCCTTCCCTGGCAGCAGCCAACTCTGTCTTGACCTTCTTCAGTTCAGACCCTCTTTCCTTGCAGAGCGCCATCAACTTCTTTTGCTTCTCCTTTAAGAAGTTGTGCTCCTTGACCAGATCTGTGTTCATCGGGGAGCCTCTAGCGCGGGCGACCAAAATGGACCTCTTTGCTGCGGCTCAGAAGTAATAGGATTGATAATAACAGTGAGGTATGAAATATGCACAAAGGGAGGAGGAGGAGGAAAAAGATAATTACCCTAGCCTCATTTTGACAGAGTGATTCGATTAGTTCAGGGTCACTCCATTTCTCTAGAGTCTTCCGGTCTGATGATGGACATTTGCCCTGGATGAACTGGATAGCCACTGCTCCCGAGCAGTTCAGGACGGAGGTGCTGGTGAACAAAGTGGCGTTGGGATTAACCACCTTTACCTTCGGGGCAACCACCTCCTTTCCTGGTCTGGCTCGCTTGGGGGAAAGGCACTCCTGCTCATCACCTGAGTCGGCTTGATTTATCAGGTCTATTTCAGGTGGAGAAGATCTTTCCAGCACGTCAGACCTGGCAGGTTGAGACGCCTCTGCCAATCCCGCAGTTAATTCCCCCGAAGATCTCTTCTCGGAGGTCCCTGCGGCCCGTTGGGTTTCTAAAAGCTTGCGCATCATGGTGACTGCAAAAAATCATAAAAAATAGGTTAAGAATCAGACCGCCCTGCCCAGAATATAAAGAGGATAGAGGGAAGACAGAGCAAGGTGATTTTCATTCATATACCAATCTCCTGGGATAAGTGGCTCATCTCTTCCCTGGAGTTGAAAAAGTCTAGAACGAAAGGGAGGAGAAGTTTTGTCAAATGGAAGACGTTTTTGTTCAAAGTTGAGATAATCTTATTCAGACGAGGAGACCTGTCTCTTACGGATAGGTGGGCCTGAGGTGGTGACTGGTCGATAGACTGAGGAGGAAAGCCCCAATCACAAGAATAGTGCACAAAAAAGAATTTTTTCTTCCAAGCCTTGTTGGAAGAAGGACCACCGGTTAAAAAGTGGACACTGGCACGGGCACACATGTAAAAATAACTGGAAGAGGTACTCTTGGCCTGAAATAATGAATAAAACGTCAGGGTTGTGGGATTCAGCCCGGCATACGCATGGCCAGGTTGTAACCTATGATTATCCTAAAGGAATTTGGGACGAATTGATGTACCGAAATTTTGTACATTTGGGCGATTTCTAGTATGAGAGGATTGACGGGGAGACGTAATCCCGCCTGGAATTGATCAACGGAAAAGTCAGGTGGCGGGTACGGGGTTGATAGGCTCTCTCGCCTATGCCGGGGTTGACCAACGAGAATTTTGAAGGGATTTGAAACCTCGACCTTAACCCCTCCACTGTCCTATTACTAATAATGGATACGATATTGTCGGGGTGTCCCGGAATAAGGGGAACCCACTCGGCGGAGGTATTTGGGGAAGAAGAGAAGGTTGCCAGAGAAGAGGGAGTCGGACTCTGATTAGTAGAGGAGGAAGAAGACGATTGAGTAAACATAATTTGAAAAGACCAGGACTGGAGAAATACCTGGTTTTTTGGAGGTGATCGGAAACCGCTCGGAGAAGAAGAAACTGAGAGTAAGAGAAAGAGAGAAAACAAACGCTTGGTGAAGAAGAGCGAAAGTGAAAAATGAGCTGCGAAAAGAGAAGAAAAGGGATAATTTTTGAAAATGATTTTTGAAAAGGGATTTGATGGGATTCGTGCATTTAATGCACGTTAGAGGTACAGTACCCGAAAAGGCGTGTTGGGGTCTCAACCGTCAAAAGTGAGAAAAATGACGTTACAGATCATCCTTAAAAGATACGACCTGATTTGAAAAGCGAATTCAGCGAGATCCGTGCATGACAGTAAGGAATTTGGAAAGACGTGTGGAAAATCTCAACAGCCTGGAGTGAAACCCTCGATTTTGTGGTTCATCCCAACCACGAGGGGGTGGGGGGTGGGGGGGACTGGTTGGTATGACCCCAAATATACCTGACCTGGAGAACAAGATCTGGTTGGGATGACCTGAGTTGCCACTCTGAACTCCCCAGGGAAAAGTGAACGAAGATTGATCCTGATATGGTCTTGCGGTTCAGAAGAGGAATCTGTCTTCTCAGATCGAGAAAGAAGGAAAGGCTAAAATGGCGAGGTCACGCCTCCACTTGTCCTAAACATGATAATCTGGTTGACCATCCTGCATGGTGGTTTGCCTGCGCAGACCTGGTGGGGATGAGGTGACTTAAAGCCCCAGGAAAAGAAAGATGAAGCGGAGAGTAAACCTCCAGCTTGATGGATATCGTCCCGACCTGATCATAAGCCTCAGGTAAGGTTTTGAGAGGCCAGGTCAGGAATTTGAGAGCTTAGTGACAAAACTAGTCTGTTCCTTGGAAGGAAGCTTCCAGACCAGGTCGTCTTGAATAACAGCACGGGACTCGCGTGTTTCCGTTTCCGGGATCTCGGAAGGGTCCCGGTTGGCAAAAACTATAAATATCTCAACCCTAAGGCTGAGAGGTATGACTATCTAAGCATTTATTCTTCTTATTTGCTTATTCCAATCTAAAACGCTTACTGACTTAAGCATCAGAGAGGTTTCCACCGAAAAACCCCCGGTGGTCCTTTCTAACGTGTTTTTGTGGAAACAGGTCGGGATACTTTTACCGGAGAAGCAGGCGTTCCCGGTGTAATTTTAAGGACGAAACATGTAGCAATAGTCGAAAGTATTTATTCAATCAATAGTTTGATAATTAAATAAATATTATCACTAACGACCAACGATGGTGAAAAGCGATGACCAACACGGACTAAGTCTCCATGAGAGAGAGAGAGAGAGAGAGAGAGAGAGAGAAGACACTGGATATATATATATATGTATATATTTTTTATAATAATTGAGTTAAAAATAATCTCATTGTGTAAAACTAATTTCAGAGACATACTAATAAAATTTTAACGAGACAATAATAAAACATTATTTCACTATTTAATTGGTACAAAGAGGAGCGTTGAAAGATAAAAAACAATAATTATAATTTCGTGAGAAAAAACTAATAAAAAATATTTTGAAATATTTATTTTATTTATATGTTATCAAAATATGTATTCATCCCTTTTCACATACTACTGCACAATAATTATAATTTCATAACAAAACACTAATAAAAAAATATTTTGAAATATTTATATGTTATGAAAATATGTATTCATCCCTTTTCACGTACTACACTTTATGGAAAAGTATAACAAAAATACTTTATTATATAATAAAATGTCAAAACTCGAAAATCTTACAAGAGCTAAATCTTACAAGTTCTTGGCTGTGTATGTTTTGTGCCAAAAAAAAACAAAGAAAGTTATACGTGATTGCGAGGGATAAATTTTGCTTGAAAAAGTTTCTAAAACCCTTTTGGATCTAAGAAATGTCGGACGAAGAAGAAACGGCGTCGCAGCTCACTGACAATCAGAAAATCGAGATCGCCAAATGGTTTCTCCTCAATTCTCCCGCCGGGGAAATCCAATACGTCGCCAAAGGTATTTTCATATTCGATAGGCATGCGTATATAAATGCATATGTGTGACTGAGGAATGAATGCAGAATCCCGTAATTGATTTATCATTTTGCTGTTCGGCAGATATCCGGTCGGTTTTGAAGAACGAGAGTGTGTATAGAACGGCGGTGGCTGAGGCTTTTCCACTTTACAACAAATCCCACATGATTTGCCTTGATTTTCCTGATAGAAGTGGTGAGGTAACGCCAATGATGTGATAAAATTGCCAGAATTTGTTGGCTGTTGTAATTTGGAGAATAGCTGTGAGATTTTGTTATGTGATGATTGGATGGTTTTGCTGAAGAGCAATTTTCCCGTGCTAGTTTTGTTTCATCTGTTATCATATCTGAATTGCATTTTTGCCTTGAAATATTTCAGACGAAACTTCATAGAAAGGCGACACGAAATGGTTGTAGATTAGGCCGAAAACTGATTTCTGTGTACTTTGGTGCATTGTTTGGGAGAGTACACTTGAAATAGCTCAATGTCCCGACTAAACATGATATTAGATATTGAAGAATGATGATGAAATGGAATGGTTATTTGACCATAATACAGGATGTAATTTTAATAATTATGTTCATAGGCATATCTGATGCCATTGCCAGCTGTACACAGTGGAGTTTTTGTACCTCAAAATTGCTCTCTCAAGCATATTTTGCGGGCTTTCATTGTTCTGGACGATTCAGCCAGTTTATCTGCAATCATTGTATGGAAGCTTTTATAGAAGTGCAAGTTGAAATAAAAAGCCACTTACAAGACTTGTAAGATAGTTTGGTTATGGAACAACCCAAATTGTAGTATCGTACTTTGAAATGAGAACCTAAAATTTTATATGTATTCATTTTCTTACGTCAAATAGAGGATAAACTGTTCATGCCTTAATATTCTCTTTGTCGCTGGCAGGTTATGGTTACATCATTTAGTGAGATTGATAAGAATGAATATCTTGATCCTAGGACTGCCCAGGTTGCAATTGTTGACCATGTGAAACAGGTATGTTGTGTCATGTTATTCCCTATGGTGCTAAGTTCATATAATTTCAGAATCTATGATGCATTTGTTCTTTAACTAAGCTCTTGAGTGTTTTTCTTTCCAATTGCCTACAAGACTTTTCTGTCAAGGAGCGTCTAGATTTGACTATTTATTCTAAGATTTGCTTTCTGCTTAACATAGCTAAACAGAGAAGTTGTAAGAAAACTACAAAGTGCCTAACAAATGAGCTGAAACTAAGTTTAGTTGGTGGTTGGGATCTTAGAGTTTATTGGGGGTCGCTATCCACACCACCAACTTCTGATCCAGAGACCCTCAATTAAATTAAAGCATTTAAGGTAGAGTAAGAGGCGTCGTTTGTATACATAATGAAATTATGGCTAGGGATGACAAAAGAAGGAAAGCTATGACATGGAAACGTGGTGAGCAGTATTCAAGGCTAGTCAAAACTGTTTAAGATAGTTTTGTGGTAAATGTTGATTTAAGTTTGTAATTTTGTTGGTTTCACCTCTGTAAGTGGAGACCAATAATGAAGTGATTTCAGTTGATTGCTATCTGCAACTGTTGCAATTTCAAAAACAAAATACTGAACAGACTACTACTTTCCGTGGCTCACAGGATAGAGACCTCTTTTTTTATTTTTTATTTTTTATTTTTATTTTTTTTAAATTTTAATTTAGCATTGTCTATTTTTTATTCTTTTAGGAGTCAGAGCATTCAGCTCTGTGCTAGGAACGCACATAGGCTTATATTGTGCTTCTGTATTTTAGACGCTCACCTAATGTAGGTCCAAAGAGTTTCAGTGATTGGCCTTTTTCCTCCCATCATCTGCCAAAGTATAAGTTAATCAATCATTAAATAAAGAGAGTGTGACAGTGAGAGCCAATAGGCAACAAGGGATTTTTAGGTTGCCATAAATAGTAGATTTATACATTTTAAGGTTTTCTAGCTATGTTAACTAAACATAAACATAAATTCTTTTGAAACAGTGAACGTGCCTACATGGATAACAGCAGGAAAAAGGCAATGTCACATGGCTATAGAAATAGATTTCTTAGAAAAGCACAAGAAAACGGTTTTGAAATGGATGACTTCCTTTATTGTGGTGAAAATGATTCTAAGCAACATGATATGCTATGATTATTAACCTAGCAGCCATAATGAAAGTCGTCGTTGTAAGATTTCTCTTTTGAAAAAATCCAAAGAAAATAAATCGCTAGTGAGCATATTTATTTACACTGTTTTATTGAAACTCATGCGGCAATTTTAGGCACAACAGAGTATGAATATATAAACATAATAACCTGCATCAAATGTCAAAGAAGCTAAATATTAGGGGATAGGAACTATAAGATACAGATCCTAAGATTATATTGGGTTCTGACTATATTTTCTTTCACACTTCTTAGTTCTTGATGCTCAGCATGCATTTATAACAAATTCACTTATCAGTGTATCACTTGTACATAGTTACACTTTTAATAGTCATTGTGCTTCTTAAATCTTATCAACACTGCAACTATGTTGGGGAGCTGGGATGGGTAGAGATAGTGTTCAAAACTGAACTTAACTCAGTAAAGCATAAACAGTATTCTTTTAGGTGGGCAAATGTCCGGAGGGTATAAAAAAGCTGAATCCTGAAAAATTTAGTTTCTCTCTCTCACTCTCAACCTCACCCTTTATGAACTGGCAAACTATAGCCTTTTCATACGCAACTACGCAAGTCAACTCCAGAGTAGAATACTACAGTATGTTATGGTTAGTAGTGAATTACATCTCAGTTGGTTGTAATGAAGTCACATGTTCTTATGACCACCCCATTTTGTTTTTGCTCCCTGCAAAACAACGGAATAATCATGTCGCCTGAAGGTTTTTTGTACCGTTTAATTGGTGCATGCTGAATTATTGTTCTGGTTGGCTTCATTTGTTTTCTGATCTCTGGAGTTTGATCCGCTTTACATCGTTCCTCTAATATGATATTTGTTTGTTCCTGGACATCCGGTATAAAAGTTCTTGGAACCATTATTGTGGTGTACCCATAATATTATAAATGAAATGATGTTTTCTTTAGTGGTCGTGTGCAATTTTAATACAGTTGGGTGCTACTTTTTTATTGTTTAAGCTGCATCTCTTCTTACTATGTAATTGAAAATTTATGGTCCAGTGGAAGTCGTAAGTTTCTCAATTCTTATGCTTAAGCTATATCCCTTGTCAAACCTTACAATTTGATAATGACAACAAACAATAGCATTTAATTTAGTTCCCTGAAATTGTGAATCATGATTGCGATGCTTTGTCAGTAGAATATGTAAGATTTTCCATTGAAAGTTCTATCGTTTGCAAATGTGAAAAATGCTTTAATGTTATCAATAATTCTCGATATTTCCTTTGAGCACCCCATGAGCTCTCTCAGTTTAATTAAAAAAAACAACTTTTATTTTGGAATGTGGGTTTGGTTACTTGGATATTGGCTAGGTTGAGCCCATCGATTCTTCACATCAGCGTACATGATTAAACGAGTCTCATCACGAACATGATATAAACTAGTTAATTGGGACATGATATGCATCAGTCTCATGATAAAATATGCAAAAATGCCTGCATGTCTGCCCTTCAGAAAATTTCCGCTCTTATATACTGCAGCTTGATATATTGATTCAGGTATGTGAAGATGCTAGACCAGCAAATGATGAAGAGCTTCCATCCTCGTTTATTGAGGAATATCGGTATGCTTGATGCTCACTTGCTGTTAACTTGTTATGCTAACTCAGAAAGCAAAATGTTATATCTTGTATTTGGATAGTTAAGTATATATTAGGCTGATCTCTTATAGGAGCCCTAGGAAGTTTATTTTACTCATCTTGGCCCTTCAGGATAGTTAAGTAGATATTAGGCTGATCTCTTATAAGAGCCCTTGGAAGTTTATTTTTCTCATCTTGGCCGCATGAAGTGCAGCACGAGCAAATTCAAATCAGGAAAACAGTCAATATACTTCATATTATTTGGGAGGTTATGTCAAAACATGCTTATAATATTAATGGATTTTGAATAAATAAGATATATTAAGATCCAAGTTTGAGTGTCTTCTTTGAATGTAGAGGAGAGTTGATTGAAAACTGGAAGTTTGGTTCTCTTTACAATTTTGCAGTCAAAATTAGTGGTGACAATTGGTTATGTCTCATTATTAATTTTAGTGAGCTGGTGTTTTGAGAAAGAAAATGGTCATTTTACAAAGCTGATCATCATTATTTTTTGACAGAGGGATATTATTTTGTAACATATAAAGAAACTTACTTCAACAAAGCGCCTTTGGAGTTCTATGTTTCTGAATCGTGAGCATGATATTTTATTCGTTTCAACATTTTCCTTCATATATAGTCATCTTCCTTTGAAATATCATTTTTCTTAACAACAAAATATTGTTTGCGCATCATAGAGGGATACAACAAGTATAAATTCACCTTTGTGTATTTATAAGGGGGTATTATTAATTGTGGCTTACAGTGGGCACCATGTCCTCTATTGGATTGTTTCATCCCAAATTTCTTCTCCATTCTGTTCACTAGTGTTGCCGTTCCATGTAGTGTTGATGCTTTGGATGTTTTACTCTGCCTTCCATGATTGGAAGCATAATTTTGCAAAGGTTTTGCTTCTTGATAGGGAAAATATGAATAATCTCAATCTGTGAACTTATCTCTCTATCAACAGTTGGTAGTGCATTTTATCAATGGTTAGATCCTGTGAGTACAAGAGTCGGGGGTTTGGCATTTTTTTTTGAAGGTATCAATAAAGTTTTTTTTTTTGTTTGGGACAGAGGAAAAATAGAGGGCAGGCTTTTCCTACTTAAAACTCTACGTTCTGCTGAACCTATGAAATATATAGACCATGAGAAAGTGAATAAAAATGAAGCTTAGCATATACATGTCCATTTCTGGATCTTGTTGCTAAAGCTTTAGCGAGTGATTGATGTTGTTGGTTCCTTTTCATTTGTTTTTCTTTTGGCATTTCTTATCCTTCTCCTTTTGCAATCCCTTTTCATTTGCCTTCTGGGAATTTTCACGCTGCTTATGTTTCCTTTTGCTGATATATATATATATATATATATATAATATATATATATATATATATATATTTAATTCTTTTTATGGCAGGTGTGCCTTGGATGCAGAAATTATGAAGTATGTCAGCGAAGCATACCCAAAAGGAGTTGGTTCAGTTTATTGCGTTAATGGAAAAGATGCAGAAGAACCATGCTCAGATTTTGAGCTTGTTGTGGTCATTTCTGCTGCTAGACACAGCCCTCAGAATTTCTGGTATTTTAAATTTAGAGTCTCCAGTATTAAGTCTTATTTTCTTACATATTATTGTTAATGATCTTATGCTTTACAGTGTAAAATGATGCCTCTTTTGGCTTCTCTGTAACTGAACCATAATTATATAAACTTTTCTCCACTTCTTTTCTGTTCATAATGGATCATTAAGTATGATACGTCTTCTGAGCCGATGATTAGAGATGATTAGAGACTAAGGGGAATCTTTTGCATCGCTTACATTATATTAGTAACCCTAAATAGGAACCTGCAGAATTTTTACAAAAGTGATTCTAGACAGATTTATAGTCATTAGATCCAGTGATTTAAAAGGCGAGGGAACGACCAGGCGCTCGCCTCACTGAAGGGAGGCTCTCCAATAAAAAAATTATATATTTTATATATACATATATATGTGTGTGTGTGTGTGTTTATAATCATAGATAAATAAGTACAAAATTCATTGTTTTAACAAGATGCAACTGTGAAGGGAATTAATAGTTAAATTAGGATAATCCCCACCTATATACTAAACGAAAAGATTCTTATCGTACGTGTCTGCTTAGGAAGTTTCGGGCTGACGTGTAATTTTCTGGTGGTTCGGATGCTTACCTGGCGAATTTTGGAGGTTTGGAGTCTTACTAAATATAAGAATTCTAATATCTACCTAATTTATTTTATTTATTTTATTATATTTTGTCTAACTTAATCTTTTCCTTTTTTTATAATTGCCTAATTTAATATTTTCCTTTGATTATATTTTGTCTAATTCAATATTTTTTTTATTTCTCTAAAATAAATATATAAGAAGTCAATATAATTAGAAAAAGAATCTATATCACTTATCTTAATTAAAAGATAAATTACTTATAAGATAATGTTAATTACAAAAAAAACTTAATTATTTATTAATAATCTAAATAAGTTGTATTTAGAATAAAAGTTAAAATAATTTTATTCTTAGGAATTAAAATGTATATAATATAACTAAATTACGAGTTACTTGCAGTAATCTAAGTATGTAACTTATATTATTTACGAATTCAATTTAATATAAAAATATAAATGTATATAATAATAATTAATAAATATTAATTAGACACCAGTACAATGTTACAGGTTGAGAATATAACATCTTTTGAATTTCTATAAGTATATAACTAAAAATTGTTATAGAATTTAATTTAAATATTAAAATATAAAAGTACTTAATAATAACTAATTAATATAAATTAGACACGGGTTGAACTAGTAACAAGTTTTGAATTTAAGTATGTAAATATGAAATTATTAACGAATTTATTATAAATATTAACAAAAATTATTTAAAAATAAAAAAATAATTAATAAATAGTAACTAGCCATCTGTACAAGATATGAGTTGAGAATACAATATCTTTTGAATTTTTTTTTATTTTTAGATTTAAAAATTTTATAATGATCAGAAATATTTTTTTTATTTATCTTTTGATAAATTTCGTGTAACACACTAGTCATATTTCCCTTGAATCGATGATATCTTCTATCATATGAGTTATAGGAAAATCAAGAGGAATAATACCTGAATCGTCTTCAATCGAAGCCATTGGGTGCAACTAAAATCTTGCGATTATGGGGATAAGAAAAACGATAATGTTTATATGGAAGTTTACCTAATTTAGTTGCCTGAAAATCAGCTCTAACAGATTGTAATTAATTAGCTAATATCACACAATTTGTAATTAGTGGCTGATTTCTTTAATTAAGTTAGCTGATTTTATGGGATGAAAATCAGCTTTGACCGATTGAAATTAATTAGGTATAATTTCAGCTAAATACCATCCCTATAACTTGTAATTAGTTGCTGATTTCCTATAATTAGTTAAATACCATCCCTATAACTTGTAATTAGTGGCTGATTTCCTATAATTAGTTTAGCTGATTTTGTAGGCCCAAAATTAGCTTGACAACTTGTAATTAATTACTATATATATGAAATTCTCCAGCATGACTTTTCTTCTAAGTTTTGTTCGAAAATTGAAAAATAAAGCCTTAAGAATTAGAGTGTGGCCCTCATTTGCGCGAGGCGTTCGCCTCAGGCGCCTTGTGAAGCTTGCTTCGCCTTGCATGTACGAGGTGCGACCTCCAAACGCCTCGCCTAGCACTTGGGCGACGCTTTTTTAATCACTGATTAGATCTACTGTTACAAATCTTGATTGATTCTAGAAATCAGATCTACAGTTATAAATCTCGGCTATCTATTTTACAAATATAATATTAATTACAAGATATAGTTATAGATATAATAAACGATTTATGCTTATACTGTCATCCCCCCTCAAATTGATGCTGGTCGATCGAGAAGCATCAATCAATTTGCCCACAAGAAATTGATGGCATTGTCATGACATAGCCTTAGTGAATTCATCGGTTGTTTGGAGAGCGGTGGAAATATGAGGAAGAGAAATGACACGGGCTTCACGAATATAATGACAATCCACCTCATTATGCTTAGTACGCTCGTGGTAAACATGATTTGCAGCAATTTGTATTGCACTGGTGTTATCAATATAAGTGGAGTAGGATTAGATCGAGAGAAACCAAGCTCGACTAGAAGTCCACGAAGCCAAACAATTTCTGAACAAGCTGCAGACATAACACGATATTCCGATTCCGTTGATGATTTAGAAATGGGAGCTTGCTACGTACTTTTCCAAGAAATCAAGGACTTGCCAAGAAATATGCACCAGCCTATGATAGATCGACGAGTGTCCGGACAACCAGCCCAATCAACATCACTATAGGCAAGAAGTTGAAGAGAAGAACCCTTGAAGAGAAGAACCAACTGGAAAGAACAATCCACGACTAGGTGTCCCACGAAGGTATCCAGAATACGACAAACAACGGCTAAATGTAAATGATGGGGATGTTGCATGAATTGATTAACTTGCTGCACAACAAATGAAATATCTAGCCTTGTAAATAGTTAAATAATTCAAGCTGCCAACCAGTTGTGTTAAACAGTAGGATCAGAATTAATATCACCCTCTTCACGACGAAACTTTGTGTTAACTTCGATTGGAGTATCCCCTGAGAAGCATCTTCAAGACCAGCTAATTTAAGCAAATCTTGTGTGTATTTATGTTGATTTACAAAAATACCATGAGCATCTGAATGATTTTCCAAGCCAAAGAAGTAAGAGGACCAAGATCCTTCATATGAAATGAAGCTTGAAAATATTGTTGCAACCGAGCAATTAAGGTTCAATCTGTCCCACTAATAACAATATCATCAACATAAACTAGGAGAAGAATAATACAGTAGATGGTTTATAATGAAGAGTTATATTGACTTTGCATAAATAAAATTGAAGCAAGGTGGATCGAAATTTATCAAATCAAGCTCGGGAGCTTGTTCCACCCATAGAGTGATCCCCTCGCTTTAACTTACAGTCAACCAACGAAGAGGAGGAAGTAAAACCAGATAGTATAACCATGTAAATGTCCTCATTGAGATCCATGAAGAAAAACGTTTTTAACATCCATTTGATGAAGTGACCAGACTTGTGTAGCAACAAAAGAAATGATCATAGATCATACGAACTGCAGTCATTTTGGCAACCGGTGCAAAGTCTCTTCATAATTGATCCCATACTCTTGTTTGTTACTAAGTGCATCTAGTCATGCTTTATAGCGATCTAGAGTACCATCAGAACGAAGCTTGATTGAGTTTGATTGAGTAGACCTATTTACAATCAATGGCTTTTACATTAGTCGGACAATGAATAACATCCCATGTGTGGTTGTCCTCAAGATCTTGAAGTTCTGTTTTCATAGCCTCATGCCAACAATCAAGTTTAGCAGCTTCTGAATAACATGATGGAATAGAAACACAAGTCAAAGTAGCACGAGGAGATTTGTGAGAAAATCTATACTAATCAGGCGGACATCTGATTCCGAAAGAGATGCGCTGAACTTGAGTATTTGATTGTTGATTATCCGTAGAACATGGGCTCAGATATCGGATTAAGCACATAAGGCCGCAAAGTAGGACGTTGTCGCTTATAAACAATTCCAGGTTTGAATCTCTCAAAAACAGTATTTTCCTCATCAAAATTCGGAAGAACAAGCAACTCTCGTGGTGACCCGACATGAGTAGAAAAGAAAATTTGATTTTCAAAGAAAGCATGACGAGAGATACAAAACCTATTCGAACTTGCATCGTAATAGACATAACCTTTATGTGAAATACTATAGCCAATAAAAGCACACTTGATGGATTGAGTATAAAATTTATGACGCTCATGTGATGGCAAATGAACAAAACAAAACAACTAAAAGTATGAATGTCAAGATTGTTGGGATGTTTACGATGAAGGCGATATAAGGAGACTCGAAGTTCAAAACACTTGAAAGCAATCGATTAATTAAATAAACCGTTTTACTTATGCTTCAACCCAAAACTTTGATGGAACAAAAAATTCAAGTAATAAGGTTCGGACAACATCTAATAAGTGACAATTCTTACATTCAACAATACCAATTTGTTGTGGTGTATAAGGGCAAGAGCGTTGGGAAATAATTCCCTTTTTATGAAGAAAGTCATAGAATTCATTCACCACTGATCTCAGCATTTTAATATGTGAAAAGACTGAAAATAAGTCAGATTTAGAACGAATAAAATAAATCCAAGTGTATTTACTGTAATCATCAATAAATGTGACAAAGTATTTATAATTGACATGTGATTTAACTGGAGAAATGCCCCACACGTCACTATGAATTGTATCAAAACAATTTTCTGCACGACTACCTTGAGAAGGAAAAGAAGGAGACTCACGCTGAACAATCAAAACTACTATGAGAGGAAAATTGATCTTTATTACCCAATAACCCGAAAATTATTAAATGAGATAGGACGGTAGAATGAGGGTGGCCTAAACGTTTGTGTCATGCTTTAGCATTTTGGTGTACGGTAATACTTGCCAAAGAAACAAAATTAGGAACAGTAAAGTAAAGTGTAAAGGAAACAAGCGTCCAACTTTAGGCCTCTTTGCTAGTACCTTCCCCGACACCTGATCCTGCACAATACAACCATCACGAGAAAATCGAACATCACAGTTATAATCAACCAATTGTCCTACTGAGGTCATGTGATTGGATGCACCAGTATCAACAACCTAGGATAAAGATGATAGATTGCGTTTACCTCGGAGCCGTGAAGCTGAAAATGCCGTAATAATCACCTGTTGAACCATCTCCAGAGTAAGAGTTGGTTTATCAGCGGTACCAACAAAAACGTGATTAGCAACAACAGCCCGATTAACTTGGCGATTTTGACGGTTTTGAGGATGAGTTGGACATTCTTTGATAATATATCCAGGCTTCTTGCGGTAGTTGCAAGTTTTATTTGAACAACTATATAGCAGTAATATGCCCGTATTCCTTGCAGCTAAAACATTGAACGTGGCGCATGTCTCTCCCTTGGCTTTTCCACGAACTGCAGCATAAGCAATTACATTATCATGCAACAACCAAAGATGTAGTTGGTGCGTGGACATTATGTCCAGTATTATGCACATAGATTTTGAAATACTGAGAAATAGTCTTGAATGGAGAGATCACCTTGAGTGTATCTAGCTAGCTCATACTCCAATTGAAAACGTTTGGCTGTATTGTCCTGATTATAAACCTTTTTAAATGTTTCCACGTCTTAGCTGTCTTATATGGCCTCATATTGGAATTGATCCCAAAATCCATGTCATGACTCGAGCATCTTTAACTTGCCACTCAACCAATTTAGTAGATTGCCATCGAGGTAACCCTATGGTAACCCCAAAGTTCCTTTCCAGTCACATAAACGAAACTGAAATTCCCAAGGTAGAATAATTTTTACCCAAGAAACGCACATCAAAAGTATCCATGTTGCTAGTTGACATGATAAAACAAATCAACTAACCCAAAAAAATCAAGGGAAAAAACCCCAAAAAACTTCCACTGAACAAAGAAAACTCTTATAATTTTGAATTATGGCTCTGGTACCATGTCAAAGTTGTAAAGATAATGTCATTTAGTTTGAATGCCTCTCATTGTGTGATTATTTTGCATTATATAGAACCTGCAGACTTTTTACAAAAGTGATCTAGGCAGATTTATAACTGCAGATCTGATTTCTAGAATTTAGTTTGAATGCCTCTCATTGTGTGGGTATTTTGCATTATATAGAACCTGCAGATTTTTTACAAAAGTGATCTAGGCAGATTTCTAGTCATTAGATCTACGATTACAAATCTTGGCTGATTCTAGAAATCAGATCTGCAGTTATAAATCTTGGCTATCTATATATGTATAGATATAATACACGATTTATGCTTATGCTGACACTCCACCTACCCTCCAAGTTATTTTCTGGATGATTAATTTTTAAGAAGTGGAATCATAATCCAGGGCAACTGTGAAATTGTAGTTAGTAGTAGGTACTAATTTCGTAGTTGAATAAATAATTAATGTACCAAATGGAATCAGTGAACAAAATAATCTATGTTTCCTTTTGTTATTGACCCTTTTGAACTGTTGGAATTAAATGCTCATGAATTCGTGTCATTCTTAATATGGGCTACTTAAATATGTTGTTATTTTAAAATTGTCGTCAGTTCATTTAATCTAGACTTTTGGACTAAATAGAAGACAAAGGAAACAACAAATAATAATGCAACCTTCAGGTAGATACAGCTGGGAGCAGAATTTAAAATATAATGATGCTGTTCTGTGTGCGCATCTGGACTACTGAAAAAGTGATTCTCTGGATTCATGATCGTTACTGGTCTTGTGATTTTTGCACGTCTGTTTTGTTGCCTAACACCTCATTTGCTGCTGTAGCAATGGAAGTTGGCGGTCAATATGGAACATGAACTTCAAGGGTGAGCTACAAATTGTGGAAGTTAAAGGTAAACTTCAGGTAGTCTTCTATTCATGAATGTGATGAATTTTTATATAGTTTACATTCTTATATTGTTCCTGTTGTCAGTTGTACTTTTGGCCAATACAAGTAAATAAAGAAAAATAGAGAAGTATTTATCTTCTTCTTTATTCAGGTTGGAGCTCACTACTTTGAAGAGGGAAATGTCCAGTTAGACGCAAAGCACGAATGCCATGATTCTACTATATTCCAGGTAATGATTAAAATGAAGTGTGCACTTAGATTATCTATATCATTGTTGGTTGGATTACCTGATACTGTAATATCGTTAGTACTTCAGTTCACGTGGGATATGTCATTTGGTTTAATCACAGGGGATGTTGGCAATCGTAATTGTAACAATAGTGCCAAGGGATGTGAGGTCTTAAATCTATTTAAGGTAGCATTAATGAAACATATTTACAGTGGTCGGGATGGTCTCTATAGGAATGTTTTCCACTTGCAGAACTAAGGAAAATAATATACTTTTGACTGGTCCTTTTATTTTGAACATTAAATCCCCTGCTTTTCCTGGTCATGGGGACGACATTGCCCCTAGATAGATGCAAATTTTCTCTGTAAGGCCTACTTTTTTGTGCTCTCAATGTCCTTTATAAACATGTTATTTGTTTCAAACATTAATAGATAGATACCTGTAACAATACATGTTCTCACATCTCTTCTGAATGGTGATAATAAAACTTGTCATGCAATAATCTTTTTGCCTCCATATCTAGTCCTCTTATGGTTCCATGCCCAGAAAGTACTTCCAAAAGTAAATTCATAAAAATGGATTTGTAACTGGTCCAGACCTTGCTGAAGTGATTAGGCGGAAAACTTTACGGATGGTGAGAGGACTTCATGATATTAAAAAGAGACCGTTACTTTTGCAAAATATAACAAAGTCTTGTTGCATATGTTATTTTTTCAGTCACCTGATGATTGTGCAGTTTCCTTGACCACCATTATTCGCCACCATGAGACGGAGTATTTAAATTCTCTTCAGGTTTCAATCCTTTCCCGTGACCAATATCTTTTCATTTAAAATATCACTTTATTGAATTTCATTGTTTTGACAGATGTCCTATTCAAATTTGCCTGACACCACTTTCAAGGTACTCTCTTGGTCACGTCTCTGGCTGTTGGGCTTTAAAGTTATTCTTGTACTCATTAATTTTATTTAAAGATTAATTTGTCATTAGATGTCATCATGTTTTGCTTTTCAGAAAATGCTTCTTGAAGTCGCACTGTATCTTCTAATTGTTCAACTTACATTTTGCTGCTGCTTCCATTATTTTCTTTTTCTCTAGCCCGCTTTCTATTTTGGAGCATTGTTCATTTGCTCAGTCTGTTCCTAGTAACAATATTCTCCTTGTGATTGACATTGTAGATGTGGCTTTGACACGGGAAAATACTTTTTGCCTCCAAAACTATCATGTTTTTTACAATTTGCCATATAAACTTCTATTTGTAACAAACCACCATATGAACTATGCGCGAGCTATAATTTACCTCCTACACCAGAAATTTAGTGGTTTCGTGACACGTCACCTGATTTGGGCGGGGTATATTTGTGTTTTCATAAAGGTGAAAAGCTTTTTACCCTCCATACCATAGTCATTTTCACATATCACCATATGAGCTATTTGTGTTTTGCAATTTACCACAACATTCCAGGATTTTAGTAATTTTTGGACATGTTACCTGATTTTTGAATGCTTTTTTGTAACTGCAACTCATAAATATTTGAAAATAAAATATAAATTAATAAATAAATCAAGTTTCTTTTATTTTGAAGGAAAAAAAAGTAACACCCAATACGATTCTAGAATTCAACACTATAAATTTCTAAAGTTTGGTACGTTTTTGAGATTTACAAATTCCCGAACCATTAAAACCATGCACACCCTTAGTTTTTATTGATATATTTTTAGTAATAAATATTTATTGATAAAATTTTATTTTAATTTTAATTTAAAATAGAATTAAATATATTTTTAGGATCGGAGGAGGGAGATGAAATATATTTTTATTTATTAATATTTAACTTTATTTTTAAATTTGTTTATGGAAGTAATTACAAATGAAAAACTTAAAAACTTGGGTATTTTTATTTTTCTCAAAATAAAAGAAACTTAATTTATATTATTTTAAATATTTATGAGTTGTAGTTACAAAAAAGCCTTACAAAATTGGGTGAGGTGTCCAAAAATCACTAAAATCCTGGTATGTGAGGGTAAATTGCAAAATGCCCCAGTAAATTGCAAAATGCGCAAAGTTCATATGGTGGTTTGTGAAAATGATGATAGTTTGGAGAGTAAAGTTTTTTTACCTTTATGAAAATCCGAAAATATCCCTACCCAAACTAGGTGACGTGTCACGAAACTACTAAAGTTATGATATAGGGGGTAAAATGTAAATTGCACATAGTTCATATAACGATTTGTTATAAATAATAGTTTATATGGCAAACCGTGAAAGACGCGATAGTTTGGGGAGATAATCAGGAAATATGGTGAGTGCCATCTTACTCTAGTAAACTGAGACTGTGTGTTATGCATATTAGGACCTTCGAAGAAAGCTTCCTGTTACACGTACTTTATTCCCATGGCATAACACCCTTCAATTCAGCCTGACCAGAGATATCCAGAAAAACTTGGGACTGGAAAGCAGTAGATGATTCAAACTCCTTGGATGACTGTTGTGTGCTGCGGTGTTTCCGAACTTACTATGATGGTAGTATGACGGTGATTTTGTTTTTATATATGTAATTCATGCCTTGAAAACTTGATCTCTCGCTACGCTTATCATCTATTTGGTTGGGATTGTGTGTTCTCTCCCTACGCTTATCATCATTTTGGTTGGGGTTGTGTGTGTTTATATAAACTGAGTTGACCATGATAAATTTGCCTATTGGCTGAACACGTTTATTTTTACTTATAGAAAGGGCAGGATCTCTTATTTGTTTTGTAGCTTTTTTTTTTTTGGAATCTTGAGTTATTATATTATGCACCTAAATGCACCTTGTAGAGCGTACTCAATTTAATTTATTATCGTATATAATTTTAATATATAATCACATTTTAATAGTAAATATCACCACATATAATTGATATATATTATTACAAATAACTGAAATTCTAAATCTAAAATATAAAACCATAAAATGAAAAAATTACTCAAGTGGAAAACTAGACCCTAAAATTGGATTGGAAAATTAAATTTTAAAATGGATGTAAACTCTAAAATTGTCATATATTATCACAAATAATTGACATATTATAACATATAATTGGCGTATATATCATCACATGTAATTGATACGGTGATATATTTTTGTAAGGACCCTAAAATGGAAAGTAAACCCTAAAATGAAAATTAAACCATAAAAATGGAATATTAAATACTAACATAGAAAATTAAACTTTAAAATGAAAAATTATCTTAAACTCTAAATTTTTGTCATATATATATATATATATATATATATATAATATATCATTACGTAATTGATATATATTATCATATATATAATTAGATGATAATAAATTTCTATCAGGTGCACCAAGTAAGGGTGCACTCGAGTTCATGTAATAACTTGTCGTGAAGCGCGACCTATATTAAAATAAATAAAATGAAAAGGAATGAAGTTGGTTGTTGCAAACAAACAATGCAAGTAGCTGTAAAAAAGAGGGGGTGTCGTTAGAAACCTCCCAGAGAAAAAATCCACACTAGTGGGAAAGACCTTTGAGAGGAAAAAAGGTTGCAAGCCGGCAGTATAGCTCAAACAAAACGAAAGTAGTAAAATCATTCTACAAAAGTCGTATCCCCATATCCTAGGTAACCTACCCTATGTAACTAGCGTAGATGAAGCAAAATTTGACCACCATATGGTATTCGTCCCCTCCTGATAAATGTAAAACTCGAAAATGGGTGCCATAGAGATGTTTGATTATGATACGACATTAAATATTCAAGTTGACATGAACGTCGAATTAGGTTAATCAGATAAGAGGAGCGACCTATTTAAAAGAACTTTGGAATGGTATTAATGTTCTTAAATCAGGTTGTATAAAGGAGCTGGCTTTATATATTTACGATGAGATGATATGGTCATAGTATTGGCCCCGACAGGCTACAAGTATATGGATGGTATATGATCCATGGTTATTATGGTAATATAAAAAGTAGTGAGAGTTCTAATAGTTATGTAACTTAGTAAAAGGGGAAATCCTAATTCTAAGTCGGTGGGTTTATTATGGAATTATTATGTGCATAAGAGACGGAACCCTAAATTGGGAATGCGTCTCTTGTCTATATAAAGAGGACAGAGACCTCAATTATATTCCAAGTTAATTATTCCGACTTTCAAAGAGCTCTTGTTTATCACTATATACGGATATTGACTTAAGCATCGGAGGCCCTATACTTGGGCTGTCCGATTTGAATTTGTTTTATAGGTCGTTCGAGTTCGAGAAAGTAGTTCAAAGAGCAACGACCTCTTTTTTGATGGGCCAAACTTTTTGATCACGTTTGATCAAGTTAATCCAATTTTCTAATGAGAAAGAGCATTTTGAATCACACATAACATGATTAGTCTTTGAGTCTGGTAATATATTTATACCATGCCCAAATGGAGTAAGAGAAAGCCCTTCTTATTGGCTAATCATAGATTAAGAAAACACAAAATTGCGAAATAGCCCGATTAACTTACGGGCTTGACAATTTAATATCACTAAATATACTTGGTGGCAAATTTACCTAGTAACTTATAAAAATATAGCAATTTAATCTCAATTTCGCCAGAAAATAAAAGTTCACCGGATTCTTTCAATTTTCGGCGAAAAATGTTGACTTTGACCAATTTTGACAAAGTCAATGCTGATGTGGAAAATAAATTAAAAAAAATATTTAAAATTAGAAATTTATTTTAAGAATCTTTTAAATTATAATATTTAAAAAAAATTGAAAATATATTAAAAATTCGAGATTTTTAAAATATGCCCAAAACATATTATTTAAATATAAATTAAAACAAAACTTGAAAAATATTTTTAAAATTCATTTTTATGAAATATGTAAAATAAAAAAAAGGTAATTAAAATATAAATAAAATAAAATTTGTAAAATAGTTTTATAAAGTTTTTGAAATTATATTGAATATGCAATGAAATATTAAATATAAAATCAAAACAGAATATGGGTAAATATCTATAAAATAAATCTAAAAATATTTTTATATTTAACAATATTTCTAATATTTATAATAATTTCAGGTATTATAAAATAATTTTCTAGATTTATCTTTAAACATTCTCTTTTCATATGCAAAATAATTTCTTCTATAAAATATTTTTTGGATGTTTTTAATTATGTATTTTAATATAATATTTTACATATTAAAAAAATCTAATTATTAATAAATATTTTTTCATATTTAGTATTAATTTTAATTTTTTTACACACTTCAAATAATTCTAAATTTTATAATATATTTTCTCATATTCTTTTAATTTTATATTTGAATAATTTTTTTAATATTTAAAATAGTTTCAGATTTTAAAATATTTTCCTAGAGTTTGTTTTAAATTTATAGTTTAATAGTATTTTTTAAAAATTGAAAATAATCTCAAATTTTGTAATATATTTCCCATCTTTCTTTTAATTTTTTAATTTAAATTGTTTTTTAAAATTATTTTAAAATTTGAAACAAATTTCTGATTTTGTAATAAAATTTTTAGTTTTTATTATTATATTTTGCCACATCAGCGTTAACTTGGTCAAAATTGGTCAAAGTCAACCTTTTTTCATCGAAAAATGAAAGAATCCGGCGGACTCTTTCTCTTCTTCCGACGAAAATGAGATTAAATTGCTATCTTTTTATAAGTTATTGGGTAAATTTACCACCAAATTTATTTAATGGTATTAAATTGCCAAACCGCTAAATTACTGGGACTATTTTGCAATTTTTCCTTAAGAAAAAAACATTTCAGAGAGTTTCCCATTAGTTTCATTGTAAGGATTCTCGGGACCACCCACTAAGTAACATTATTCATCTAATTCGTTGAAATTCGTATAATGGACTTTCGTATTTCAAGAACCCTTTTTTCTTTAAATATTGAAACTTTTTTGTTTCTTCACATCAGAGTACTCAAAATTCAAAACAAATGTCAATACATGCTAATTTCACATTTTAGTATGAAATTTGTTGAGGAATTTATTCTTGAAAATAATTTCTATTTTATTATTTGCCTTTCTTGGGCACAAAATAAGTTAGGAAACTAAATTTAGGAGTATATTATGTTTCCTAGTTTATGTTTAAAACTTTATTAGTTTCCTAGATTGTGTTTAGAATTTGTTTTGTCTTGTTTACCAAGTTTAGGATTTTAGGATTGTTTATTTAAAACATGAGAATACTAAAGCTTAAAAAGACTTTTTACGCACGGGATTTTTGCAAGGACGACGCAGGAAACAAGATGCAAGACGTACGGCAAGAAGAAGAACACGAAGAACTACTTAGAGCCATTGTTCGATATTGACAAGTTATTTGAAGTTGCGTGACCAACGGAGAAGAGCTTGATCAACCTAGGAGACAAGTATTTAGTATCATGTGTTTTGATACTTTAGTTTTCATATATTACTTAATATTTTTGTATTGATCAAATAACAAAGAAGTAATATAGTTTTCAGGTTTGTACACCCAAGTTCACAAGTACTTTTACTTGTGAACTGAACTTGTTATCTCGTGTTCTTAAATTTATTTTCCGCTGCATATTTTTATTTTACTCTGGTCGATGTTGTTAACCAGTGTTGTTTAACATTGATAACAACATCTTAAATCTGAGACTTATTTTCAAAACCATAGACCTTCAAATTTAACAATTGGCATCTAGAGCGGGTTACTTAACCTTTTAAGTACTGGTCCTTATTGTTTAGGTGCTATGGACGCTCAAGGCAACCCAAGGCCACCGACCCTCAACGGGGAGAATTATTCTCTCTGAAAACAAAGGATGCGTTGGCACTTAAAGAGCAGTGACGAACGTGTTTGGAAAACCGTCCTTCTTGGATGGGAAAAGCCACATTTTACTGATGGAGAAGGCGAAACCTTCCCCAAAAAAGAAGTAGATTGGACTCCTGAGGAAGTAGCTGCTGCAAACTGAAATTCCAAATGCATCAATACCTTGTGTATCTATGTAGATGCAAGCTACTATCGAGTCATCAAGAATTACGAGTCAGCTAAGGATGCATGGGACGCACTCCAAAGTGTGTGTGAAGGAACTGCTAGCGTGAAGAAATCAAGGCTGAGAATGTTGATGTCCACTTTTGAAGCAATGAGAATGGATGAGAAGGAGTCGATCATGGACTACGCCATGAGACTGTCAGACATCACAAACGAGTGCAGAGAACTTGGTGAGGCAATAACTAACTCTCGTCTTGTAGGAAAACTGCTGAGGTCTATTTCGAAAAAATATAATATGAAGGTGGTTGCCATAGAAGATTCTAAAGATGTTGATAATATTGAATTCAACACCTTAGTGAGAAACCTTAAGCAGTATGAGATGGAACACCTTGGTTCCAATTCAAAAGAGAAGAATGTTGCTTTTTCTTCCGAGACTAATCCAGACAACGATGAAGATGAAGAGGACTTTGATTTCATTGGAATTCTGAAAAAGATGGAATTCACTACCCTTGGTGAAGACGAACTGTCATTTGTTACTCAGTGTTTCAACAGTTTCTTGAAAAACAAGAATAGCCTTGGAGGCTCAAATACGAAGACTAGGCCACAGATGTCCACGCTAAAATTCACTGGACGTGCTCTTCCCAGATCTCAATCCACTTCCTCAATTCCAAACGTATCCAACCCCACGAGACCACTCAGTGAAGTGCAGTGTCATGAATGTAAAGGTTGGGGACACTACAAAAATGAATGTCCTAACACTCTTAGGAAGAAAATCATGGTTGCTACTGATTTCAATGAGGATGTCAATGATTTCGAGTTAACTGAACCTGTTCCATCCTTATTTACCCATGTTTTTTGGGACGACGATGTCCATGTTGATAGCCTTGAAACTAACATCGTGTGCTTGAATGTTGAAACTACTGATTACCATAAGGAGTACGAGCTGCTGAGTGTTGAGCACCAGCAACTGTTAGTCAGTTGGGGAAAACAGGTACTCAAGGTCAAGGATCTCGTGAAAGAAGTAGAAAAATTAACCAAAGAAAAGGCTGATCAGACTGACATAATTGTTCGATTGGAAACATCGCTCACCAAGAAGGATGCTGAGCTAGAGAAGGTGAGAACTGAGCTGACAAAGGTCCAAGGAACCATATCAAATCTGAACAAAGGCAAGGAGAAGTTTGATGAAATCTTAGAGATGAGCTTCCCAGAAATCTCGAAGCATGGAATTGGATTTAAATCGATTCAGCCGTCACATTCCTTAAGTCAAGAGCAGAAATCACCCAAGAGGCACAAGAAGAGAAGAAGACAGTTTGTGTGCCATCATTGTGGCGAGCCTGGACACATTCGACCTTTTTGCTGGAAGATCATAGGCGAGAGAAGGCAATTTCAGAGAACTAATGCGGCTGCTAAATCCAATGTTGGTTTCCGTCATACCAACATCAATACCAAAACCAGGTTCAAACCAGTGTGGGTCAAGAGAAATAACGTCAAGTGTAACATGATCCATACCTCCCTGAAGTCCCACGTCCCTGGAGCCTGGTATTTCGATAGTGGGTGCTCCAAGCATATGACTGGGTCAGAAGAGTTACTTTCCAACATTGTCAGATTTCGAGGTGGAAAAGTAAAGTATGGTGGAGGCGCAAATGGCCAAATTGTTGGCCAAGGAACTCTCCATGTTCCCGGCATTGTAACTCTTGAAAATGTGCTGCTGGTAGAAGGACTTACTGCAAACTTGATTAGCATAAGTCAACTGTGCGACAGAGGTTTTAGTGTCAAATTCAACCATGATAAGTGTGAAGTCTATGAGGAGAACAGACCATGTATTCTCACTGGTCAAAGGACTTCAGATAATTGCTACCAAATCCAAAGTGATGCTTTTTGCAGACTGTCCCAATTAAGTGATGCTGAGTTATGGCATCAAAAGCTTGGACACGTGAATTACAAGATGATGGACAGATTGGACAAAGAAGAAGCTATGAGTGGGCTGCCTAAGCTCAACACCAAGATTACTCCTGTGTGCGAGGCATGTCAAAAAGGAAAACAGGTAAGGGTGCCACATCCAGTCCCACAAAGTCTCACTACATCATCTTGCTTTGAACTTCTACATATGGATCTCATGGGACCACTTGAGGTTGAGAGCTTTGGTGGTAAGAGGTATGTGTTAGTTATTGTTGATGATTTTTCTAGATTCACTTGGGTAGAATTTCTAAAAGAAAAATCTGAAACTTTTGAGGCTTTCAAAAAACTTGCAAAGAAACTGTGTGTTAGGTTTAATGTGAACAATTTTAGGATTAGAACTGATCAGGAAAAAGAGTTTGAAAATGCATCTTTCTCTAAATACTGCACTTCTGAGGTCATAAGTCATGAATTTTCTTCACCTATTACTCCACAACAAAATGGCATAGCCGAACGTAAAAATAGGACTCTCGTTGAAATGACTATAACTATGCTATTTTAAAATAGCATAGCAAAATATTTTTGGGTTGAAGCAATGAACACTGCATGTCATATTACAAATAGGGCTTATTTTAGACCAGGGTCAAGTGCTACTCCCTATGAGTTGTTGATGGGTAAAAAATCGAACTTGAGCTATTTTCATGTGTTTGGATGTATTTGCTATGTGCTCAATGATAGAAATCATCTAGCTAAACTGGACTCAAAGAGTGATAAGTGTATTTTCATGGGCTATTCCCAAAATAGTCATGCATATAGGTTGTTTAACCTTAGAACTCGAAGCATGTTTGAGTCAGTAAATGTCAAGTTCGATGATCTAACGAGTGGAGTCAAACCTACTGAGGATAATGATCTTGTGTATGTTCAAAATCTTCAAGGAAATGTCATTCCTACTTCAGATGATAGTGCAGGTATTCAAAACAGAGATGCAGGTTCTGAAATCAGAGAGTTGAATGATGTTGATACCAATGTTGATACTGGGATACCAACATCAGAACCAACATCAAGCCAAGCCGCCGCAGAATCAGATTCTGACTCAGAAGAAGAAGATCCAGCTGATCCCATTGATCTTCATCAGAGGGATATTCCATCCAGAATCAAGAAAAACCACCCCGTGGGCCAAATTATCGGTGATTTAGACGAAAGGAGTACAAGATGGAGACAGATTAATTTCAAGGAGATGGTCAGGTACGTGTGTCTGTCTACAAATTTTTCTAAAATTCGTGAATCTTTGTACCTTTATAAAATAGAGCCCAAGCGAGTGGAGGATGCGCTCAAGGATGAGCTCTGGATTCGGGCAATGCAAGAAGAGCTGGACCAGTTCGCCAAAAATGACGTTTGAGATTTAGTGCCACGACCAGAGAATTTCCATGTGACGGGAACAAAGTTGATATTCAAGAACAAGACTGATGAGGCTGACAACATTGTGAGGAACAAAGCTCGACTGGTTGCGCAAGGGTATACGCAAATTGAAGGAATCGATTTTGATGAAACGTTTACCCCTGTTTCCCGCATTGAGTCGGTAAGGCTTTTGCTTTCTGTTTCTTGCTATATGAAGATTTCATTGCATCAAATGGACATTAAGAGTGCTTTTTTAAATGTAGTCTTAAGTGAAGAAGTGTATGTTGAGCAGCCTAAAGGACTTGTAGATTCTCAAAAACCAAATTTTGTTTTAAAACTAAAAAAGGCTCTTTATGGTTTAAAACAAGCTCCAAGAGCTTGGTATGAAAGGCTAACTCAACATTTGCTTTATTTGAAATTTAGACGAGGGGAAGTTGATAAAACTTTGTTCCTTCTTAAATCCAATAAGAACATCTTAATTGTCCAAATTTATGTGGATGATATTATTTTTGGATCCAATAACGAGCAGATGGTCAAGGAGTTTGTTACTCGGATGTCTGAACATTCAAAATGAGCATGGAAGGTAACCTTTCATATTTTCTTGGTTTACAAATCAAACAGTTTGATGACGGTATTTTTCTTTCCCAGGCTAAATATGCAAAAAACTTAGTTAAAAATTTTGGTTTAGAAAGTGAAACTCATAAGAAAACGCCACTGGGAAAAACTTTGAAGCTGTCGAGAGACGATGTTGGTAAGGGTGTTGATAACACCATGTATAGAAGTATGATAAGGAGTTTGTTGTATTTGACAGCAAGTAGACCAGGTATTATGTACAGTGTGTGCTTATGTGCTACATATCAGTCTAATTCAAAAGAGTCACACTTAAAAGCAGTTAAAAGAATAATAAGGTATACTGCTGGTACAACTGAACTAGGTGTGTGGTACACAAAAGATACTGGTACTGAACTTGTAGGGTACACTGATTCGGATTGGGCTGGGGATGTGGTAGATAGAAAGAGTACTACTGGGGGATGTTTTTTTCTGGGTAACAATTTAATCTCTTGGTACATCAAGAAGCAAAATTGTATTTCTCTTTCTACAGCTGAAGCTGAGTACATTGCAGCTGGAAGTGCGTGCACACAATTACTGTGGATGAACCAGATGATAGAAGACTACGGTCTGCACAGTAGTATCTTGACCGTGCTGTGTGACAATTCCAGTGCCATTGACATCTCCAAAATTCCAGTCCAACATTCTCGAATCAAACACATTGACATAAGGTACCACTTTATTCGAGACCTAGTTGAGAGGAAGATTGTTAGCCTTGAGCATATTGGAACTGATAATCAGCTTGCTGACATCTTCACTAAGGCATTAGATTTCGAGACCTTCTCGTGTTTGAGAAGAGATCTTGGTATGTGCATTGTCTAACCAATGTTGGTTTGTGATGTTGTGACACCCTATTATCAACATCAGTCACAATATCTGTATACTTTTGCATGCATTTTTATCTTTCTTTTCATACATAATCCTAATGCATTGAGTTTGATTGATAGTGAAATAAGGTCCTGTGTTGCAATAAAAGTGATGGCAAAAAGAACCAACCTCTTCAATTAGATGATTGTGGGATTTGCCCGTAGAAACTGGTTTTCTCCCAGGTCCAAAAATAAGAGGTTTTTAACAGCAATTGCTGAAGATTAAAAGATTCAAATTCCTTCAAGGATGAAGAAAATCTGGATACAAAATGATCCAATCTTTAAATATCACCTTCTTGAGAGATCTTGACGTAGTCATTAATTTGGGTTAAGGGGTAAGTTTCCATTGACTTCACCTAAGGCAATGTTGGTTTATAATATTGTCCGTAATAAAAAGCAACATTGGATCAAGTCACTGAAATCTTAATATGTTTTTGTATTTTTTTAGGTCATGTTTTTTAGGCATCCCGTAGGACATTCATACTTTGTGAAGATGCCATCTTGCTGTGCGTTTTGTTGCTTGTGTTCTTTGTCTATCTTGAAAACTCTTAATTCTGTTTTGAATTGAGCTAACTAAGTGATTCAGTGGAGTTAAAATCGGACGGTTGGACAGGAAATGACGAGGTGAATTTGGTGAGTGAAAATTAACATTGCACAAGATTGGTACTACTGGGATGATGGTTCATTAAATCCAGCTTTGTATTTTCGGCCAATTTTGTGTTAAGGGCTGTGCAATTTAATTGTTCAAAAATAAGGAAGAGATAATGGGTTGAGATAATGGGATTGTTTTATGATCACGTAGCCTAAACTAAGGGGGAGTGGCATTTCTTTAATCAGGAAATTAAAATCGTGCTTAAGCCAAAAATCCGCAAGAGGTGGAATTAGGGTTTTTCCTTTTATTTTTACTTTCTCTCTCCTTCAACGGTCATTTTTTTGGGGGATAAATACCTGATCTGATTTTACCGTTTGATCACTTTTCCACTAACCCCTGCGATTACAACTCTCCAGCTCTCACAAAACCCTTCTCTCTTCTTCGATTTTGGTTGTGTATTTTTGTGTGATTTTCAGGATGACTGACCAATCCTCACCGTCGAATGTTCCTGAACTGCCTGCCGGCGTGAGTCGTTCCAGCGAACAGGGTCCTGTGCCGATTCCTAAGGTTGGTGTCTTGGACATACAAGAAGAAATCGGTGGTGGTTCCTCTTCCATCCCACCACCGGTATCAACATCACCACCACCCTCGCCGGCGCACGTTTCTCAAGCTGCTGTTTCACTTCCGCCGCCGATTGACGCTACGCCTATACCGCAAGTGTTCCCAGGACAACTTGGGAACGAAATTGATGTTGATGATCCCCCCAATTTGGCGTTTGTTGCTGAAACTTTTGGGCGCGTAGGGAATCCCACCTTCAAAAGGTCAAGGCACCTGTGCAATATTCCACCCGGTGTTGTGCCGCCCGCAGTACCGAAGAGCAAGGCGGGACCGCGCCGCAATGTGCCGATTGAGCATATGAACCTCACGGAGAATGTCACTATGATGTCCGGCCCAGATGATGAAGACTTTGTTCCTGCTGCTCCGGTTGAAGGGTTCGAGTCACCGCTTTCATCTGCCCCGAGTCTGCCGGAGAAGAAGTTTACTCGCCGGAAACAGCTTGTGAGGAAGGCCGACAGGAGACCTAGCCCGGCGAAAGTCAAGGTTTCTCCTGGCTCCACTGCCACATAGTACCCATCCCCTCCCTACATTATTTTAGATTTTATCACCGGCGAAGTCACCAGCTCCGTCAAACCGCCTGCCGATGTTCCTCCTTCGTCTCCAGTTCATGAGGATCAACCTGCGTTTGATCCAGATTTGTTTGAGTATTCCCCCAATTCTTCGTTTGATGTGCCTCTTCGAGATATTCTTAATACTTGCAATAAGGACAAGATGAAAAAGAAAGTTGTTGTGGAGGACGATGTTGAAACAAACTAATTATAGAAATCTCTCCCCATACCAACATCACATCCTTCGCCGTCTGTTTCGTCCTCCAGCACTGCCTCTGTTCCGATTGCTTCTCGTGCTCCCACACCAGCTTCTTCCGACGCCTCTGATCACTCCCAGTCCTCCACGGACACTCCTACTCCGGTCCTTGAACTTGAGGATATGGAACCTTTTTCGGAGAATTTTCTGACTACTGAAGCTGCCGAGTTGTTTGATGGGTACCGGACCCGACACATGCAGAGCGCCGTGTCCCTGTTGAGTTGTTTGAGAGGCACAATTTGATTGCCTACTTCCAGCACAAAGGTATGTATTCCACAATCTCCACTGCCATACCATTTGTCCAGGATATTGTGGTTGAGTTTTATACAAATTTGTTGCCGTCTATTGTCGATTCAAACTCTGTGAACTATGGCAAGGTGTTTGTCCGTGGTCGAGTGTTTAGTTTCACCCCTGATTTAATTGATGAATTATTTGGCACTGAGCCATATCGGGGTGATTCTACTGTGGATAATATGGATGAAGTTATTTCTTTTTTGTCGGGTGGTATGGTGCATTCTTAGTTTGCACAGTTGCCGAGCATTAGGCTCTCCTCTCTCTACTCTATCTTGCACAAGGTGGCCATTTGTAACCGGGTCCCCTCCAAGAACACGACGTGTGTTACGCGGCCTCAGGCCCAGTTCTTGTTTAGGCTTGGGAGGGGAATTAAGTTTAGTTTTGGCCATCATGTTTTTGACACCATTGCTAAGTTTGCCACCATGAAGTCTGCGGCCTTGTTGTGTTTTCCTTCTTTGATTTTCAGCTGGCTAAAAACCAGGGTTTGACACTTCGTCCCGATGATGTACTCACGGGTGAAGCTTATTGGTTTGCTTTGAGAGGTCAGCATGTTACCGGTGCCAGAGTCATTGATCTTCCTTGGCAGGAGCCGCTTCACGTCGATGTTGGTAGTGGTGTTGGGACGGCTGATCCCAACATGGTCCGCATTTCTGCACAGGTTCTTCGTGCACATGTGGCTTCCATTGATTTGCAGATGGCTCAACTGAAGGCTCTTTGTAGCTCTCTCTTGAAGGCCCTTTCGCTTTCTGGTCTAAAAGGGGGAGACGATGACGCTGCTGAAGATGTTGCTGGAGATGATGCTGCTGGAGATAATGTTGATGGAGAAGATGCTGTTGCTGCCGAAGCCTTGGCCAGTCTTGCTCAGGAAAGGCGAAGGAAGAGAATTCGCTTGCACAATAAGGCTTCGAGGAAAATGATGAAGATGCAGAAGAGGAAGCGCAGAGATAGGGGTGAAGGAACTTCGACATCTCCTCGACGTTCGAAGAGGGTTCGAAGTCAATAAGTTCCTTTTTGGTTTGTTTTGTTATGTTTTTGAACAATGTTGGTATGTAATGTTGATTTGAAGTTTTAGGGGGAGTTTTCTAACTTAGGGGGAGTTAGTATTTATTTTCATTTGTGTTTGCGTCGTAGTGTTTTGTCCAGAAAGGTAAAAGGGAGAGATTGTTGAGGAATTATTCTTGGCAATAATTCCTATTTTGTTATTTGCCTTTCTTGGGCACAAGATAAGTTAGGAAACTAGATTTAGGAGTATATTATGTTTCCTAGTTTATGTTTAAGAATTTATTAGTTTTCTAAATTGTGTTTAGGATTTGTTTTGTCTTGTTTAAGTTTAGGATTCTAGGATTGTCTATTTAAGACATGAGAATCCTAAAGCTTAAAAAGACTTTTTACGCACGGAATTTTTGCAAAGATGACGCAGGACGCAAGACGTACGGCAAGAAGAAGAACACGAAGAACTACTTGGAGCCATTGTTCGATATTGACAAGTTATTTGAAGTTGCGTGACCAACGGAGAAGAGCTTGATCAACCTAGGCGACAAGTATTTAGTATCATGTGTTTTGATACTTTAGTTTTCATATATTACTTAATATTTTTGTATTGATCAAATAACAAATAAGTAATACAGTTTTCGGGTTTGTACACCCAAGTTCACAAGTACTTTTACTTGTGAATTGAGTTTGTTATCTCGTGTTCTTAAATTTATTTTTCGCTGCATATTTTTATTTTACTCTGGTCGATGTTGTTAACCAGTGTTGTTTAACATTGATAACAACATCGTAAATTTGAGATTTATTTTCAAAATCATAGACCTTCAAATTTAACAAAATTTCCATACAATATTCAAGCTATCTATATTTATTACAGTTAGTATGAGTTTTGTATGAGAAATTCAGTACTAACTGTACAACTAGTATCGACATTGTAATTACCACCCAAAAATTGTAGTTTCGCACTATAAATTCATACTATTTGTTCAATAATTTATACATTCATAACAAAATATTTCTTACTAGTAGGTATTTGTTCATATAAATAGAAAAACATCTAACTTAACAAGTTTGTTTACTAATTCTTTGGTGTTACGTTTTCTATCATTAATTATCTCAATTCGGGGAAATTATTTATCGTATGTCATCGGATTCTTAATGTTCAAGAATAACTGCTCAAATTTCACTGAAATCAATTGATGAATATTATGCGGTTATCTGTGAATTAATGAAAATTTGACTGTTTTGTTGGGACAGCTGAAATTTATGTTCTTGGCTAATTAATTGTTGTCATGATCAGGGGACTTGTACGATGCAGTGAGGTCCCATGATTACGCCATTTTCAGTTCGTCTCTTCAATTTATGTAATGATGAGATTTCATGTATGCATGTATCATGAAATAAGCGATGCATCTGTAAATGTTGGTAAAGAAAACCTAACCAAAGCATTAGAACGATCGAAGAAAAGAAATGCATCAGCTCTAGGTACTCCAAAGGTAAAGTGAAAGGGACTATCTAAGTGACTAGTCTTTGGGTGAAATGATTATGGTTAAAAAATCTATATATATATATAAAGCCTAGCGTTTCTAAAAATATTTCTCAAGATTTTCCCGCTCATTTTACTTACTATATGTAGTATACATATTTATTATTTATATAATTATTTGAGTAAATGTTCTTTTAGAGATTATCATTTATGAAAACAAAATCAAATATATAAAAGAATTATGTATAATAATAAATAAAATCTGAGAAAAATAAAAATAATATATATTTTTTTAAGAAAATATAAAATATAAAAGATTATTTAAAATATATAAATATATGTAAATAATTAATTAATAAATTTAAAAACCCAAAAAAACAAAATTAAAACACAAATATTTTTTCAAATACTTTAAATAAAATCAAAAATATTAATAAAACCATATAGATAAAGATATAAGAAATAATAATTAAACTATAAATATTTATTTATTAAATATGAACAAAACCGAAAATTCAACAATCAAATAAAATTAAAGAGAAAATTCATAAAATAAGTTAAATTAACTCAAAAAAATTCATAATTAGATTATATAAAATTATTAAATAAATATAAAATAAAAAAAAGAATCGATAAAAATATAAATAAAATAATAAATAATAATAGCAACTACAAAAATATTTTGTGTGAGTATGTGTATAAGAAATCTGAAAAACAAAATATAAATATATAATATATAAATAAATCTAAATAATTAGTTTATAAATATGCAAAGCCCA
>BMAC01000921.1:167783-231160 GCA_014905375.1 Phtheirospermum japonicum | reverse complement strand
GGCGATAGAATTTTTGATCGATTTTTGTTCAGATTAGCGATTGAGTTTTAGAGAGTAGCGCGTGTGGTTGAAAGATACTAAAAAAAAAGAAATGAAAAAGAAAATCGTAACAACGTTTTGAAAGATAATGTTTTGTAGCCATTTTGATAGGGAAAATGACTTATGTGCCTTTTTGGAGCTTTGAAAATAAAAGAAGTCAAACTCCATTATCATTTTCACATTTTTATTTTTTTTGGAAAACTCCCAAATAATACAAATACACAATCCTCATTTACCATTTAATTAATTGACTCTTTTTATTTTCGTATAGTCCAAATACTTTCTCTTTAATCAAAACTTGCGTTTAAATTATTAATACTACCCTTATCTACACTAATTCCTACATACTAACTATTTTTCATTATTATCCTTGAAACTCATTTCATTGACCTAATTGAGTCATGGTAAAGGAACACGAAACTACTCGTTGGCCGTCAACACAGCGGTCATGGGGGAGCCTTTTCCATCTTCTTCCATAACGGATACACCCAATAAAATCATCAACAACCAGACCACCTCCGAAAAATCACCCCGTTAACCCTTTTTGATTTTCGGGTTTCGCATACTTCGCTCGGGCTCCCTTCGATCCATCAACCTCCATCCACAGCGTTTCCTGTTGTGCAACCACCTTTATTGCTGTCTCAAGAGACTAAATACTCAAGTCGCCATCACTTCGACTGTTAGCAAGGGTTGGCCAAACCTCACGTGAGAAGGCCCAATACTTTTGTTGTTTGTAGTGTTGTTCCAAGATAAAATGGGTAGCCAAAACCCATTTTGAATTGGCTAAGACTGTCTGTGATTATGATTATGTAATTTGAGACAGTAAGTGATGTTTGACCATACTAGGAATTAAAATTGATTTAGGCTATTGGACTATTTTTACATTGGAGGAAATATATGATGTTCGATTTTTTAGATTAGATTTTAGTTTTTTTGGCCGACGGAAGTGATGTGTCACTGGAATTTTATATTGTGAAAAACCGTTTCATTATATTATGGAGTTTAATAAAGGATTAGTATGAAATTCAATAGGCATAGTGTAAAATCCAATAATATAGTATGTTTTTTTTAATGAATGTTAGTACGAAATTTGAATGTAGTATGAAATTTAACCATGCATTATGGAACTTTTGCCCACTGTATGAAATTTTGAACAAAATTTCATACTATAGTATGAAATCCAATGTTGTAATATGAAACTTTGTGATAGTATGTAATTTCATAATGTAGTATGAAATTCCATTAACGGCGATCACCAACGACGGAGACTAGACAATAGTAGTATAAAACTTAACTTTATGTTTGGTTGTGGTAATCATATCCCCTATTATGTAATTTTTGAGTTGATCTTATATTAACTTGGCTTGCTGCTACATTTTATTATTGGCAACTGAAAGTAGTTTGTAATTTTCCAAAAACTTTATGAAGTAGTATGCAATTTATGCAAGGTAGTACGTAATTTCTCAAAAAATTATGCGAAATAGTATGTAATTTCCCAAAAACTATGCGAAGTAGTGTGTAATTTTCCAAATTTTACACGAGTAGTTCTGAATTTTTGAAGAATAGTTCTGAAATTTACATGAGTAGTTCTGAAATTACATGAGTAGTTCGTCAATTTACATGAGTAGTTTTTAATTTTACACGAGTAGTTTTGAATTTACACGAGTAGTTCTGAAATTACATGAGTAGTTCTGAAATTTACACGAGTAGTTTTGAATTTACACGAGTAGTTCTGAACTTACACGAGTATTTGTGAATGTACATGAGTAGTTCTGAATTTTACACGGGTAGTTTTGAATTTTCGAAAAATAAAATAAAATAGTTATACAGGGTAATTTAGTACTCTTATATAATTTTTGGATTAAATGGGAAGTTGAGATTTCAATGGCCTATTTGGGAAAAAATATTTCACTAATGGTTTATATGGGAACTGACCCTACTTTTTTAACTTATCCCATCTTTTCACTTATAACAAAGCAACATATATTTTTCAGCAGGTTTAATAATGACTTTTCTCTAGAAAGGCGGTCCGGGCGGCCATTCTCCAGTGGGTCGACGACGATCATTCTCCTGTGAGTCGACAGTGGCAATTCTCCAGCAAGGTGGCGGAGGTGATTTTTAGACCTGAAATTATAACCATAAATTGAAAATTGAAAATGACAACAATGTAGATGTTTTTGCATTGGCGACAAGTTTCTGGTGGAAACATTTAAAGAGGTGATGGGGGAAATGTGTTGTGGTTTTACTTGTAAATTCTTGGCCTGTGCCCGAGAAACTATTTCTAGGGCCCAAATATGGTTTCTTGGGTCTAAGAAATAGTTTCTTGAGACAAAATGTTATGTGTTATGGGGATGAATCCATTGGTTGCAAGAAACTATTTGATTCCTGAGAGAGTTTCTTGGATTTTAGAAACGATTTCGGACCATAGAAAAGGTCCCTTGAGATAAAAAGTTAATTTATGAAATGATAAAACAACACCAATTTTAGGTTCATCAGACTTTTTTTTCCTTTTTCCCCAAATGGGGGATCAAAAAGTCAGAATCGTTCATCGAGGCTTTTGGGATGGAAACACGTACATAATTGGACAGTGAGAGATGATTCACGCGTCATTATAGACAATGTTGTTTGTAGCATTTATAAATAAGGTTCATGATCTTGTTCGTGACGATCGGCAATTGTGAGACCACATACTTCATTATATGGCTCCTAACAAAGATGTAGCGATAGAGAGATGTCAAATTACTTGCCAAGAAGCTGGAACACCTGTCATCTGAAGAAGTACTGTGCTTAGCTGGAGGGAAGTATATGGTATAGTAGTATTTTATTTATGGTTTATTTCAATTTCTTATGTGATTTTGCCCGATGCTTGTTTCGGTTGGAAAAGAACTAATGGAACTTATGGTTATGGAATTTGTATATGTTTTATTTTATGGTTAATGAATGGTATGGCCCGACGCTTATTTAGGTTAGAGATGAATATTATGATTTTAAGGATGATATGGCCAGACGCTTGTTTAGGTCAGAGATGTATTTTATAATTTTATGGATGTTATAGCCAGACGCTTGTTTAGGTCGGAGATGGATTTTATGGGTTAATGGATGGTATGACACGACGCTTGTTTAGGTCGAAGATAGATTTTATAATTTTATGGTGTAGGTGATTAACACATATTTGTCCTTATTATTATTAGTATTTTAGTTCGTTTTTCTATTTATTTTGTATAAGTTGGATAGTTTGAGCATAATTCCGTATTTTTATACTTCCGGCTTATTTTACCGCTTTTTGATCTAGATTGATGCAAATAAGTGATTATTTGTGGTTTTTCACTTTACAGCTAAGTAACCGGGAAGTTCAGCGCGTGATTAGATGAAGTTTGAAGTTCGAGAGTCGAGAACGAGCTTTCTGGTGAAAGAGTAGCAGAAGGATCGAGAGAACGAGACGTGCAGCAAGCTGCATCGATCGACGCAGGCGTTGACGCGACCCTTCCCATGTCGATCGACGCTAGGTCGACGCCAAGACGACGTAACTCTCTGAAGCATCGATCCTATGTGCGTCGATCGACGCTCAAGTCGACGTAACTCTCTGAAGCGTCGATCCTAAGTGCGTCGGTCGACGCTCCTGCCCAGTCGATGCGAGCACGCCAGACGCGTCGATGCCGAGCTCCATCTCGCGTTGGTCGACGCGGCGGCCCAGATTTGGATTTTTAGGGTTTCTTATGCTACAAGTCAAAGGAAAACTATTTAAACCCTTTCAAGTCCGTCTAAAAGGGACACCTCTCATACTTTACAACACTACAACACTACTGATAGTCCGTCGGCTCGAAAACATTACACCTTAACGTACCTAGACGATCAAGATCGAGATTCAAGTCAGTTCATGATTCACTCTTCGATCAAGATCCACGCAACTTCTCCGGAATAGCTGGAGAATCTACTGCATTTTCTTAGTTTAAAGCAAGTATTGTAAACTCTTTAATTGTTCTCTTAGTTTAATTTTATGCAATTTAAAAGTAGTTTCAATAATTGTTCTCGAGATACTCCGTATTGCAAACCTAGATGTTTCTGATATTGGAATTCGTAATCTTAGTTTAATTAATGCTTGGTTTTTTGTTCGTGATCGGATAATTAGTTTCTTTACATTAAGTTTAAATAATTGCTCTTGTTTTGCTATAGTTAGATTAATTCTCGAACATATATGTTTTAGTTGTTGAATTAGATTACGTAGTTTAGAGTACTGTGTATGCGTTTAAAATCTTTAGATAATCAAACTCTCAAACCCCCCTTAGTATAAGTTACTTGTGTTCGAACAAACTATTCACGATTTCGATTGTATGTTCCTCGAGAGACGACTCGAGTTAACTTTGCCGCCCTACACGCGATCCTGTTCTCTTGCGGGCAAGCTATTGAATTTCTGACAAATATTTTATAAGTAGGCGACACAAAAGCTTGAATCAAAAATTGGCGCCATTGCCGGGGAACATAGCAAAGGTTTCAAAAATATGTTTGTTCATTTTATTTTCTTTTTAGCCGTCTATTTTTGTAATTTACTCTAGTCGATGCGTTTAATGTGCTGTTGTGTGTATGCAAGGTCAAAGATCACTTAGACCCGAATTTCCACCATTTATCGACAATATTCATCGTTCCAATCAAGCGAGACCTTCTCACATATCCAAAAGCGAATCGTCTGCACCCACTGATTCTGTTTGTGATTTGGTACCTGAGACGATGTTGAGGCTAGACAATCCTGTCCACAACAACGAGGACAATCAACCACCAAGTAACCCACCTATACGACAAAGAAACGAGTACGGAAGTGAACCAATTTGTCCCAACAGACCGGTAAAACCCCAAGAATATTGGGAAAGTATTCAGCGGAACATGGCGGACCAGAATGAAGGACGAGGAGGAGGACATAGAAATCGCCACCACTATGACCAAGATAATTATTCTTAGAGATCTTATCATGGAGACGAACAGATTAACAATTGGCTCTCCAATAACCACCACAACGAGAGGAACGAGTACGATAGAAACTATGCGAGGCCCAATAACCAAGAGAGACACCAACGGCCTTGTGGGTCTCTATAGTTCTGCCATTGTGTTGGGTAGGACTGCAAGAGACTTCGAGCTGAAACCTCATATAATCAACAACCTCCCGACATTTCACGGCCTTGCCAACGAAGATCCATTGACTTTCCTCAAGGAGTTTTATGCCGAGGTTAGTAGGATCCCATCTCCAGGACTTCATCACGAAGACCTTAAAATAGTATGCTTTCCAAGCTGCATGAAGGATAAAGCCAAATCTTGGCTACTATCACTAGAACCGAGATCTCTGATTGATTGGCCCATGGTTAGCGACAAATTCATAAATCAATATTACTCAGCACAGACGACGGGCCACATTAGGAGACAAATAGCCAACTTTGTCCAGCAAGATGGGGAGTTACTTCACGAGGCATGGGAACATTTCAAATAATTACTGCAAACTTGCCCACATCATCACAACTCTCCGGGAATAGTGAACCAACTATTGTACGAAGGGCTCTTGGACTCCTACAAAAACAACGTAGAAGTAGCTGCTGGAGGAGATTTTGGATACTTGACAACAACGGAGGTGAAGCGACTGTTTGAAAAGATGAGCGAGAAGTCGAGGCAAACGAGCTCTGAAGCAACTGAAGTGCCAAATAACGAAATCGTCGAGACATGTAACCGCTGTGGAGAGCAAGGGCATTTGGTGGATACATGTAAAATGGTGTATTACGAAGAATGCGAAGCCGAGGAGTATGCCATTAGGGATCAAATGCGCAATCAAGACCTTCCAACCTATGAGCACAGGCTTCCGACGAACTCCAAATTCAACGCGCATCGTAACTCTCCTTACTTGAAATGGGGCCCTGAAAACCCACATTCCGCCCCAGCACAAACTAATTAAACGCCACCACCACCACCACCAAACAAATTGCCACCATCCGGGCCGACACCTACTCCGATACAGCCAAACATTCAACTGTTAATTTGGCAACAAAACCAAGTCACCGAGATAGTCAGGAATAGAGATGGACTGGCCAACCTAACCACGCAAGTGAATAAGCAGGGAGAAATTTTGAGCGACCTCTCCAAGAGTGTGAAGAATTTAAAGAAAATGATGGGCCAAATGGCAACTTCCATGGAAAAAACGGAAAATGAGAAAGGGAAATTACCAAGTCAACTAGAGCAAGCTTCGGCTGTCCACATCTTACGAAGCGGAAATAAAGTGGATAATGGAATCGAGGAAGAAGAAAGCACTAAAGTCCCAACTGCGGAATCTCCAAAGATTGACGACCCTAAACCGGTGGACCAAATGCATAAGTCACCAAATCTTTATATACCGGGTTACTTAAAAGGGAAACTTCCAAATCCACCCACCATAGTCGACGATTCCACCAAATCTCTGACTCAGCAACCGAAGCAATTGCCACCTACTATTCGAGATAAGGTCCCCTTTCCGAGTCGTCTACGCCCAGCCAAAGAAAATAAAAAGTTCATGGAACTTTACAATCTGCTGAAAAACGTCAACGTTAATCTTCCTCTTTTGGACGTAATCAAGACGATGCCCGCATACGTGAAATTTCTCGAAGAATTAATCGTGAGGGAACGGCGATTAGAGACAACTCAGCGAGTAGAATTAACCAAGGAAGTGAGCGGCATATGCAAGGGTCCGCTACCCAAAAAGAAGAGAGACCCCGGGAGTTTTTGCATAACCATCACCTTAGAAAATGAGCAAACAGCACGTGGAATGCTCGACCTTGGAGAAGGGATTAATTTGATGCCGTATTCACTATATAAGGAATTCGACTTAGGGACAATGAGGCCAACAACGATTAGGCTGCAATTGGCGGATTGATCAATTAGACAACCACTTGGCATAGTCGAAGATGTTTTAGTTCAAGTCGGCGAGCTTGTGATTCCAGTCGACTTTGTCATACTTGATGTCGGCGAAGTTCCAAAGGAAGGCACTGAACATACTATTTTGCTCGGCCGCCCGTTCATGTCCACTTCTCATACGCTGATTAACGTGCACAAAGGGAGGATGACTTTATCCGTTTTGGGTGAGACTGTTACATTTTTGCTTAAAGATATCCACAATGTTCCTTCTCCGTACATGAACGAAGATTTCTCGTTTATTAATCCTATTGCTTCTTGTATTCACGAGCTCAAAGGGATCACTGTGCTAGATGAGTTAAGTGTCGAGGACGACACAGACGTTTTAAACAGGGTGGCAGAGATGCTAGAAATAGACTTGAACGAAATCAACGAAGATTACGAAGAAATTGATGATTTTGATGACGAATTATGCGAAATAGCTAACACACCCGAACTTGGTCCGAAAGTGGAGTTGAAACCACTGCCAAGCCATTTGAAGTATGTTTTCCTCGAGCCCAACGAAACGAAACCCGTCATATATTTAGACTTGTCGGAGCACGAGGAGAAAGAATTAATTGCGGTGTTAAGCAACCACAAAGAGGCAATAGGATGGAGCATCAGCGTGCATCGAATCGAGCTAGGACCCGACTCCAGGCCTGTTAGGGACAGTCAACGGAGACTGACACCAACACTTTATGAGGTGGTCAAGAAAATAAAATTTTAAACTTAAAGATGAAGGAATCATTTTCGCCATCTCTAACAGCAAATGGGTTAGCCCAATTCATGTGGTTCCAAAGAAAGAAGGCATCACCATCACCGAAAATGACAAGGGTGAGATAGTTCCAACCCGACTAACTACTGGATGGAGTATGTGCATCGATTATAGGAAGTTAAATGCAGCCACTCGCAAGGATCATTTTCCTCTGCCGTTCATAGACTAACTTCTCGACAAGCTTGCTGGACACGAATTCTATTGCTTCTTGGATGGCCTTTCAGGATATTATCAAGTGGCCATCGCTTCGGAAGATCAAATCAAGACAACATTCACATGCCCCTTTGGCACGTTCGCCTTTCGAAGAATGCCCTTTGGTTTGTGCAACGCACCAGCAACTTTTTAAAGGTGCATGCTCTCAATTTTTAGTGATTTTATTGATGACTTTCTGGAAGTATTTATGGATGATTTCTCGATTTTTGGGTCATCTTTTGAGAATTATTTATCCAACTTGTCAAGAGTTTTAGAACGATGCATTGAGAAGAGTCTAACTTTGAGTTGGGAGAAATCCCATTTTATGGTAAAAAGTGGCACTGTTCTAGGCCATGTTGTTTCTAAAAAGGGGTTGGAGGTTGACAAAGTAAAAATTGATGTAATTGAAACCCTCCCTACCCCTCGAGATGTTAAGGGAATTAGGAGTTTTCTTGGTCATGCAGGTTTTTATAGACGTTTTACCAAAAACTTTTCAAAAATAAGTCGTCCACTTTGCAAACTATTGACTTTAGATACTCCTTTCATTTTTAATGAAGAATGCTTGAATGTGTTTAATGAATTAAAAGAGAGTCTTACGTCTGCCCCTGTGGTTGTTGCTCCTAACTGGACCCTACCCTTTGAAATTATGTGCGGTGCCTCTAATGAGGCGGTGGGGTCCGTTTTGGGACAACGTATGGAAAAATTGCTTAGGGTTATTTATTATGCTAGTCTTTGTTCTAAAAATCGCCCTAGGCGCCCTTCCTAGGTGCTAGGCGCCACCAATCCGCCTACGATTTTCAAAAATCGGTCAAAGAAATCGTCGGGCACCCCAGGCGCTGCCTAGGCGTCATTATTCGTTATCTTTCTTTTCTGTTCGTTTCATCACACTAGATAGAGAACCCTTTTATCRTCAGGGTAATGATCCATCAACCCGCTAGTTCTTTTTATGAGGCGCAAACGGGAGAATTTATCCTGGAAGCGGAAGAACTGCTGAAACTACGCGAAACCCTCACAAGGGTTTATGTACAAAGRACGGGTAAACCGTTCTGGGTTGTATCGGAAGACATGGAAAGGGACRTTTTTATGTCAGCAACAGAAGCCCAAGCTTATGGAATTTTTAGGCGCCAGACCAATTTTTTTTTTAATTTTTATGGCCTGAAACGATGTCGTTTTTTGGCCTATTTTTTGATTATTTTGATTTTGTAATATATGTTATGATATTTTTATTTGACTAATGAACTTATGGATCTATGTTGTTTTGAACTTTGAATCGAACAATAGCTTTAAACTTGCGAATTGTAACTTGTGATTATTACTTTTAGTTTTGAATTGTCATAGACTTTATTGTATAGCAGGTAGTATGTTGAAATATTAAATGGTTGGATATAATGTTGTAAATTGGGGTATTTGTTCACAAATTCTAGGCCCCGCCTAGGCGTCCTAGGCGCTAGGCGTTGGCCTGACGCCTAACAACCGCCTAGCGATTTTTAGAACACTGATGCTAGTTATATGCTCAACGTAATTATTCCACAACTGAAAAAGAATTACTGGCGGTTATATTTTCGCTTGATAAATTTAGATCGTATATAGTTGGAGCCAAAGTAATTGTACATACGGATCATGCTGCATTGCGTCATTTGTTTTACAAACCACAAAGTAAACCACGTCTTATTAGGTGGATTTTGTTTCTGCAAGAATTTGATGTGGAAATAAAATACAGACGAGGTTGTGAAAATGTTGTAGCTGATCATTTGTCTAGAATGATAATTGAGGAGAATGAGGGCGAGAAATTTATGATTAACGATCTCTTCCCTTATGAGAATGTTTTTAATCTTGAGAAATTAATTACTCCTTGGTACGCTGATATCGTGAATTATCTTGTTTGCACAATTGTGCCTAACCATTTATCCTACCAAGAATGGAAGAGATTTTTGAGTAAATGCAGGGACTACTTTTGGGATGATCCCTATGTGTTCAAACGCTGCAAGGATGGTCTAAGCAGGAGATGCGTTCCAAACAACGAAATGAGGAGCATTCTTCAATCTTTCTATGAACATGGAGGGAATTTTGGAGCTCAAAAGACGGCATTTAAGGTGTTACAAGCTGGATTCTATTGGACAAGTTTATTTGCCGATGCGTTCGAATATTGAAAAACATGCGACAACTGCCAACGAACCGGCAACATAGGGAAGCGAGACGAAATGCCATAAGTACCTAACCAAGTGGTAGAGATTTTTGATGTATGGGGGATAGACTTTATGGGGCCTTTCCCTCAGAGTGGAGATTTCGATTACATTCTGGTTGGTGTCGACTACGTATCAAAATGGGTGGAAGCAATCCCTGCTCGAAGAGCTGATGCAGAAGTCGTCCTTAAATCCCTCCAAGAGAATATTTTCAGTAGATTCGGGGTGCCGAAATCAATAATAAGTGATGGAGGAATCCATTTTTGTAACAGAGCGTTTGCAAGACTGATGACAAAATACGGGGTCCGACACAAGGTAGCTACGCCTTACCACCCTCAAACATCTGGTCAAGTCAAAACAAGCAACCGTCAACTTAAGGCTATCCTTGAAAAGACAGTCGGACCAAGTCGAAAGGATTGAGAAGTCAAACTTGTCGATGCACTGTGGGCATACCGAACAGCCTACAAGACGGTGCTTGGAATGAGTCCTTTTCGACTCGTCTGTGGGAAGGCTTGCCATTTTCCAGTTGAGTTAGAGCATCGAGCTAGTTGGGCCACTCGCAAGTTAAACATGAACTATGACGAGGCGGGCGAGTATAGGAAGTTGGAGTTCACTGAACTTGAGGAAATAAGGAACGAGTCCTATGATAACGCATGGAGGCAAAAGAAGATGATGAAAGCCCACCACGATCGGAAACTCGTCAATAAGCAATTGGAGGTAGGTAAGTTGGCTCTAGTCTATAACTCGAGATTGAAACTTTTTCCAGGGAAACTGAAATCAAGATGGAGTGGACCGTTCGTAATTAAAGAAATCAACGAGTTCGGAGCAGTCACCCTTTACGATAAAAAATGAGACGTACTGTTTCAAGTTAACGGGTATCGAGTTAAATTATACCGTGACGAAGAGACAACAAGTAAAGATCGCGAAATGTTGAGGATGATGGACCCGCCTCCAATTGAAAACTAATCGCGAACACTTGCATCGAGCAAGCGACGTTAAATGACGCGCTTCTTGGGAGGTAACCCAAGCTATTTTATTTTCTTTTTATTTAGTTAATTATTTCTTTTGCTATTTTTGTGTGTGTTTTATGCTTATGAAATAGGAATTAGGGTTTAAAGGAGAGAACAATTCACTTATCGGAAGCAGTTAATTCATGTCGGTAACCAGCACTCAGTCGCGTTGATCGACGCAGCCTGGGCGCGTGCATCGACCGGCCGCGCGAAAAATGGAAATTTTGGGCTGCAATTTTTGGGAGTTTTATTCCCAATAGGTAAGTGATTTTTGGGAATATTTTGCACGAAATTTGTTTTGTTTTGGGGTCAAGATCTTTTGTCTTAAAAGAGTTCTAGTTAGATTAGGAAACTTAATATCTCTTCCCTTATTTGTAATCTGGGTAAATCTAGGATTCCTATTTTCAAGATCTTTTGATTCCTATATAAATCAAACCCCTTACACTCTTTATTTCATTATTCTCTTGTGTTCTAAGCCTCCCAATACCCAATATAATTTTATTCTCTAAGCTTTTCAACACCATGAGGCCAATTCCACAAGAAACAAAAAATCATGAATAGGTGGATGTTGAGGAACGAGCACGAAGAAAAAGTGGACCAGCTGCAAGGAGAAGTCGAAAAGTTGAAGGGTATGGTTGGAGAATGTCAATTTTGGAGAAGGCGGAAGAGATCAACGATGGGTTGAGGGATATGAATCTCCAACTAAGGGGCAAAATTAGAGAATTGAGAGGAATTGAACGTGATCTCAAGGAGAGCGCGGAGTATTTCGAGGAGCATGATATGACCATAGACGAGCTTCAAGACGAACTTCTTTTGGCTAGGGAGAAAATTGCGCAATTGACCAAGCTGAACAACGAGATGTTGTGGTCCGAAAATGAGTTTGCAAGTGAGCTCGACGCTAGGGATAAGCGTCTTGAAGAGAAGGGAGCCACAATAGATGAGTTGTTGCAAGATGGGTTTACCCTCATACGAGAGAATTACATCATCGAAGAAGAGAAATTCGCGCTCTTACGCCGAATTGAGGAGCTGGAGGCTCAAATCAAGGATCTCAAGGTGGGAAACGCGGCAAACAAATGGAATATAGAATATTGGAAGTAGCGCTTGGATGAAGCTAGCGAGAGGATTGTCGCATTAGAGAAATTGGGCAATTGACCCCCCTTAGATTCATAGGACTTGCCACTATCTATCTATTTATGTTTTTTTTCCATTATCGAGTCATAGGATTGTCCACCTACTCTATCCTATTTAAAATATCGCAATTTCAATTTTACTCCGTTGTTTAAGTGTTTCGTTTCAGCAATTAATGAAATTTTATTTTTCGAACGCCCTTGTTTTTACATATTTCTTGCACCATGGACGTTTTTGATTTTTCTTGAGAGATTGTGCAGTTATCCATGGTTTAAAGTTTTATTTTTTTTTTCGTTTATTTTGTTATTTGCTGTATTTCAGTTATTTTGTTTCAAAGACAAATCGATCACGAGACGCTGGATGCCGGGAATTACACAACTTCAATTGGGACAATTCGACCGTCAAGTTTCAGGGACATTTTTCCAACTCCTATCCTCTTTTAATCTTTTTTATGGCAATCAGGGGATTGCCTAGTTTTTAGAGGGGGGGATGGTGGAGTATAATTGAAGTATGATTAAGTGCAAATTGAAAATTTACGTGTGATTGATCGCTATTTCTGCGTTAAATTGTGTCTGTCTGGCTTGCCTGTCGAAGTTGACTACGTATGATTTGATGTTCTTGTCTTTGAGCGTGTATAAGTGCATTAAATTTTTCAAAATTATTATTTATATTGTAAAATGGTACTTGGTCGTAAATAATTCCGCAAAACCTTAAAAGCAGCGTCAATTCAAAACTTTTTCATGCAAAAAGCCTGTGAGTAGCCTGAGTGTTTATCATCTTTGCATGTGCTTGAATAAGTTTCAGTTTTGATATCTCTTTGAAACCGTTATGTGTAGTTGACTTTGAAAATGACGTTAAGGCACAAATAAAACCTTATTCCGGCCATATCCATATATTTTTAGCCACTATAAATTCCGAATGAGCCATTCATAGCCAAATAATCCATGCCTATAGCCATGAGTGTTTTTGAGTCGACCCCTACAACCCATTAAAAGCGTGGGGTAGGAGTTCGTTATTTTTATTGGTTATTAGAGTTTTAGAATTTTTTAGGAATTTATGATTTTATGAATTTTTGTAATAAAAGACCACCATCCGAAAAAGAAAAAAAAACACCCCATAAAAAATTATAATAAGGGGGAATTTAAAAAAAAGAAGAAGAAAAAGAAGGAAGGTGAGTTTAGTTGAATTTGTGTTAGTCATTGCCTACGCATTTATAAAGGCTTAAGTTTTATTATTTAATTTCTTATGAAGCCTAATGTTTAAAAGGCAAAGAGTTGTTTTTGTAGAAGAAGAGTATTATAAGCTTCAATTTTGATTAAGTGGCTTGAGCTTCAAGTCGGTTTAGAGTTACGAGTTGAGAAATAGCCTATGTATAAAGGCTACGGTATGAGTGTTCAGTAAGATATTTCTATTTTTGAATGAGGTGAAGCAAATTGCTTCGTGATTAGATTAGTCTGGTGAGTTATTGATCACGTTAGATCGTTAGTTAGACACACGACTTATATACTCCATACCCGTCCAAAAAGCCTTACACTACAACCCCAAAAGACCTTTTCCGATTCTTTGTTCGATAACACACTTAATTTGCGATTGAAAAGAGATTGATTTTCGGTGCTTATTTATTGTGCTTGTATTTGTATGATTTGAGTGTATACACATCCCTTGCAAAAAATACTCGAGTGCTTCGAGCGTACGCCTTATATATTATCCTTGTGAGGATGCATGAACTCAATTTTGGAGCGACAATGTAATAGGGGTGGAGTGTTTGAAGTTGCGTCACACTTACCTATATTTTCAAAACTATCTATGTAGCATCGCACTACTCATTGCTTGGACTGATTTTTATTCTTGCTATACTTTGATTCTTTCGTTCGTTCGAGGACGAACAAACCAATAAGCATGGGGTATTTGATTAGCACATATTTGTCCTTATTTTTATTAGTATTTTAGTTCGTTTTTCTATTTATTTTTGGTATAAGTTGGATAGTTTAAGCATAATTCCGTATTTTTATACTTCCGTCTTATTTTATCGCTTTTTGATCTAGATTGATGCAAATAAGTTATTATTTGTGGTTTTTCACTTTACAGCTAAGTAACCGGGAAGTTCAGCGCGTGATTAGATGAAGTTTGAAGTTCGAGAGTCGAGAACGAGCTTTCTGGTGAAAGAGTAGCAGAAGGATCGAGAGAACGAGACGTGCAGCAAGCTGCGTCGATCGACGCAGGCATCGACGCTCCGTCGACGCGACCCTACCCACGTCGATCGATGCTAGGTCGACGCCAAGATGATGTAACTCTCTGAAGCGTCGATCCTATGCACGTCTGTCAACGCTCAAGTCGACGCAAATCTCTGAAGCATCGATCCTATGTGCGTCGGTCGACGCTCCTGCCCAGTCGACGCGAGCACTCCAGACGCATCGACGCCGAACCCTAGCTCGCGTTGGTCGACGTGACAGCCCAGAGTCGTATTTTTATGGTTTCTTATGCTACAAGTCAAAGGAAAACTATTTAAACCCTTCCAAGTCCGTCTAAAAGAGACACCACTCATACTTTACAACACTACAACACTACTGATAGTCCGTCGGCTCGAAAACATTACACCTTAACATACCTAGACGATCAAGATCGAGATTCAAGTCAGTTCGTGATTCACTCTTCGATCAAGATCCATGCAACTTCTCCGGAATAGCTGGAGAATCTACTACATTTTCTTAGTTTAAAGCAAGTATTCTAAACTCTTTAATTGTTCTCTTAGTTTAATTTTATGCAATTTAAAAGTAGTTTCAATAATTGTTCTCGGGATACTCCGTATTGCAAACCTAGACTTTTCTGATATTGGAATTCGTAATCTTAGTTTAATTAATGCTTGGTTATTTGTTCGTGATCGGATAATTAGTTTCGTTACACTAAGTTTAAATAACTGCTCTTATTTTTCTAGAGTTAGATTAATTCTCGAACTTATATGTTCTAGTTGCTGAATTAGATTACGTAGTTTAGAGTATTGTTTATGCGTTTAAAATCTTTAGATAATCAAACTCTCAAACCCCCCTTAGTATAAGTTACTTGTGTTTGAACAAACTATTCACGATTTCGATTGTATGTTCCTCGAGAGATGACTCGAGTTAACTTTGCCGCCCTACACGCGATCCCGTTCTCTTGCGGGCAAGCTATTGAATTCTTGAAGAATATTTATAAGTAGGCAACACAAAAGCTTGAATAAGTAGGGTATGGACCGATGATCGTTTACGTCGGAAATGTTTTATATTCTGAGTGTTTGAATATGGTTATGGTCTTGTGAAATTTGTGCAACTTTATTATTTTATCCGATAGACGCTTAGGTCGGAGGGATTGTATGGTTTGTATGTTGCAGGTTTACCCAATAATTATACTTACATTATTATGGTTATGGTTTTCTCTTGAATTGCATGGTCGGATGGTTTGTATGGGTTTTGCTTGAATGGTTTGTAGGGTTGTAGGTTTACCCAATTTTTATACTTGCATTATCGTATGGTTATGGTTTTGGTTGAATTGCATGGTCGAATGGTTTGTATGGTTTTTGCTGGTAAGGTTTGTATGGTTGTAGCTTTTTGCTTGAATTGTATGGGTGAATGTCCAACCCAGTTAGGTCGATTAGACTCCCAAAACCCACATGGTCTAAATAAGTTTAACTGTCTCATGGTTGTAGTTAGGGTATTTGTTCTGGTTGCAGGTCGGAAGAAGGGGTAAGGTTACTAAATATGAAAAAGCATAAAAAATATAAGTATATCACATGACAGGTCTCGAAATAATTACAATCCATGGATTTATTTGTTGCAATTAAGAAGCAGTAGGGGGGACGGAGGGAATAAATTCGTCTAAGGGTACGTCCAGCTCGGATCCCTGGTGGGATGAAATAATTGCATTGGCGGCACACCTATCCCACTAGGTCTCTTTCGCAGACTGATTAGGTCACCTTTCTAAAAGTCAAAAGGAGGAGGGTTTTCTTGAGCCTTTTGGAGATCTATAAGGAAACTCAAGCCTGCTATCCAAATTTGTTGGTTAGCTCTCTCGATGGCTGTCTTGAAGTAAAACCGAGCACCCTTACTCACTTTCTGGAGGAAGGCGGTAGTTTGAAGGTAGGTTTACGTTAGGATAACTCGATATGCATCAAGAAATTGCCTACCTACCACACCACAGAAAGGTGCGACGACCTTCTTCAATCCACTAGCATGAGCCTCCACTCTAAGAGCTTCTAGCTCTGCTGGTTCTTCTCGACGAGATCCTCAACTTTGGTTAAGTGGAATTGGTTGAAGTTTTGGAGCTTGGCTTCTGCCAGAGTTATATTTTATTGTGCCTCCTCAAGCTCTTCTTCACGTACCTTTAATTAACGCCGAGCATCATCTAGCTCGCCTTGCATCAATGAGCTGCTCTGTTTGCTTATTCACCTGCTGCACTAACTCCTCGGATACCTTTTTCCATTTGGCGAGAGAGGTCTCTTGTTGGTCTGTAGCTAGTAAGTGACTAGATAGAGAATTGAGGAGAGGTTCCAGCTGCATTAAGACAAAATTATAAGGCAAAGTAGTAAGATGAGATACATGAATGTTCACAAGGGTGTGTTAAAAGTAAAGTTACCTGTGTGAAGAGTTGTGACACTAGGGCCACCTTGTCGAAGTTGTTGAGGGTTGCCAAAAACTTCTTGTAAGGCGTTAATATCTTGCTCTGCAAACATGGTAGGAATTGGATAACATCCTCATAGTTCAAGAGGCTATTAGGTAGAGAAGGGGAAGTCGAGCTTGATGACTTTTGTGATTGACGACTCTTAGGTCGGGGAAGTGACAAGTAGGGGATCAACGGTTAGGACATCGTCAACAACAACAGAGGTTGGTTGAGGTCGAAACCAGCCATGGATTATTTCTCTTTTCTTGCTCTGACCCATACCGGTCTTTATGGGCATCTGCTAGTCTTTTGGTGCGGTGACCTCGACCTCCAGCTCATTTCCTTGGTCCCTGGGTGTTCCTTCAACCACAGAGGGATTCAATTGAGGTCTAGTTGCCATGTCTTTAGAATCCGAGGAGTATTTGAAGACAAAATTTCTTCAAAATAAAAGAGAAATTGCTTAGATAAATGAGCACATTACGAAAAATAAAATTAAAGACCTAATAAATATCGACATACCAAACCCTGACTCAGATATCGGGGAAAGAGGTTGGCGGCTAAGACCCAGGAAGGTGTATATCCTTTCAGACTTGGTAAGATTCACCACGTCATAGGGATGTTTGTTCCACTTGGTAACCTGATCCTTGTACCTCTGGTGGGTTGCAGATGAAGGTATTCCTATGATTATTGAGTCTTGGGGAGGATTTGCCTCTTTCCATTTGGTAAGAAAAGGCCAAGATTCAGAAGAGCGGAGGAAGAAAATTCTTGCTCGCCATTCAGGCACCTTAGAAGAAGGTTTGACAAGAAAGTGATCCTTTTTGCTTCTTAAGTTTTTGGTAGCAGAAATAAAAGAAGTCTCTATTAAGTTTTACTTTATAATACCGACATGAAATCAGGTAGTCGGTAATGAAACGGATGACATTGGGGGTCATTTATAGCATGGAGACCTTATACTTAACTGCTAAGGCGATAATGATGGGATGCGTAAGGAACCTAATTCCCACTGATTTGTGGTTTTCAAAGATGGTGATGTGCCTAGTTGGGGGATTATCAACATAATTCTTACCAGCCTCATGAAAGACTAGAACCATGTGGTTGGGGAGATGGTGGTTTTTTATGAAAACAGAGAGTAGCTCAGGAATAGGAAGAATCTAGGGATTCTCTGTGGTAATCCTAGCACCTTGTTGTAGAGGAGGTAGATGAGCATGAGAAGAGGAAGGAACTATGGTTACATGATTGGGATGGTTGAAATCGAGGTTCGTGGAAGGCTTTTGTGTCTAGGGCTCGGCTGCTAAGGGAATAACTACTAGGATTTCCTGAGTCAACATTAGAGATTCTAACTCAACCCAGGTCGGATTTCTGGCATGCTCGTCTACTAGGCCGGTTCAAAGTGGGTTAAGATTTTTCCTACTATTTTTCCTACTATTTTTCTTATTTAGCGGGATTTATATGAATTTAACTTCAGAAGGGGGATTAGAATTGGGGGCTAGATCCATAGGGGAGTTAGTATTAAGGTTTTAGGAATCAGAACTCGAGGAATGGGGAGATTCTAAAAAATAGAAGAGAAAAGAGGGGAGGGAATAAAAGGTCTCACATCCAAAATAAGTAACCATGAAATAAAATTTAGAAAAGAAAACTAGATTAAATGAGAATAGGAGAACTTATGCAGATCTGTGGGTTTGTTGAGATGATCTATTGGTCGGATGAGTAGGGTTCACTTTGCAAGGGAGCTTGAGAAGTTGTTGTCAATGGCAGATGGTAAAAAATACTTTTAGAAAAATATACAGAAAGTAAAAAGGATAAAAGGAAAGTGACGGTGATTTTATATATGTAAAGGTAATTGTGGGCCTTTCATTCCTAGGCCCGCTGAGCTTAAGGAAAATTGGGAAATGACACCTATCCTCTCCAACATAACAATAAAGTCGCATATAATAAAGTAACGCTTGGAATGTCTTTGACGGCTGCGCTTTTTCCATGAATCACATGGGGGAGGATTTCAAGACTTAGGTTTATAGTCTATCTGATTTCCTACCTCAATCAGGTAGAATATGGGGTACTAGCTAATACAATATTAAATATTCAAGTCGGCATGAACGTCGAATTAGGTTGGTTAGATAAGAGGAACGACTTCTTTAAAAGAATTATCGAGATCTTACGGGCTGGAAGGGTAGTAAGGTTCTTAAATCAGTTCGGATAAAGGAGCTAGGCTTTATATACCTACGATGGGCTAACATGGTCATGTTATGGGCCCCGGCAGGCTACAAGTATATGGGTGGTTTACGGCCCATGGTTATTATGTAACTTAACAAGTGGTGAGAGTTCTAACAGTTATGTAACTTAATATAAGGGAGAAATCCTAATTCTATATGGAGTTATTATGTGCATAGGAAAAGAAAACCATAGATTGAGAACACGTATCTTGTCCATATAAAGAGGACACAAGCCCTAATTCTTTTCCTAGTTGATTATTCCTACTTTCATAGAGCTCTCATTTGTCACTATGTATGGATATTGTCTTAATCATCGGAGGGCTACGCCGAGGCTGTCCGACTTGGGCTTTGTTGTGCAAGTTTCTCGAGTTCGAGAAGAAAGTTCAGAGAGTTGTGACCTATTTCTTCGTGAGACAAACTTAGACATAGAGTCCCTTAGTAAAAGACGTGAGAATCATTGAAAAACTATCATGAAGGGAAGTAACATAACACCACAAGTCCTAGACTTCACGGAGGCAGGCCAAAGCAAGAAACAAGCAAAGGCGACACAACCTGAAGGCGACAAAATACCATCGAGAGGTGTAGAAGAGGAAGTGGATATGGAGCACTAAACAAGAACCAAGAGGATGGAAAGGCAAGGAAGTCAGAGGGAAGAGCAATCTCGCGAAGGCGACAAGACATAAAAAGATCAATCTAAGCACAAATTAATGAGAGGAATTACCAAAGCAGAGGACCTGCAACATCAATACGGGGTTGCTCCAAAGATTAGTCAACGTGATACCTATCGAAAAGCTGAAAAAAATCATAACAAGAGGAGACATTAGCGATGACGAGACATAATCTACACCTGAAGGTGATAAAGATGAGGAATACATGTCGAAACCAATTACGCCAGCCCAGAGAAGGAGCAGGAAAATGTAACCATGAATTCCTGATGCGGAGTTGTTGTAAGAAGCAAAGAGGAAGCGACCTCATAGGAGGTACTTATCATCTGACGAGGATCAGAAGGATGAAGATGTGATAGGAATCTTGGGTAGGTCTCAAGAAAGAAGATATCAGCAGAATGACTTATGTTGGAGAAGAGAGATGACAGAGGAAGATGAGGATGAAATTTTGCCAACATTCCGGTCAATGAGAGATATGTAAGAGGCCTTGTGAGCACTACAAAAGCAAGTCGCTAGTACGGGTCATCAAGAAGCGAGAGGCCACCCGTTTTCTGAGGAGATATTGCAGGTAGCTTTGCCCCGGGGACACAAGTGCTTGGGCTTTTACTATGAGGGGTTGGACTTTTACTATATGGTATTTTCAGATCCCACTCGACATGTTTAGAGTTCGGAGAACGAGGCGACATTACGGTATTACATGGACACTGAGGAATGTAGAGCATTTTTGTCTACCCTAAGAGGTCCAGCACAAGACTGGCTTCTTCAGATCACCCCGAGCAGGATTACAAGCGTTCGGGTTCTAAGGCTGGCTTTCCTGATGCACTCTGCTAGTGCAAAGACTCACACGAATACGTTCATTTCGCTCTTTTTTCTAGTACAACAACTAGGGGAAACTTTGAAGGAGTACACTGTCTGATTCACTAGGGCTACAATGGAGGTGCCCATAGTGATGGATGAGATAAAAGTTGGTGCGCTAAATCGGGGACTTAGGATAAGAGGTTTGAGAACATCATTAACTAAGCGACCTGCGTTAGAGCAAGTGTTAGATCGATTTATCAAATACATACATGTGGAAGAAGTAGAGGAAGAAGATTAGATTCTCTTCATTTGGGAGGTCGAGGACTTGGAGAAACCACCAACAAAGAGACCTGAACCCAGGAGAGACTTACAACGACCAGTAATAACAATCATGGAACTAATCGGAGAAGGTAGAATAGAGGCAAGGGATGATAGAAGAACCTGAAAGGAGGAGCTGGAGAATTCCACACCTCTGACGATGCCACGGTCTAAGGTGTTCATGATTATGGAGATACAAGTGTCCCACACCAATTGATGAACTGAAGATTACACGGAAATACCAACTAACCCAAGATCTCAGTTCTTTTGCAGGTTTCATAATAATTATGAACATTCTACAAAGAAGTGCCGACACATGAAGGAGGAGATAGAAAGATTAATTAAGGATGAACATTTGAAGGAGTTCTTATATCGAGATATGGCACTTAGGGATCAAAGGCAGACACTTCCTGTACCGCCTCCCGGAGGTCCCCTGGAGGCGCAAGCAGAAGAACAAAGAATGAAAGTAGAGCAGAGGAGGCCGGAGCTAGGTGGGAGTACCGAAATTAATAGAAGGCATATAAACATGATTTTAGGAGGGCCAACAGGTGTAGATTCAAATAATGCAGTGAAACAACATGCTAAGGCAACCCGATCTAGACCTTTTGAGGTCACTGCCATAAATAGGTGACCACCGCCCGCGGGACCGGTTATTTATTTTGATCCAACAGAACGGCGAGGGATGTAGGTTGACCATAATGATGCATTAGTGATCTGATCAGAGGTGTTTGGGTATGATGTAGGAAGGGTGTTTGTGGACAATGGGAGCTCGGTTAACATTCCATACCATGACTATATGGGGCTAATGAAATTTGAGGTGAAGATGAAGTCGGTACAAACGCTGGTGTATGATTTTAATGGATCACAAGTCATCACTGGAGGAGAAGTAGTCTTGCCAATTTCTTGGGGGGTTGGCGAGCTACGGGTGGAGAAGAAGATAAGGCTCTTGATCCTTAAAGCCAGCTCATAACATATATTAGGGCAACCTGCCCTCAATGAGTTTTAGGCGGTTACATCTACCTACCACGTGAGCATAAAATACCTAGCAAGAGCAAGGTCAGGTAAATAATATCAGATTAGCAGGCCGCATAATCTTGTTATTAGATGACGGTAAGAAAGGGAATGAGTGAAGGAAAGAGGGAAAGAAACAGAGAGATTCAGGAAGGAATATTAAGTGCTAAAAAACTGAGGGAGGAAGATAAATCTGTCCGACTTCATGAAGAACTTATGGAAATTGAACTGGAGGATTGTAGGAAGGGGTATATGACAAGGATAGGTAGCTAGTTACCAAATAACAAAAAGAAGGTGCTTGTCGCTCTACTAAAGGAATTTTTGGCATATTCTTCTTTGGAAATGATGAGTTATTAGGGTGGGTCCCGAGGTCATGCTACATCGCTTAAACGCAGACCCGAAGGTAAGGCCCATAAGGTAAAAAAGGAGGCACTTCGGAGCAGAGTTGGACAAGGTGATAGAAGGGGAGGTGTAGAAGCTATTGAAAGCAGGTCATATCTGGGAAATCTAATTCCTGAAGTAATTTTCTAATGTGGTTATGGTACAAAGTCTGGAGATAGATGGAGGATGTGCATTGACTTTCGTGAGCTGAATAAGGCCTATCTTAAGGATCACTACCCATTACCGCACATTGATCAATTGGTGGACTCTACCGTAGGGTGCGAGCTGTCGAGCATGATGGATGCATCCCAAGTATACCATCAAATCCCACTTTCAAAAGAGGATCAACCAAAGGTGATCTTTGTCACCTCGACCGGTACGTACTATTTTATTTCTATGCCGTTCGGGTTAAAGAATGCAGGTGCAACCTACCAGCTGGTAGATAAGATGTTAAAAGATCTATTAAGGTCAGTTATGGAGGTGTATGTGGATGACATGCTAGTGAAGAGTGAGAAGGCAGTATCTCATTTGAGGGATTTGGAGAAGGTTTTCACAATTCTGAGGCAATATATGCTAAAGTTAAATCCCAAGAAGTGTTCTTTTGGGGTTTGATCGGGTAATTTATTTGAATACATGGTGATAGAGTGAGGTATTGTAGTAAACCTAGAGAAGGTGCAAGCCATGATGGAGATGCCCAACCATCGAACTGTGAGAGATGTGCAGGTATTAACAGGTTGCATAGCAGGATTTATTTGATTTATCTCTAGGTCAGCTGAGAAGGTTTTCTCTTTTTCCAAAACATTGAGAAAGGGATCAAAATTCGAATGGACAAAGGAATCGGTAGAGGATTTTGAGAAATTGAAGGAATACTTGACCAATATTCCACTATTAATGAAACCTATGCCAAGGGAAAACTTGATTCTATACATATCAGTAGGTGAGGTTGCGATGAGTTCGGTTTTAATTCTAAAAGACGCCGGGAGTCAGAAACCTATTTATTATATAAGTAGGATGCTAGAGGGGCCGAGCAGAATTATTCGGAGTTGGAGAAGGGAAGGTTTGCAATGATATACAGAGCAAGGAAGCCGCGACCTTACTTTCTGGGTCATCAGATTAGGGTAAGAACGACTCTAGCTCTGAAATAGGTGTTAGGCAAGATCAACGTGTCTGGAAGATTGGTGAAGTGAGTAGTGGGGCTGAGCGAGTAATAGGTGGTATACGGGCCGAGAACAACAATTAAGGAACAAGTACTAGCTGATTTCTTATAGGAGATGGTGCGCGCCAAGCTTGACGAGGTCTAACACAAGACATGGTTATTGCACGTGGACGGATCAACCATGGCAAGTGGCACAAGGTTGGGAATTGTTCTAACTATCCCGGAAGGGGAAAACTTAGATTTTGCGGTAAAACTGGGGTTTAAAGCCTTGAACAATGCGGGTGAGTATGAAGCATTAATTTAGGGAATAAGAATGGAAAGCGACCTGAAGATAAGTCGACTAAAGGCATATACAGATTCTCAAATGGTAGCTTGTCAATACGGTGGGTCTTTTGATGCAAGGGAGTAACGCATGCAGGAGTATCTAAGGAAGTTTATACAAGGGTGGCTCAATTCGAGGAGTTTAGCCTGGAACATTTACCGCGAGCTAAATGTAAGGGCTGATCAGGTCCCTAAGATGGCAGAAGCCTTGGGGGACTGCAGCACGAGGACGCTTACTCTGATGGAGCTACCGACTAGTATTCTAGAACAAGGAGATGAGATTATAGAAATAGGTGAGGGAGATGATTGCCGAACACCGATCCAAGAAGTTCTTAACAAGGTCATGGAGGACGACACATAATTATCAACTAAGGAAGCTAGAATAGCAATTCATTTTTGCTTGATGGATGAACATTTTTATAAAAGGCTGTACTTTGGGCCTTATCTAAAATGTTTATCGATAGAAGAAGGTCCAAGGTTGCTACGGGAAATACACGAAGTCTATTGTGGAGATCATGCAAAGATCCAAACATTGCTGGGAATGGCTTTGCGAGTTGGATTCTTTTAGCCGGGGATGAAGGGGATGGTAGGCGATCTGGTGATGACCTGTAAAAAATAACAGATGCATGTGTCGGTAATCCATGTGCTAGCCGAAGATATGGTAGTGATGATCTCGCCGTTCCCACTTGCACGATGGGGGACTGATATCATTGGACCATTGCTAAAAAACACTATGCAAGAAGCAGTATCTGGTGGTCGCGGTGAATTATTCTACGACATAGAAGCTGTCATTCTGGTAGAGATAGCAGTGGGGTTGCAATGTGTAGCTGCTTTTGACCTCGAGGAGACTGAAATATTGGCAAGATGATCTTTGTAGGTAATTGATGAGATATGGGACAGGGCGGCTGCAAAGGTGGAGAGGTACAAGCAGAAGGTAAGAAAAGATGATTTCAGGTCGGCGAGATAGTCTGGAGACAAGCTGATGCAATATACTCTACTGGAAAGTTGAATCCTAACTGGTGTTTTGCATGTAATTTTTGTGTTTTTCTTTGTGTTTTTAGGTAGATTTTTATATTGATTTTAATAGTTTTGAGTCGTTTTTTTCGTTAGGTTTTTTGGTTATTTTTCTTGTTTTATTTTTTTTCGTGTTTCTTGCTAATTTTATATTTGAATGGGTTAATTGGTTCAATTCCCTCGAGGTTTGGTGAGATTCTTGGGTTTTTTACGTTTAAAAATTCCTATTTTATAGGCCAAGGCATTGGAAACCAAAGTTCTAGACAAGGCGCGACCAAATCGGTGCCAAGAAGAGGCTCCAGAAATGGCTAACATTCTGGAATGGTGGCCTAGCTTCTCCTAGTGTTACCTCCTTAGATTTAGGGGATCGGCCATAGCGCGCAGCTGGGCGTGTCATGGGCCTAAGGGTGCCGGTGAAAACTAACGGCGAGTGGGATTGACGCGCGCGCCGCATTTGGTGCCGAGATTGTCAGTTATTTTTGATGCATGTGCAATGCACGTGACGAATGTTGGATAAGAGCCAGGCGCCGCAAAGAGTGCCAAGAAAAGCAGTTACTTGGGCGCACATACGAAGCACGTGCAAGGCGGTTGTGCATGGCCGCCGCTCGACACCTGGCGAGAATCTGACTGGCGAGCAGTTATGCATGGAAGCTGATCAACATCTGGCAAGATATGATTGGTTCGAATATTTCTTGCGGTTGGGGGATGTCCTCCGCATAGCTTCAACTATAAATAGTGCCATTAGTAGTACGCTCGCGCAAGAGATGTTTGCGCGAGCTTTAGGCATTTCCCTTTGTATTGAAATTGAGGAATAAATATAAAGGTTGGGCATTGCCCGTATGTGCTGTGTGTTGCCTTTCTTTTACGTATTGTGATGCTCACGTATTTAGTTGATTGCACTAACATAATCAAACACGAGTGTTTGTGCGAGGGATTGGCTGACTGGTTTTGTGCAGGAACCAGTCCGCACGACGGTGGGAAGTTTCTAAAAATTTATGGGCAAAACTTGACCGTGTGACTAGTGGTATCAGAGTTATCTTGTGGTTATGATATTCGTTCGTGATGGGAGAACGAAGTCCGCTGCTAGAACAAATCCTTGCTCTCGAGGCAAGGATGGAGAGGGCTGGGAACTTTCTTGGACAACCACCAGCGACGCCGCTTGGAAAGCAGGCGTTCCCACACCTTGAGGATCTGCAAATATCTATGGATGGGCTGCCGGGAGCGCTTGAGGGATGGTTAGCGATGGTTAATAAAGAAATCGAGTCCGTTACGGAGGCAATCGAGATTAAATGGGAAATATTAAAGAAGGATCTAAATTTGCTGAAGAGATCCATCAGTATTGGGCAAGGAGATGGATCGTTGTCTAAAGTAAGGGTGCCTGAACCAAAACCCTTTGGTGGTGAGCGAAATGCCAAAGAACTAGAAAATTTCCTATGTGATATGGAGAATTACTTCAAGGCTGCACATATCCCAGACGAGGAGAAAGTTGCAATCACTAGTATGTATTTGTGTGGTGATGCGAAGCTATGGTGGCACACGCGGCTATCTGATGTCGCCAGTGCCGCTCGTGAGTCAATCGATTCGTGGGATCAGTTGAAAGAGGAGTTGAAAGATCAATTCCTCCAGTGCAACACGGCGTGGCTTGCACGGGACAATCTCCGTAAGCTGAAACATGTGGGATCGGTTCGTGAATACGTGAAGGAGTTCAGTTCACTGATGTTGGACATCAGGGATATGTTCGATGAGGATAAGTTGCATAACTTTATATTGGGATTGCAGACTTGGGCCCAAGCCGAGTTACGTAGGCAAGGGATCAAGGATTTACCATCGGCTATTGCTGCTGCAAATAGACTTGTTGATTATCGTGTTGTCGGAGCCTCGGACCCTACTCAAAATAACAAGGAAGTGGCGAACAAGGGTAAGTCAAACAAGTTCGGGAAGAATGAAAAATTCAAAAATAAGAAATACACGGAGGTGAAAACAAAGACCCAAGAATTTTCCAAGCCCCTTATTGACAAAACAAACAAGGGCTGTTATTTGTGCGGCGGTGACCATCGGATGCAAGACTGTTCTAAACGAGGGAAACTCAATGCCCTTTTTGAGGAATCAAGCGTGGGATCGAACGAAGTTGGACCCTCTCGGATTAATCCATTGCAGTTGATAAATGCGATGGAGGAGAAAAAAAGCCAAGTGGGGATTGATGTTTGTGAAAGTTGTGGTGAATGGCCGAAACATTATCGCAATGATTGATTCAGGTGCGTCTCACAACTTTGTGTCTGATAGAATGGTTGGAAACTTTGGACCGAATGTCCAACCAAAAACTGTCGAAATAAGGCGGCGAATTTTGAAGCTGAGCCGGTTAAGGGTGTTGCCGAGGTGGATTTGAAAATGGGAACGTGGAATGGATGTTGCTCGATGTTGGTGATAACATTGGATGATTTTGATGTGATACTAGGGACTGAGTTCCTAGTGATGGCCAAATGTGCGGTGATTCCTTACTTTTGTGGGTTGTTTATTGGTGATGAGAAATCACCCTCATTTGTTCGAGGCATCTATGATACGGAACGGACGGCCGGTGAGTCGGGAGTGATTTCAGTGTTGCAGCTGAAGGCGGGTTTAAAACATGGCCAAGTTACCTATCTTACGGCCCTTGTTGAAATCAAGCCCTACGTATACGAGGAAGTGCCAGATGACGTTGCGAGTTTGTTGATGGAGTTCGAGGACGTGATGCCGCCCGAGCTGCCGAAAGAATTGCCCCCACGAAGGGCAATTGATCATGCTATTGTGTTGGACCAGGTACGAGACCCCCATCTCAACCTCCTTACAGGATGGGACCCTCGGAATTGATGGAATTGTGGAGGCAGTAATGAATTGCTAGAAGCTGGGATGATCCAACCTTCCATGGCTCCTTACGGTTCCCCGGTACTATTCCAGAAAAAGTCGGATGGATCAATGCGAATGTGCGTGGATTATCGAGCATTGAATAAGGTAACGATCAAGAATAAGTACCCTATTCCTAATCTGCTTGACTTGTTCGACAAACTGACGAGGGCACGGTACTACATAAAAATTGATTTGAGGGCGGGCTATTGGCAAGTGCAGATTGCCCCTGGCGATGAGGCAAAGACCACACGTGTGACGAGGTATGGTTCCTATGAACTTTTGGTGATTCCTTTTGGCTTAACAAATGCCCCAACAACTTTTTGTAAGTTAATGAATGATGTGCTGTATGAGTTCTTCGATCTATTTGTTGTTGTCTATTTGGATAATATTGTTGTGTATAGTGAGTCCTTGGAGGTCCACGTAAATCATATGTGGCAGGTGTTTCAGAAATTGAGGGAATATAAATTGTTTGCGAAGAAATAAAAATGTGAGTTTTGTCGTGAGCGAATTACGTTCCTTGGCCACATCATTAGCCAAGGACAGATCATGATGGATGCGAGGAAGGTGCAGTCTGTGGTTGATTGACAGGCCCCATCGAAGGTGACCGAGTTACGATCATTTCTAGGTTTGGCGAACTACTATCGCAGGTTCATACGTGGATATTCAATAATTGTTAGCCCACTGACCGAACTGCTCAAGAAAGAAAAGAAGTGGGACTGGATAGAAAGGTGTCAAGATGCGTTTGATGGCTTGAAGAAAGCTATATCTTTGGAGCCCGTATTGAGATTGCCTGATTTTGAATTACCATTTTAGGTGCAGGTGGACGCCTCTAACCGAGCATTTGGCGGGGTGTTGGTGCAGGAGAAACATCCCATAGCCTTCGAAACTAGGAAGCTCAAAGATGCCGAGACTCGCTATAGTACTCATGAAAAAGAGATGACGGCTGTGGTACATTGTTTGGAAGCATGGAAACATTATTTTCTCGGCACAAAGTTCACGGTTTTGACGGATAACATTGCTCACATATATTTTAAAACGCAGAAAAATTTGTCGCCAAAGCAGGCACGTTGGTAAGAATATCTGGGGGAGTTCGATCTTGATTGGGTGCACCGACCAGGCGTACATAACAATGTGGCGGATGCTCTGAGTCGGAAAGTGGCCGAGTACGTGACGGCCCTAACATTGGTGGAGTCAGATATGATCGAGAAAATTCGGGAAGCATGCCAAAGTGATGAAGCTTATCTAAAGCTTGTGGAACAAGTAAAAGAAGGTCTTGTGAGAAAGTATTGGCTAGAGGACGGGTTACTTCATGCGAAGGGTGCAAGGGTCTATGTGCCAAGTGGACCCCTGCGGCGTCTATTGTTGAGGGAAACTCACGACCCTCAGTGGCCTGGACATCTAGGTATGGATCGCATGTATGCTTTGTTGTCCCGCAGGTATTATTGGCCAAAGACGGAGCAAGACATTCAGTCTTACGTTCAGAATTGTTTGGTTTCTCAAGTGGACAAATATGAGAAGTAGAAAGAGGCATGATTACTGCAGCCCCTGCCTATACCTGAACGAGCATGGTAGTCTGTTTCGATGGACTTTATTTCAGGTTTTCCAAAGTCGAGGGTAAGGCGTCAATTCTTGTTATCGTTGATCGATTTTATAAGTGTGCTGTGTTTATTGCTGCGCCAAGTGCATGTCCGGCGGAAGTTGCCGCTGAGTTTTTTCAGAAATGTAATCATGTATTTTACAATTCCGGAAGACATAATCAGTGACAGGGATACGCGATTCACGGGGCGGTTCTGGACATACTTGTTCAAGATAATGGGGACGAAACTAAAATTTTTGACGGCGAATCATCCTCAAACTGATGGGCAGACCGAAAGGATGAATCAGTTGCTTGAAGAATACCTGAGACACTATATGACGGCGAGTCAGAAAAACCGGGTTGAGTTGTTGGACATGGCACAGTTCTGTTATAATCTGCACAAGTCTTCGGCAACGGGCATGAGTCCGTTCGAACTGGTTCATGGGGAACAATCGATGACACCACATGAGATTGTGGCGCAAAGAATAGGGGGACAATGTCCCGAGGCATATCGGTTTGCGAGAGTGAAACAAGAATTGATTGATGAAGCTAGAGATAGCCTAGCTAAGGCCCAAAAGAGAATGATAAAGAACGTGAATCCAGGCTGACGATGTGTTGAGTACGCTGTTGGGGAGAAAGTGCTGTTGAAGCTTGTTCCCCAGATCTGGAAGAAAATAAGCGCGAAAGTTGTACATCGGGGCCTAATCCCCAAGTACGATGGCCTTTTCGAAAATGTGAAGAAAGTGGGCTCTGTTGCTTATCGCTTGAAGTTGCTTGAAAGGTTGAAGTTTCATCCTACCTTTCATGTTAGTTTTCTGAAAAAATTTCACGAAGACTTAGAATATGAGTCGAGGAGACAAGCGTTGAGGGCTCCTCCCGTCGTCCGACAGCAGTATAATAAAGATGTTGCGAGAATATTGGATCGCAGAAAACTCGGGCAAAGCAAAAAGAATCAAAGGACGGAATATCTGGTGCAATTGTCCAATAGTTCGCGGGCGGACGCGACTTGGGAAAAGGGTGTGAACTTGTGGCAGTTCAAGAAACAGGTTGAGAGGTACTGGAAAAAGATAGACGGAAAATCTCCACTTCCGACGCGGACGTCGGACTCTTTAAGTGGGGGTGGTTTGTTACCCCCTTAGATTTAGGGGATCGGCCATGGCGCGCAGCTGGGCATGTCATGGGCCTAAGGGTGCTGGCATGGTGCGGCACCGAGTCGGCAGACTGGCTAGACTGAGCAAGGGATTTGACCCTTGCGCTAAGGCGAGGGAATCATGTCGGACATTGGAAGGCGGTTGCAAACTCGGATGGGCAAGGCGCGCAGGCGCTTGGCAGCTTGGCCGAGTGGCTTGCGGCGATGTGCGACACTTACGATCATCGGGAAGAATGGCTCAAGAGCATTCTAGCACGATGGAACACTTAGTGAGATTTCGAGGGAAGCTAGTCACGTAACGCCACGTGACCAACGCGCTGAAAACCAACGACGAGTGGGATTGACGCGCGCGCCTCATTTGGTGTCGAGATTGTCAATTATTTATGATGCATGTTCAATTCACGTGACGGATGTTGGCTAAGAGTCGGGCACCAGAGTGATGAGAAAAGCAGTTACTTGGGCGCACGGACGAAGCACGTGCAAGGCGGTTGTGCATGGCCGCCGCTCGACACTTGGCGAGAATCTGACTGGCGAGCAGTTATGCATGGAAGCTGCTCGACATCTGGCAAGATATGATTGGTCCAAATATTCCTTGCGGTTGGGGGATGTCCTCCGCTTAGCTTGGGCTATAAATAGTGCCATTAGTAGCAAGCTAGCGCAAGATATGTTTGCGCAAGCTTTAGCCATCTTCCTTTGTACTGAAATTGAGGAATAAATATAAAGATTGGGCATTGCCCGTATGGCTGTGTGTTGACTTTCTTTTACGTATTGTGTTGCTTATGTATTTTACCTTTGGCTTTCTTGCATATTTAGTTGAGTGCACTAACATAAACAAACACGAGTGATAGTGCGAGGGATTGGCTGACTGGTTTTGTGAAGGAACCAGGCCGCACGACAGTGGGAAGTTGTTGAAAATTTGTGGGCAAAACTTGACCATGCGACACCTAGCCTCGCCCAGCATTGCCAAAATCCTTACTAGAACTGCCATACTGGGTAGCACTGCCGACACAGGGTTACCCAGTGTCCGAGCAGCGCCTGCCAGCGCCCGCGCCTGCTTGCCAGCTTCCGCCCTGCGTCCGCCCAGCGTCGCCTAGCAGCGCCCATTCAATCGCCACCTGCCGCCATGCCTCGCCCAGCCACGCCCCACGCCCGACGCCTTCGGACTCTGGGTGCGCCTGCCGACACTGGGTTACCCAGTGTCCGAGCAAGGCACGCCCAGATCACTATTTCCTCGAGCCAACTCAAGCGAAATCGAGCCAAAACGTGTCAAAAGGCTAGACAAGTGGCTAGGAAGGTCAACACGGGTCAATTCTGGTCAAACCTGAGAGTTTCAAGCCTTTTTAGCTAATTTGGCCCATTTAAACCTAATTAAACCTATTATAAATAGAACCTCACTCTAATTTTGTAAAACACAACTCCCCTCCCAACCCAAGCTAGGGTTTGGGATCAAATTACTCACAAGCTCTTGATAATTTTCTCTCTTCTTAGGTTTTAAATTTAACTTCAATCTTTGATGTAATTTCTTTTCCTTGATTTAGATTTAATTTCAAGCACCTCCTTGGGTTTGTAAGCCTAAGCAGAATCCAAGTACTCCCTTGGATTGTTACTTTGATGCAACTAAATTCAAGCTTGTTTTCTTTCTTAATTCAATTAACTTTCTTTTAAATTTCATGCTTTGTGCTTTAATTTCATGCTTTGTTCTTCATTTCCATGCTCTGTTCTTCATTTCCATGCCTTTTATCTTGACACCTTGATTTCATGTTACGTCTTGGGGATTCGCTATGGAATCTAGATGAGTAACACGTCTAGGTCATAGATCGGGTCTTGAATCGTCTTGATTTTGAGTTTTTCACATGCTTTATTTTGAATCTTATTCTCATCCATAGTTTTAGGTTGCATCTTTGATCTACTCTTTGTTGCTTGTTATTTTTCATAAAGTTTTAAACTTTCATGTCAACTTTCATTGCTCTTTCTATCCATGCTTTCAATTCTTGCAAATTTGTATTATTTGAGTTTTTATGCATAGTTGTACCTTGTGCTTGCATGCTTGTACTTGGTGAAACATTGCATTTTCTTGCTTATTTTCATTATTACTTGCATTTCTATATTGAGGCATACAACCGAGGCATCCGAACAACTTGCTATTTCAATTTTTAGGATAGTTTAGCTAGCTTTAATTGCTTTATTTTCATTTTCCTTTTATTCTTCAAAGCTTGAAACACATTGAATCCTTCAATTGAATCGATTTCCGATAATACCAAGCCAAGACCCCATTGATTTATTTCAACACCACTAAAATTACACTTCAAAATGGCACCGTTTTCGGGGATACACTAAAAACTCTTCTAACAAAATGGCGCCGTTGCGACTCGGCTTGGTTAAGGCTTTCGATTTGGTTGTAGTTTCATTGTGTTTTTAGCTTGCTTGGTTACTCGACGTTCACTTAAGTAAGAACAAAGGTGACCCTGTTGCTCAGAAGGACTATGCTAGGATCATTGGATGTTTGATGTACATCTCTAACTGTACAAGACCTGATCTAGTTTGCTCGGTAAACAAACTGAGTAGATATACAAGCAATTCCAAGTAGAGAACACTGGAAAGCGCTTGTGAGAGTTTTGAGATACTTAAAGTATACTCTGAACTTGGCTACACTTTGGTAGACACCCCAGGGTACTGGAAGGTTACTGTGATGCAAACTGGATATCCGACACAAAGGACTCTCTGTCAACAATGGGGAGGAGCTGTTTCTTGGAGATCCACTAAACAGACATGTATAGCCCGATCCACCATGGAATCTGAGTTCGTAGATTTTGACAAAGCAGGTGAAGAATCAGAATGGCTTCGTAACTTTTTGGAAGATATTCCATGTTGGGAAAAACCCGTGCCGCCGGTTATGCTATTGGAAGCAGTGTTTTAAAAATCGCTAGGCGGCTGCTAGGCATCAGACCAGCACCTAGCGCCAAGGACTCCTAGGTGGGGTCTAGGCAGGGCCTAGGCGAGGCCTAGAATTTGAGAATAAATACCCTGATTTACAACTTTACATCCAACCATTTAATAGTTCAACATACTACCTGCTCCATAATAAAGTTTATAACAATTCAAAACTAAAAGTAATAATTACAAGTTATAATTCACAAGTTTAAAGCTATTGTTTGATTCAAAGTTCAAAATAACATAGATCCATAAGTTCATTAGTTAAATAAAAATAACATAACATATATTATAAAATCAAAATAATCAAAAAATAGGCCCAAAAATGACGTCGTTTCAGGACATAATTTAAAAAAAAAAACTAGCCTGGCGTCTAGGCGCCGACTTGGGCGCCGAGGGCACCTAGGCGGCGCCTGGGGTGGCCAACGATTTCTTTGGCTGACTTTTGAAAATCAAAGGCGGATTGGTGGCGCCTAGCGCCTAGGCGGGCGCCTATGCCGATTTTTTGAATAGAGATTGGAAGGGCAAGAAGTGGTTTGTATAACGGCAAGTCTCGACATATTCGTCAGGGACCTAACACCGTAAGACATCTGTTATCGAGTGGTATTATCTCAGTTGACTACGTAAGGTCGATAAATAATCTAGCGGATCCATTCACTATAAACATAGCTTGAGATCAGATTTACAAGTTGCTTGAAGGAATGGGAGTGAAATTCACATCTTAAAGATGATTGTAGTGGAAACCCAACCATGATAAGTGGAGATCCCACAAACTTGGTTCAATGGGAAAACTAAACTATAAAATTCTGGGTAAGTAAAACTCTACGACCCTATTCCTTAAACGACAAAAGTAGAGTTTTTAATCTGTCATGTGGTGAGGATAAATCACTGATTTTTAATGATTCTTGTACAGGTCTTTGACTTGAGTATGACAGAATGCTGATTTGAAGAATCACCTATGTAAGCGAGAAGTGAGGGCCGCTTCTACTGTATGATTATGAATCCAAATAAGTTGTCCATGGCTAGAAACGGACACAAACGTGAGAACGGAAGAATTTTGAGACCTTAGTGGGTTGGTACTATTGTCTAGTATACACAAAGGGGAATAGTTCAAGAATTATGTTCACTAATCCGCCGGTATGCTCGGTAGTATTGACTAAGGAAGGTTCAAGGCCACAAGCCACCTATCCCTACTCTCTATTGTCTCTTAAGGACTGAGCTATGTTTTTGCATTCATATTTTTCATTTTTGGAGTTTCTCACTCATGTGGGGGATTGTTGTAAATTGGATTTATTCTAATTAAATGGTGCAGCAAAAATTCGTTGAAACAAATTGTATAGGCTTAATCTACGTATCGCGTAGATAATCATAGCTTTTTGAATTTCTCAAATCCATTTATTGGTGAGTGAGAAATGATTCTTGGTAGTTGAACGGTTGCTTAAATGCTTTATTGGTTATCCCACATTGAATTTTAATCAATGTGGAAGGGAGTTTAAAAATGATTACATTTCATTAGTGGACATCAAGTGGGCCAGCGGGTATTTTGGGCTTTGTGTGAACAAAGCTTATGCGGGCTCCTCGATTTGGTTTCGCCCATCCGCCTTCGGCGAAGCCGATGGCGGAGCCGAGCGGATCCGAGCCCGAGCCCGGTCCCGGTCCCGGACCTCGGTCCTAGATTATGGGCTCTAGGCCTGGGTCTTGGGCAATTTGTCCGAATTGGCTGGTTCGATTGAGGTCGTCTGGTTCAACCCTGACTAACCTTTTTGAACTTCTCCAGAGAAGTTCTTTGGACTCCTGACCGTTACGGAAACGGCTAATACTTTTGACCTGACCCACCTTACCGCTAACATGTTTCCAAACGTACGAATTCAAACATGCAATGCATGTGCACGCTGAACCTGTCTAGGTCCTTGCTGCCAGATGCTGTTGTTTGAATGACTTAATGACGTCTTTAAGAACGTCATTAAGACTGGCTGTAACCTTCCCCATTGGAACCCTATAAAAGGATGAGGAGCTCCAATACTTACTTACACAAAAAATACACCTGAAGAACATACGAGCACCTGTCCAGAACACTAAGTTTTTATTTCTTACTGCATATTTTATTTTTCTTAACTTAGTTCATATTCATCCAGTTCGCCGGAGCTCTGGTATTTACGGTGCTGTAATATCAGAGATGAAGTCATTTCATCTTTGGAGACGAATAGCCAGAACCGAAGGGCACTACCGGGGCTATTTCGTCTTGCGGACATTGATTATTCTCGACTCGACTTTTGATTTACAGTTTTCTGTTTTCTATATTTCTAGTTTTCTCGAGATATTTAGTTACATTCCTGTTTGTGCTCGACTCATTTGTAATTTTTCTAACAATTATGTCCCATTTGGTGACACCAGCGCCACTCATGATCCCGATCCGTATGCGTCCTTTGGAGGTTTGAGCTCCAATGACCAAAATGCCCCTCCCGCCCTCCATATTCCGATGGATGCTCTCATTCCTCCCACCGATCTAAATCTTACCATGATCATGCAACAATTACAATCTACGTCGATGTCATTTGAGGCTCGGTTCACCGCTCTTGAGGCTTCGACGAACGAATTATGCACTACAATTGAGCAATTGGAAAGTGATGTGAATATGTTGAAGCTTGCGAATGAGGAAGAGCAATTGCAAAGCCAACCTTCGCATCCTCTTGTGGTCACGGTCATTAGAAGTGGTGGGGTTGTTAATAGTACGGTTGTTCTGCCATCCGAGGTGGAGGTTGTTCCTATTACGAGTATTCTTCCTCTTCCCGATTCTACCCTCCCCAATTGTGCAAATAATATTCCCGATGCCCCTATACCCTATCCATCAAGCTTATCCTTTGAGGTTTGCTTATGCATGGACGTGGCCCAAGAGTTGGTCGAACAAGTTTATATGGAGTATATGAGTATTGAGGAGGATATTATCCGAGAGGCCTATTTTGAGGATCATTGTGTGGATGATGAGCCCCTTGTCTATATCGACGAGCCAATTATGTTTCAATGTGCCAACGACGTGAGTGAAGGAGATTATGATTGTGTGGTTGAGGACACCGATATATTTTTGGCTGGGGAGGTGGAGATTTTTGATGAGAAGATTGGAGAGCTTGAAGAGTACCTTGATTATATCGGTGATTTGTTCGAATTGACCTCCAACGAGGTCGGGGGGAAGCACAAGCCCGAGCCTAAGACATTCCCATCTCACCTCGAGCATGTCTATTTGGAGGAAGAGGAGAGAAAACCCATTATCATCTTTGCCAATCCGGAGAGAGAAGAAGAGGAGGGGTCGGTTGAAGAGCTTAAAATTCATAAGGGTTCGATTGGTTGGAGACCTGGAGTGATTAAGGGAACTAGCCCTTGGACGTACTTGCATACACTCGTCTTGGAGGATGATGCTAAACCACCTCGAGGATTTCAAAGGCATTTGAATATGAATTTTGAGGAAATAGTGGAAGACGAGAAGGTGATCGAGGACGAAAAGGGAAAGTTATTGGCCACGAGGTCTAAAATGAGATGGAGGATGTTGATCAAGTTTAAGAAGTTAAATGCGGATACCAAGAGCGATCGTTTCCCTCTCCCGCTGCTCGAACACATGTTGGAAAAGATAGCCGGCCATTACTCCTTTTGTTTTTGGGATGAGCCGTCGGGTCACTTCAAAACAACCATCCCACCCGAGGACCTGGCCGAGACGAGCTTCAATTGCCCATTGGGAACGTTTACTTTATGGCGGATCTTATTTGAGCTATGCAATGCACCAAGGACGTTCCAAAGAGTGGATCCTCCCGACAAGGAGGAGATTGTGTTGGTGGATCCTCCCGTGATCTTTCCACCTTGACCAAAATGGAGTACGTCGAGCTAATATTGTAAAACAAGCGCTTCTTGGGAGGCAACCCAAGTTCTTCACGTTTATTCCTTTTATTTTCTTTCTTTCTTTCTTCTTAAAATGAAAATCCAAAAACATTTGAAATATTGAAAACTAAAAAAAAATATTTTCGAGTTGTCGTTTGGTCCTTTTTGGTCTTTAGTTTCGTTTTGTTTGGGTTTATGTACATATTTTCTTTTGTTTTTGAATTTTATGTGATTTTCTTTTCTAGGTTTGGTTTCTCGACTTCAACCTTGGGCGATTTGATAAGTTACTAGCGTTCATGAAGCCGGTAGATACTAGCCATGCTCGATTTTTGCTTGGATTTCTTAGATGCCTAGGTGGACCCTACCGATCTCGACTCAAACTCGCTCAATTAAGGAAGTTTCTATTCCCCCTCCTTTTACTTGGTTTTCATTAAAAAGTGGATAATGCATGGTTTAAGTGTGGGGTGAGTAGGTGGTTAGGGTCCGGGTGTCACAAAGTACGATTTGTCTTTCTTGACTCGAGCCTTGACGAAGTGACGCATTCTTGGCGAAGTGAAGCTTACTATTTGCGCTATTATATGGTTGAGTCGTTTTTGTGTCTTTTGTGTCTTTATTACATTATTGAACAATCACCACTTGCTTGGAGGTTTGAATAGTTTACTTGTTAGGTTTTTGCATGTTTATGGCCTCTTGTGTAAGGAGTTGAATTTTTGTACTTCGTCCAAAACCCGCATATATATATATATATATATATATATATATATATATATATATATATATATATATATATATATATATATATATATAAGCAATATTTTCTCATGTAAAGATTGCAAATCTCTAAAAGCTCTTTCGATTTTATTTCCAGAATTTCGTTGCAAACTAGTGAGTATCCTTGTGTGATTTATCGGCTTGCTTGCATTTTTATGGAAATTGCATTGAGGAGGTTTGATTTTGCTCGTACATGATTTAATTCAAAAATGACCTCGAGGCACATATATCACCCTTTTTCCGGCCATATCCATATATTTAAGTTACTTTAAAAATCCCAAACGAGCCCCCTTGAGCTTATGTCCCGTTTCTTGTTAGCCGAGCTCGATTCTACCTTGTATATCTTCATAACTTGTGAGGTAAGAGTGTATGATTAGTTGACGAGAAATGTGAGGGAAATCGATTGTGGGTTTCTGGTTTTGAGTTGCTTATACAAAAATAAAAAAGAAAAAAAAGAAGAAAAAAAAAATACTGCAACACAAATCACGAAAAGTGATAAAGCGTGCGTTCAAGTGAAAAGCCTAATTCAAAAAGGCTAAGTTTAGTAAAAATAAGCAAATTCAAAAAGCTTCTAAGTGTTGTGAAATAAAGTCGCAAAAGCGTGTGAGTATACAAAAGGTTTTCGAATGAGAGTTTGGTGAATTGGGAAGGGTGAAGCAATCATAAGCTTCGGGTCTTAGAAGTTAGGATTTTTGTGTGTTATTGATCACGTTTGATCGTGTGTTATCCACTATATCTAAATGTTCCATACCTTACAAGAGAGCCAACATTACAATCCATAATAAATACCTCTTTCGATTCTTATTTGGTCATGGACTACGAGCAATTTTGAGCATCCGATTTGTGAAATCTTGACAAGGTTCATGCATTATCCGACTTGAGTGTATACACGTCACTTATATCAAACACTTGAGAGAATTAAGTGAACACCCTCAAAATTCCATTTGAGAGGAAGTCATCGATTTGGTTTGCATGAGAGAAAGAGTAATACGAGCAATGCTTGACGATAGCGAGTTTATGTTGATATTATCATCGTATTAATAAGGATAAGCATTGGGATTTTTCTTTTTACACAATGTTCATTGCATGTACACTCTCGATTCTTTTCGTTGTTTGAGGACGAACAAACCGATAAGTGTGGGGTTGTTGTTTTTCATGTAATTGTTGTGTTTTTCTTTGTGTTTTTAGATAGACTTTTATATTGATTTTAGTAGTTTTGATTCGTTTTTTCGTTTGGTTTTTAGGTCGTTTTTCTTGTTTTATTGTTTTTCGTGTTTCTTGCTAATTTTATATTTTAATGGGTTAATTGGTTTAATTACCTTGAGATTTTGTGAAATTCTTGGGTTTTTATGTTTATAAATTCCTATCTTATAGGCCAAGGCATTGGAGACCAAAGTTCAAGCCAAGGCGTGCCCAAATCGGTGCCAAGAAGAGGCTCCAAAAATTTCTAACATTCTGGAATGGTGGCCTAGTCTCGCCCAGCCTCGCGCAATCTCGCCCAGCATTGCCAAAATCCACGCCAGAACTGCCACACTAGGTAGCACTGCCGACACTGGGTTACCAAGTGTCCGAGCAGCGCCTGTCAGCGCCCGCGCCTGCCTGCCAGCGTCGCCCCTGCCTGCGCCCAGCATCGCCCATTCACTCGCCACTTGCCGCTATGCCTCGCCCAGCCACACCCCACGCCCAGCGCCTGCGGACACTGGGTGCGCCTGCCGACACTAGGTTACCCAATGTCCGAGCCATGCACTCCCAGATCACTATTTCCTCGAGCCAACTCGAGACAAAAGGTGTAAAAAGGATAGACAAGTGGCTAGGAAGGTCAGCACGGGTCAATTCTGGTCAAACCTGGGAACTTCAAGACTTTTTAGCTAATTTGTCCCATTTAAACCTATTATAAATAGAACCTTACTCTCATTTTGTAAAACAAAACTCCCCTCCAAACCCAAGCTAGGGTTTGAGATCAAGTTACTCACAATCTCTTGATAATTTTCTCACTTCTTAGGTTTTAGATTTAATTTCAAGTTTTGATGTAATTTCTTTTCCTAGATTTAGATTTAATTTCAAGCACCTCCTTGGGTTTGTAAGCGTAAGAAGAATCCAAGTACTACATTTGATTGTGACTTTGATGCAGTTAAATTCAAGCTTGCTTCCTTTCTTAATTCAAGTAAGTTTCCTTTCAATTTCATGCTTTGTGCTTTAATTTCATGCTTTGTTCTATATTTCCATGCTTTTTGTCTTGAAACCTTGATTTCATGTTAGATTTTTGGGATCCGTTATGGAATCTAGATGAGTGACACGTCTAGGTCATATATCGGGTCTTGGATCGTCTTGATTTTGAGTTTTTCACATGCTTTATTTTGAATCTTATTTTCATGCATTGTTTTAGGTTGAATCTTAGATCTACTCTTTGTTGCTTGTTATTTTTCATAAAGTTTTAAACTTTCATGTCAACTTTCATTGCTCTTTCTATCCATGCTTTCAATTCTTGCTAATTTTACATTATTTGAGTTTTTACGCATAGTTGTACCTTGTGCTTGCATGCTTGTACTTGGTGAAACATTGCATTTTCTTGCTTATTTTCATTATTGCTTGTATTTATATATTGATGCATACAACCGAGGCATCCGACCAACTTGCTATTTCAATTATTAGGATAGTTTAGCTAGCTTTAATTGCTTTATTTTCATTTTCCTTTTATTTTTCAAAGCTTGAAACATATTGAATCCTTCAATTGAATTGATTTTCGATAATACCAAGAAAAGAACCCGTTGATTTATTTCAACACCACTAAAATTACACTTCAAAATGGCACCGTTGCCGGGGATACACTAAAAACTCTTCTAACAAAATGGCACCGTTGCGACTCGATCGGCTTAGTTAAGAATTTTTATTTGGTTGTAGTTTCATTGTGTTTTTAGCTTGCTTTGTTATTTGACGTTTTTGTTAAGTATGTTAGGTACTTCTATCTTTGGTGAATATATTCTCGACAAGGGAGGGCATGGTGCAAACCATGTCGGGAACAAAATGATGTATAATGGCCTTGGCAACGTGAGAGGGCATGGTGCAAACCACGTTGCCAATGGTGGTTGCGGTTATGGGCAACCCCGCATGGGAGGGCATGGTGCAAACCATGTTGGGTTTTAGAGACTCCTCGGGTTCGGTTGATCTATATGGAAGATTTGGTGCTCCGACTCACTTCCCGAACATGCATATTCCAACATCCGAGCCGTATGGTGGGTATAATGCTTCCAATCATTGCACGAGCTTGTATATGTATGGCTTTGCGAGTTTGAATGAGTATGAGGGTAGCTAGATTTCGAATCCCGGCCTATATGATGGTTCTCTCACTTACAATTTTGATTATGCCCCATTTGGTGCCACCAACGACACTCATGATCCCGATCCGTATGCGTCCTTTGGAGGTTTGAGCTCTAATGACCAAAATGCCCCTCCCTCCCTCCATATTCCGATGAATGCTCTCATTCCTCCCACCAATCCAAATCTTACCATGATCATGCAACAATTGCAATCTATGTCGACGTCATTTGAGGCTCGGTTCACCTCTCTTGAGGCTTCGACAAACGAATTATGCACTACAATTTAGCAATTGGAAAGTGATGTGAATATGTTGAAGCTTGCAAATAAGGAAGAGGAATTGCCAAGCAGACCTTCGCATCCTCTTGTTATCACGGTCATTGGAAGTGGTAGGGTGGTTGATAGTACGGTTGTTTTGCCATCCGAGGTGGAGGTGGTTCCTATTACGAGTATTCTTACTCTTCCCGATTCTACCCTACCCAATTGTGCAAATAATATTCCCGATGCCCTATACCCTATCCATCAAGCTAATCCTCTGAGGTTTGCTTATGCATGGATGTGGCCCAAGAGTTGGTCGAACAAGTTTATATGGAGTATAGGAGTATTGAGGAGGATAATGTTCGAGTGGCTTATTTTGAGGATCATTGTGAGGATGATGAGTTTGAATCGAACTTTTTACACCTTTAAAATAAAAAGCTCGTCCGCAAGAGAACAGAGCTATTGTAGGCGATAAGCTAACTCGAGTCGAATCACGAGGAAGGCTAATCGGGAACTATTTCGGTGTTTGATTTTACGTACATAGAAATGAAATAAAAACTAAACTAAACACTCAAATAAGGTTTGGGGGTTTCTAACATCTACGAGAATAAAGATTAAAATCAATAAAAATTATTATGAAAATGAGGGTTCTAGTGCGCTAGAATCGTCTCCACGATCAGGGTTGTCAATCCCGATGGTTCTAAACGACCCTGGCACACTAGAACGATAAATTTAACCAACAAGCATAAACATAATCAAAAGCATAATTTCAGCAATTAAAAGCATGAGAATTACCAAGCATCTAAACAACTACTAAGAAAACGGAAAACAAGAAGAATAAGGGAAACTAAATTAACGAAATTAAAGTTCAATTTCAACATCCGATGATAGTCAAAGCCAAAATACATAAAGCAAATAAAAAAGTGTAGAAAAACCTATAATCTAGAAAAACATCATCAATCCAACGATCTTCAACAACGAGAAACGATCTTGAAGTGTCGGAAGGCATAGAAATGACGAAAAAACGAACTATTAAATCTAATCTTGCGTGAATTGAAAGGTGGCATGAACCGAGGGTTCTCTACATTATTCTAGACCTTTCCCCCTCGTCCCAGCACCTTAAAAATGAAGAAACCACTGGCCTTTTATAGAATTTCCCGAAATAATATCCAAAACTGCTTTAGCTTCGATCGACGCGTGCCGAGCATCGACGTCGACGCGAATCAGGATGCTCGCGTCGATTAGGCAGTGCGTCGATCGACGGGGACCAGGATCGACGCTACTGCAAGTTGCATCGTCAGTTACGTCGGTCGACAGAGCTAGGATCCATGCTACTATAGCTATGCGTCGACCTAGCATCGATCGACGCGAGCGGTTCTCGGCATCGACGCGGGCACTGCATTGCATCGCCTGCACGACTTCGGCTCGTCGCTCGTCCTGTTTTCCTCGTTTTGAGCTGAAATCCTAAAACTGAGCAAAATTAGATTATTTCATATAAAATAAAGTAAAAACATATTAAGTACCAAACGAAATAAAACACATCAAAAGGAAGAAAAATGATAAAAAGATAAACCTAAACATTCTAAAAGCACACAACATACGATGCAAAAGCACGCAAAAATCACATACAAATATGTATAAATCAACTCCCCCACACTTAGATTTTTGCTTGTCCTCAAGCAAAATCTAATCTAGACGTAGACAAGGAAAATCTAATTATCCGATGACTTAATTACTAATGCATTTATATGATTCAAGAAGTTAATGCATTAGATCGACTAAAAACTCAACTAAAAGGAAGACACGATAACGTTGAGATAAGAGATTTAGACTAGCTTCCGAACACCTAAAAGTAACGAGTTGACCTCCATGTACGTCACCCATCCATGACACGGCCAAAGTCTATCCCTGCTCAAACCGCCAAGTCGTCACCCGACTAGCCCAGTCATCAATACACCTCTTTAATAATACATTCTAAGAAATAAAAACAAAAATAAGAACTGAACTTGTACAAGTTTTTCTCTTCTTGTACTTATTTCTTTCTTTTTCTTTTTTTTTATTTCTTTTTCTCTTTTTTTTAATAGGTACCCATAAAGATGAGGTACAAAACGAGCATAATATACATATATCAAAAGAGAGAGTTCATTGACTCCGATCTTATGTTGCTAAGTGCAACTAATAACATTCTTCAATATCGCACGTGGATTTTTAACGTCTCCAAAAAGTAAAAAGAAAAATTATATAAAGTCCTATAGAGGTTAACTAAAAACGGGGCTAGTAGATAGTATTCGACTCTTTGGAATGAAACAAGAATAGAACAGAAGACAAGACACTTCATAGACTATTTACACTTCATTCCCCACAATTACACTATTGTTCGAATGTAAATCTAAATATCCTAACCAAAGAATCTAACCACGTCACTTCGTCAAGGTTCCAATCAATATCAATACACACAACTCAAATCAACCACAAGAAAGCATACAAAAATTACTAACCAAACCAAGGACAACCCCCCCCCACACTTAAACCATACAATGTCCACATTGTATAAATTGAAAAATTAAGCTAAGTATGGTAAAAGATAAGAGAAGGAGAGATACGTCCCTGAAATTGCTCTTGTGATGATGAGTTGAGTGTCAACAATCATCCAAACGGGCCTCAATATTGAAGGGGACCTGAAACAAGAAGAACAAACATAAAAAAACATATAAAATTAAAGAGGGGCTTGGGTTGCCTCCCAAGAAGCGCTTTATTTAACGTCTCTAGCTTGACGACGTCCACATTCGATGTCATCCCGGATCTAAAAACAAATGACGATCGTGCCACGCCTTGGTATTCTGTAAAAGCAAGAATTGGCGATGATAATCACCAAGGTGGGAACAAAAAACACGTCCCAAGATGCAAACGGGATCCTTCTAAACTTTCTCTTCAAACAACTCCTTCTCATGTTCGTACAAAGCATCAGGCGGCACGACATGAGGTTCAATAAATCCACCCGAAGGCAACTCTCCCACACAGTCTTGTATAACATCCTCAAAAAGCATGGGAGAGACAATGCTGACTTCCACCTCCTTCTTCTCACCCACAAATTTCACATCTTCGCACACCTCATTCAAAATATCATCAACGCTAGAATTGCCATCAACAAAGGTGGAATTTTTCATATCAAAGAAAGGCAACTCCTCATGACAAGGTTGGTCTAGCTCGTACACCTTGTTGTCAAATTGCTCTAATTGAATATCGAGTCATTTTATGCGTTCATCCATACATTCTATGCGATCATCCATACGTCGAGTCACTTCCACAATCTAGGCTAAAAGATCTTAAGAAATAGTGACAGAATGATCTCCGCTCGAAATATACGCATTGGATGTGGGTGGAGTGTAAACGTCGTAGCTCGAAGAATGGAAATCTTGAAATGAAGGATCATACGAGTTCGCGTTCGGATAAGGAGGGGCAAACTGAGCATAAGGATCGTCAGGACCCGGATCATAATACCCACGAGATGGTGCATAAGAATCCATGCTCGGATTACAGCAATATGAAGGACATGTGCCAGGATAGTCAAAAGCATTAGGCTATTCTTGACCGCTCGGAGCATACAGGTCATAATACGATGGAGGGACTTGACAATCAAGAGTTAGAGCGTAAGGGTCAACATATGGCGAACTAACTCGATAGTTCGCCATCTTCAATCAAAATAATCTCGAGTCTTCAAAAATGTGGCTACAAAGCACAACACTCAAAAAAAGTATAAAAATAAACAAACAAAATTCAACAACAAATACTAACACAAACACAAAAATAAAAGAAACACCGAAAATCGTAGCCTTTAGCCTTCCACAGCAACGGCGCCAAATCTTGAATCAAACTTTTTACACCTTTAAAATAAAATGCTCATCCGCAAGAGAACGGAGCTACTGTAGGCAATAAGCTGACTCGAGTCGAATCACAAGGAAGACTAATCGGAAACTATTTCGGTGTTTGATTTTACGTACATAGAAACAAAATAAAAACTAAACTAAACACTTGATCAAATAAGGTTTGGGAGTTTCTAACATCTACGATCATAAAGATTAAAAGCTTTAAAAATAATTATGAAAACGAGGGTTCTAGTGCGCTGGAATCGTCTCCACGATCAGGGTTGTCAATCCCGATGGTTCTAAACGACCCTGTCACACTAGAACGATAAATTTAGCCAACAAGCATAAACATTATCAAAAGCATAATTTCAGTAATTAAAAGCATGAGAATTACCAAGCATCTAAACAACTACGAAGCAAACTGAAAACAAGAAGAACAAGGGAAACTAAATTAACGAAATTAAAGTTCAACTTCAACATCGGACGATAGTCAAAGCCAAATACATAAAGCAAATAATAAAGTGCATAAAAACCTATAATCTAGAAAAGCATCAGTAATCCAATGATCTTCAACAATGAGAAACGATCTTGAAGTGTCGGACGACATAGAAACGACGAATCAATGAACTATTAAATTTAATCTTGCATGAATTGAAAGGTGTCATGAACCGAGGGTTCTCTACATTATTCTGGACCTTTCCCCCTCGTCCCAGCACCTTAAAAATGAAGAAACCACTGGCCTTTTATAGAATTTCCCGAAATAACTGCCAAAACTGCCTTAGCGTCAATCGATGCGTGTCGAGCGTCGTTGACGTGAATCAGGATGCTAGCAATGACTAGGCAGTGCGTCGATCGACGGGGACCAGGATCAACGCTACTGCAAGTTATGTCGGTCGACGGAGCTAGGATCGATGCTACTGTAGCTATGCGTCGACCTAACGACAATCGACGTGAGCGGTTCTTGGGGTCGACGCAGGCGCTGCATTGCGGCGCCTGTAGGACTTCGGCTCGTCGCTCGTCCCGCTTTCCTCATTTTGAGCTGAAATACTAAAACTGAGCAAAATTAGATTATTTCATATAAATTAAGTAAAAACATTTTAAATACCAAACGAAATGAAAAACATCAAAAGGAAGAAAAACGATAAAAAGTTAAACCTAAACACCCTAAAAGCACACAACATACGATGCAAAAGCACACAAAAATCACATACAAATATGTACAAATCAGAGCCCCTTGTCCATACCGACGAGCCAATTATGTTTCAATGTGCCAACGACGTGAGATTTTTTTAATATTTTAAATCAAACAAGCTTATCATTTATATTAATTTACAATATTTAAGTAATCTTTAAACTCATAGCTTTCCTACTAGTCTTCATTTCTCAAAGATTTTTATCTATACGTTGTTGCGTAAAAAACTTTGATTTAGGGGTTTGATAGACAAATAGTTTCGGGTAAACTTACTAAATATAAGAATTTTAATATCTCCCTTATTTATTATATTTCATTTTAATACATTTTACCTAATTTAATCTTTTTGTTTTTTCATATTGTCTAATTTAATATTTTAATTTGATTATATTTTGTCTAATTCAATATTTTTTTTATCCTTCTAATATAAATATATAGGAAGTCACATATAATTAGAAAAAAAATTAAATTAATTATAAGATAATTTTAATTACAAAAACACTTAATTATTTATTAATAATCTAAATACGTTGTATTTAGGATGAAAGTTAAAATATTCTTATTCTTAAGACTTAAAATATATAATATAATTAAATTACGAGTTACTTGCAATTATTTAAGTATGTAATTAAATATTATTAACGAACTCAAATTAAATATAAGAATATATATTTAACTAATAATAATTAATAAATATTAGTTTAGACACCAGTACCATACGACACGAGTTGAGAATATGATATCTTTTGAATTTCTTTAAGTATGGAGATTATGATTGTGGGGTTGAGGGCACCGACATATTTTTGGCGGGGGAGGTGGAGATTTTTGATGAGAAGATTGGAGAGCTTGAAGAGTACCTTGACTATATCGGTGATTTGTTCGAATTGACCTTCAACGAGGTCGGGGGGAAGCACAAGCCCGAGTCTAAGACATTCCCTTCTCACCTCGAGCATGTCTATTTGGAGGAAGAGGAGAGCAAACCGATAATCATCTTTGCCAATCCGGAGCGAGAAGAAGAGGAGGGGTCGGTTAAAGATATTAAAATTCATATGGGTGCGATTGGTTGGAGACCCGAAGTGATTAAGGGAACTAGCCCTTGGACGTACTTGCATACCATCGTCTTGGAGGATGATGCCAAACCACCTCGAGGATTTCAAAGGCATTTGAATCCGAATTTTGAGGAAATAGTGGAAGACGAGAAGGTGATCGAGGACAATAAGCGAAAGTTATTGGCCACGAGGGCTAAAAAGAGATGGAGGATGTTGATCAAGTTTAAGAAGTTAAATGCGGATACAAAGAGCGATCGTTTCCCTCTCCCGCTGCTCGACCACATGTTGGAAAAGATAGCCGGCCATTACTCCTTTTGTTTTTGGGATGAGTCATCAGGTCACTTCAAAACCACCATCCCACCCAAGGACCTAGCCGAGACGAGCTTCAATTGCCCATTGGGAACGTTTACTTTATGGCGGATCTTATTTGAGCTATGCAATGTGCCAAGGACATTCCAAAGAGTGGATCCTCCCGACAAGGAGGAGATTGTTGATTCAAAATTTTTTGCACCCCTTTTAAGATATTTAATTAAAAACACGTGAGTTTGCTCGGAAAAGTATGAGGAACTTATAGGGCGGTGAGTTTGACTCAAGTCGAATCTCTCGAGGAAGAAACTGTTCGGTAGTTAGATGTTTTTCTCAATTTACAAACTAGAATAAAATACATGTACATTTGGGGTTTTAAAAGATTTTGAATTAATCATTATAAACTAAAGCAATAATTAAATTAATGGTAATTAAACTAATTATTCTAAATTATATTATCAAATATGAGCAATAATTAAATTATTCGAACTTAAGAACTAAGAACTAAGAAATAAGCAGCGAATCTAAGAACATGAATTAAATTAACTATCACGACACAAGTATATCATAAGAATCTAAAAACGAATAACTAAGCATAAATCGAGTCGCATAAATAAACTAAATTGATCCAATATCCAAGCATGAAATGATTAAACTAATTAATCTAGTTCTAGAATTAACTAAGAACTTAACTACAAAATTTAACTAGGAAATTAACTATGAAATTAACTAAGAGTATAGAGTACTTAATTCAACTAGTGAAAGCAATGAAAATCTCAAGCTATTCCGGAGTTGAACGTTGATCTTAGGCGAATATTGAATCCCGAACGTGAAATCGAAGCCTCGGACTCGTTGTTCTTCGATCCTCAATCTTGGTCTTCAAATCTTGTTATAATATGTGGAATTACGTTTATTCTAAGCCCCAAAAATCCTAGGATGTCGTGTCTCCCCTAAAAATCCAAAATATGAAGGGTATATATAGATATAGCATGTCTTGGCGCACAAGAAACCCTAAAAACGCATTTCTGGCCGCTAAGTCGATGCAGCGTCGATTGACGCGGGCTGGCTCTCGGCGTCGACGCTTCCTGGTTGCTTACGTCGACTAGGCGGTGGCGTGGACTGACGCGGACATGCTTCAACGCAACAGAGAGTTGCGTCGACTTGGCGTCGACTGACGCACTCTTGGATCGATGCTTCAGAGAGTTACGTCGACTCGGTGTCGACTGAGCGTCGATCGTCGCGGGCAGGGACTCGCGTCGACGTATACTGAGGCTCTGTCTCATTTTCTTGATTTTTCTGCTACTCGTTCACCGGAAAGCTTGTTCTCAACTTTTAAACATCGAACTCATCTATTTACGCGCTGAACTCTTCCGGTTGCTTAGCTGTAAGGTGAAAAACAATGAATAATCACCTATTCTCATCAATTATGATCAAAATACGGTAAAGTAAGCTGGGAACATAAAATACGGAATTAAGCTTAAATCATCCAACTTATACCAAAAACGAATAGAAAAACGTACTAAAAAGCTAATAAAAATGAGAACAAATCTACGCTAATCAATTGTGTTGGTGGATCCTCCCGTGATCTTTCCACCTTGACCAAAAGGGCGTACGTCGAGCTAATGATGTAAAACAAGTGCTTCTTGGGAGGCAACCCAAGTTCTTCTCGTTTATTCCTTTCATTCATTTTCATTCTTTCTTTCTTCTTAAAATGAAAATCCAAAAACATTTGAAATATGGAAAACTAAAAAAAAAAATTTTCGAGTTGTCTTTTGGTCCTTTTTGGTCTTTAGTTTCGTTTTGTTTGGGTTTATGTACATATTTTCTTGTGTTTTTGAATTTTATGTGATTTTCTTTTCTAGGTTTGGTTTTCGACTTCATCCATGGGCAATTTGATAAGTTAGTAGCGTTCATAAAGCCGGAAGATACTAGGCATGCTCGATTTTTGCTTGGATTGCTTAGATGCCTAGGTGGACCCTACCAAGCTCGACTCAAACTCGCTCGGTTAAGGAAGTTTCTATTCCCCCTCCTTTTACTTGGTTTTCATTAAAATGCGGATAATGCATGGTTTAAGTGTGGGGTGAGTAGGTGGTTAGGTTCTGGGTTTCACAAAGTACGATTTGTCTTTCATGACTCGAGCCTTGGCGAAGTGACGCATTCTTGGCGAAGTGATGCTTACTATTTGCGCTATTATATGGTTGAGTCGTTTTTGTATCTTTTGTGTCTTTATTACATTATTTAATAATCACCACTTGCTTGGAGGTTTGAATAGTTTACTTATCGGGTTTTTGCATGCTTATGGCCTCTTGTGTAAGGAGTTGAATTTTTTTGCTTCGTCCAAAACCCGCATATATATATGTATAAGCAACATTTTCTCGTGAAAAGATTGCAAAGTTCTAAAAGATCTTTCGATTTTATTTCCAAAATTCGGTGCAACCTAGTGATTATCCTTGTGTGATTTATCGACTTGCTTGCATTTTTATGGAAATCGCATTTAGGAGGTTTGATTTTGCTCATACATGATTGAATTTGAAAATGACCTCGAGCCACATATATCACCCTTGTTCCGTCCATATCCATATATTTAAGTTACTTTAAAAATTCCAAACGAGCCCCCTTGAGCCTATGTCCCTGAGTAACACAACCAATATAAAACCGAAAAATAATAGGAGAACAACAATCAAATAGTAGAAAACGAGTAGGAAAAAGTGCTTAACTTTTATTCCCAAAAATCAGTTCGGATCGGCCTTGGCCGGGTCCTTTTACAAGTGCTTAAACTCAGATTAGAAGTTGTCTCTCTCTAACTATCTATGTATTTCTCTCTCTAGCAGATTGGGGATCCTTCTCTCTCTCTTGAAGAGGCTATTTATAGGTTTTCCTGGAAACCCTAATTGCACACCTTTCACTCTCCTATTGGTCCTCTAATATTCCTGCTCACGTATCCACCGCCTCAATGCCGACCTCAATAATTTTCCACCGACTCGATCCGACCTCAGCTATTTTTCATACAGAATGGATCTGAAGTCGTCGGTCTAATATTTCAGCTCGGCGTCTTGAGGTCGCTGATTGGTCGAAGACAAACCAGCTCAAACTGCGCACTCCTCGGAAGGACTCGCTCTACTCGGCACCTTCCTGGTCGGCACCCCCGGGCGGGAGTACTCGGTGGGCAGCACAGAGCGCCTGACATCCCCGGGTAGGAATCTGCTTGGCAGAGTGGCCGAGCTCAACTTGCTCGGCACTCCTGGGAGGAAGCGTACGACGGGTAGCGCAGAGCGGGTAGCGTGCCCGGAGGAAATCCTGCTCGGCAGGGAGTCGAGCTCGGTAGCTCGGCACATCTCTACTCGGCACCCCTGGGCGGAAGCGTTCGGCGGGTAGCGCGGAGCAGACGACGTGCCCGAGAGGAAATCCTGCTCTGCAGGGAATCGATCTCGGCATCTCGGCACATCTCTGCTCGACACCCCTGGTCGGAAGCATTCGTCGAGTAGCGCGGAGCAGACGGCGTGCCCGAAGAATATCCTGCTCGGCAGGGAATCGAGCTCGACCAATGTGTTCGGCTCTGCTCAGCACTTGTCTTCTTTGACGATGTCGACCATCAACAAGCCCCTGAGCGCAGAGTCGGTTGCGTTTAAGCGAGTTCGGGCTCACCCAATCCTGGTCGACCGAATGCTCAATTCAGTCAAAAGGTGGGAGTGTCATGTCTCTTCAGTCGGGCCCTACATGCAGTTTGACCGCCTCGGCTACTGTGCCTGAAGCTTTTTAGACACCTTTTGTAAGCTTTTGCAGGGCTGTCGTATTGTACTTTCGTAGCCTAGTGGCATGTGATTCTTCTTTAAACTTTTGTGATCCATTATTGATCTCTCCCTTATCACGTGATATTAAACTTCAGCTTCTCATTCTTTCATTCTCTCTCTTTCTTTTTATTCTTCACACCAAAAAATCTCCCATTTTCCAAACCCCCATTTGCAGCTTTCTATTCGGCCAAAGTCGTTTCCCCTTCTAGCTTCGTCTGGTCGTCTTTTAGCCCTTGCAAAGGTAATTTTCTCTCTTTCTTTTTCGATTCTTGTCCATGTCTAGTAGCCCGGGTTATTCTCCGGATAGTTCTCGGGAGTTCGAGGGGGATGGCCTGGGCGACGACCATCCTGGGCTTTCGTCGGGTCCGTACCCCGGATCTGGGTTCGATCAATATAGGAGCTTTGGTGCCGGGGAAATTTTTGGTCAAGGGCGACCTTTTGCCTTCGAGCAATTCTTAAGCGAGGATTTCCAGCTCAGTGGTTATTCCCTGTTCGGGCACTCCCAATCTTTCGGGCCCGACGTCCAATTCGAACAGGACTGCGCTTTCGGACCTAGGAGCGGGTCCTTTTCGGAGCCACAGTATGGTCTTGTTGATCATGCCGATGGAGACGAGGTTGGCATTTCGGCTCGGATGGCGAGTTTGAGCCCGGACCGAACTGGCGCAGCCTGTGGGGATTTCGGGGTTAGCCCAGCTGATCTTGAGCCTCTAGACGACCCTTCTGAACATTACGCCGATTGCGACGCCGACCGAGCCCCCCGGACAAAAAATTCTCATAAATCTAGAGCTAAAAAATCAAGCCCCTCTGAGCTCCTAGTTTTCTGGGCGGACCGTCCGGGAGTGCGTTCTCCAGTTGGCTATTGGAAGAGACCCCCTCCTCACGAGTGGGACGACCGGATGCTCAACATATTCGTGGAGCAGAGTAGGTTAGTTGACGACAATTTAGTCGTGTATCTAAGCGAGTGTGGGGTTCCCGGGTCGGTCCACCTATTTCTTCCTTACGTTGCTGAGCAGATCCATTGTCCGCCGGTCTCGTGCACCACTATGTTTTCGGACAGCTTGCATTTTTGTGTTTCATTCCCACTACCCCGGCTTCTAACGGACATTCTGAATGACCTAGGATTGCCCATTTTCCAGCTCCATCCCCTGGCTGTAGCTCGAACCCTGGGTTTATTTGTGCTTTTCCATCTCAACGGTTGGCCAGCTCCCTCTTTTGAGGAGCTCCGATTACTCTACCTTTTCAAGGCCACGGGTAGGGGTGACTCTGGCTTTTACTATAGCTCAGTCCGGTCTGGCACCTTCAAAAACCTTGTGACCGGGCTCCCCAACTCTTTTCATGATTGGGAGTCTCGTTGGTTCTATGTCGGGGGGAACTGGCAGATAAGGAACCCTGACGGCTCAATCTATTCTCCCCCCAATTCTTTTATGAAATTCGGTTAGTGCGACGTTAGCATTTTCTCATTTATTTCGGTCTAATCCTTATCGTTTGTTCCTCTTTTCAGCGTACCGAAAACTGGAGGACCCTAGCCCGGAATTTCTTGCTCACCTGTTCACTATTTTGAATTCCGACCCGGAGGAAAGGCATTACAAGGTATTGCTTACGAAAGCTAAAATTCGTAGGGTCGGACTCAGGGATTCTCCTTTTCGCTCTCAGTTCGGAACCACTATCCCCGATGAGTTTAATCTGACATGTTCAGTCCTCAATTGAGTATGGACTTTTTTACCCCCTTTCGAACTCGGTGTTTTACTTTTCAGGTCGGTATTATGTGCTTAGGATATTAAACTTTCTGTTCAGCACTTTCAGCTTGGCCGAGCCGCCAGTTATTTTGGCGTCGGCGCCCGTGTTGGCTCATATCGCCGAGCTCGACAGCTCGGCGGTCTTCTGCTCGGCCGGTTGGCAATTTCCTGTTCGACAGGGCCGCCCATCGCTTATGCGTCAGCGCCCGTGTCGGCCTGTATCATCGAGCCAAGCTCGACAGCTCGGCGGTCTTCTGCTCGGTTGTGCGATATCTGTTTAGATCGCGGTTTTTTATTAGTGCTTTTCTGAGCTCGGTGTTTTATTGTTTGTAGTGTACTATCCCTAATTTGATAGAACCATGCCTCTTTCTGCGCTTGATCAAGCGGCTCAGTTCTTGGAGCTGAACACCAAGAAACCGACGAAGAGGCCTGCGGCTACTGGTGGCAAGAGAAAGAAGAAGGCCAACTCGTCAACTCCATCTGCTCCTCCCGAGTCCTTCCCCGCTCCTCAGGTCGGTGAAGGGAGCTCTCATCAGGAGCCCATCACTGTTGAGCATGAGGAGGTTGTGTTCGGCAGTCCTCGTCCTCAACGTGCCCATCCCGAGTATGACTACTCGGGATGTTTTGCTCCTACCGCGACCGGCGGGTCGGTTGGGGGGGTATCCCTTCTCCGAGTTCTCGGATTGTGTTGCTCGCAATGGGGGGTTGAGCTTGGACAACTGGGTGTTCGGCTTCGACGGAGACAACCAATTGGGGTTCTCAGAGGCAAACCTTTGCCTCGATGAAACTAGCTCGGCGGAGCTGCTCCGACCTCCGCAAGGATCATGCCCGTCTCCAGCGGGACTTTGCTGACTTTCAAGAGACGCACACTCAATGCACGAACCTGATCCTTGACCGTGACTCCTGGATGGCGAGGGCTAAGAAGGCGGAGCAGTCCGTCGAGGCGGCGTTGAGTGCGACTCAACGGACCTTGTCTAACCTGGATGACTTAAAGGTCCAGCATGCCGACCTGGTCAGTGTACGCTCCCAAGAGGTGGAGGCTGCGTTTCCCAGGGGGAAAGCTGTAGGTGTCGAGGAGGGGAGAGCTTCCGGTGTTGAGGAGTACAAGACCGAGACTCTTGGGCCCATGATGAGTGCCTCATACCTGTCCACCATGCAAGAGGCCCTTCAAATGCTAAAGAATGGGGCTTCTATTCCTGAATTTGAGAAGCACATTGTTGAAAAGATGGTGGAATATGGCATGGGGGTGGTGAGGACGACATGGACGCTGATGGCGAGGAGAAGGAGAATGGCGATGATGAGGAGGATGGCGAGGATTAATTTGTACTTCTGATTTGATGTTTTCTGTATTCCTAAGGCCTGTCACTTTTGGGCGGCCAAGCTCGATGTTTCTGAACAATTCCCAATCTCGATGTTTTCTTTATTCCTAAGGCCTGTCACTTTTGGGAGGCCAAGCTCGATGTTTCTGAACAATTCCCAATCCTAAATTTGAATCGGCTTGTTCTGGCCAGCTTTTCCTTTTTAATGATTTTGCCCTTAGCTTATCTTCGTTTRCTTTCCTTTGGTGGTTTTGATGATCTAAATATACATGCATGTTGCCTTTTTTTTTACTCCGAGCTCAGACTCAGAATGTTGAGTTCGGCCATTTTGAGCTCGTCAAATTTTGAGCTTGGTAATTTTTCCTTTACTTGTTTTTTTTTTTGTCGAGATAGCTTGAGTTCGATACTTTTTTAGCTCGGCACGATGAGCTAGGATTTTAGAAGACTTGCTTTCTTTTACGTGTCGAGTCAATTTCGAGTATTGATTCTTTTGAGCTCGACACGTTGAGCTTGGATTTTTGAGATCTTTCTCTTTTTTCCGTGTCGAGTCAATTTTGAGTTTTGATTCTTTTGAGCTCAACCCATTGAGCTCGGATTTTTGAGATCTTGCTCTTTTTTACGTGTCGAGTCAATTTTGAGTTTTGAATCTTTTGAGCTCGACCCGTTGAGCTCGGATTTTTGAGATCTTTCTCTTTTTTACGTGTCGAGTCTAGTTTCGACTCTTTTTGAGCTCGGATTTTTGAAATTTCTCTCTTTTTACGTGGTGAGTCCATTTTGAGTTTTGACTCTTTTTGAGCTCGGCATGTTGAGCTCGAATTTTTTGAAAACTTGATCTCTTTTATGTGTCGAGTCAATTTTGAGTTTCGACTCTTTTTGAGCTCGGCACGTTGAGCTCGGATTTTTTGAAAACTTGCTCTTTTTTACGTGGAGAGTCAATTTTGAGTTTTACTCTTTTGAGCTCAGGACGTTGAGCTCGGATTTTTATTTTACTCCTAGCGAGCGGAGTGTTACAATGGGGTTTTGATGAATGAGATCGACCTGATGAGGTCGGTCTATCATCCCATTTGGCTTTGGGCTTGAAGGCCCCTTGCTTTGTCTATCTGTGTTCTTGATAAATAATGAGAAATGAAATTTTATTGATAATATTTCTTGAGGTATACAACGTTCCAAGGATGTGCAAATTTCTTTCCGTCTAAGTACTCTAGGTGGTAAGCCCCATGCTGGAGGATTTCTGATACCTTGAATGGTCCCTCCCACTTTGGTTTGAGGGAACCTTGATTCGGTCCGAAAACGCATTTGAGGACCAGGTCACCGACCTTAAAGGTTCTGGCCTTCACTTTTGAGTTGTAGTAGCGTTCGCTTCTTTGCTTGTAGATCGCATTTTTCAGTTCGGCATCCATTCTTCTTTCTTCGAGGAGGTCGAGTGCGGCTCGGCAAGCCAAGTCATTTTTCTCTTCCTCGAAGTGTGCTACCCGGTAGGATGGAGTGCCGATCTCAACTGGTATGACCGCTTCTTTTCCAAAGGCCAGTGAGAACGGGGTTTCATCGGTGGACGAGCGTTGTGTAGTTCTGTACGACCATAAGACACCGGGTAGCTCCTCTGGCCAGCTACCTTTCAGATCTTCTAACTTCTTTTTCAGCATGTATTTGAGGATCTTATTGACCGCTTCGACTTGACCATTCGATTGAGGGTGATATGGTGTGGAAAAATTGTTTCTGATATTTAGCTCCCCACAAAATGTCTTAAACCTCTTGCTGTCGAACTACTTTCCATTGTCAGATACTATTGAGAGTGGCACTCCGAATCTGCATATGATCGATTTCCAAACAAAAATTATGATTTTCTGGTCGGTTATGGATGCCAGCGGTTCAGCTTCCGCGCATTTGGTAAAGTAATCCACCGCGACCACCGCATATTTTACTCCTCCTTTGCCCTTCGGTAGTGGGCCAATCAGGTCAATTCCCCATTTAGCGAACGGGCATGGCGAGTATATGGAATTGAGGGTTTCTGCAGGAGAGTTGATCTGAGGCGCAAACACTGCCATTTTTCGCACTTTCTAACCTTCTCCACCACGTCCTATTTCAAGGTCGGCCAATAATATCCCTGTCGGATGAGCTTGTGAGCTAGTGATTGTCCTCCAGCATGGTTTCCACAAATGCGCTCATGTACTTCTCTCAGCGCATATTCAACGTCTTGTTCATTCAAGCAGCGGAGTAGGGGAATGGAGTACCCCCTCTTGTACAACAGCCCATCCACAATGGTGAACCGAGCTGACTTTGTTCGTATGGATCGTGCTTCAGCTCGGTCTTCTGGGAGCACTCCTTCGTTCAGGTAAAGTAAGAATGGTTTCATCCAGCTCTCCCTTCTGTTTTGAACTTCCTCATTCTGGTCGGCTTGATTAGCTGAGTAAGCGGAGGTAGCGTCAAGTGCCTTGTTGAATGGTGGCTGACCGTCACTGTATCCAGCTCCTCTATGCCAAGTCTTGATGTTAACTTGGCCAAGGAGTCTACTGGGACATTATCATTTAGTGATACATGGACGACCTCAGCTTCAAATTTAGCTAGGCGTGCTTTTGTGAGTTCAAGATAGAATGCCATTCTGGGCTCCTTGGTCTCATATTCTCCGTTGATCTGATTCACCACTAGTTGGGAGTCACTCTGTATTTTTAGATTCCTGATCCCCATTGAGGCGGCTGCTTCCAGACCGACAAGAAGGGCTTCGTACTCGGCTTCATTATTAGTCAGAGGGAACTGGAAACGTACGGCTGAACAGAAGGGCTTCTTTTCAGGACTTACCAATATGATCCCTGCTCCATCTCGGCCCGTTGTTGACGACCCATCGACGTACATGTACTACTGTTCAGCCTCTGCGGGAACTTGTTCAATTGCCGGGGTGAACTCAGCTATAAAGTCGGCCAGGGCTTGCCCCTTGATGGCTGTTCTTAGTTCGTACGTTATGTCGAATTGTCCGAGCTCGACAACCCATTTGATCATCCTTCCTGATGTGTCAGGGTGGTGCATGATCTGTTTCTGAGGGAAGCTTATCAGTACAACTATCCTGTGTTGCAAGAAGTATGGGCGTAACTTTCGTGAGGAGGTGACGAGGGCGAATGCTAGCTTTTCCATGGCTGAGTATCTCAGCTCGGCGTCATGCAGTGCGTGGCTTGTGTAGTTGACCGCTCACCGTTAAGCGTCAAATTAAATATTTATTTTTCCTCAACTTCTCTCTACCAACTAGTAGTAGTGATAAGTAAGGGTCGATCCCACGAGGAGTGTGGTTAAATTGTGATTATTCGTATTTTATTTAAACAAATAAACGGGGTGAGAATTGTAAAATAATCTAAGAGAACCAAATAAATAACCAAAGAATTTAAATAACGAAATAAATCAATTAAGCTCCCAGTCCTAGTTCCGTTTCCACCCTCGTTCCACTTATTTAACCAATCACAATATCATAATCCACTCATCATACGCGACTAAAAACCCTAAGTAGCAATAAGCTCTGCTACTCGATTTTGCCCTTACAGTTTACTCAATTAAAATAAGCTCTTTAATTGATTCTAATTATTGAATAACCTAGAATAAGCTCTCTAGATTCAACCCAACAACAGCATTAATATCTAGGCAAATAGGTTAATCTAAGCAATAAACGCATAAGCTTGGTTTATTCAACCTATGTTGTGTTACCCCTAATGATACGAAACCATTAGTTGCTTCAGAGAAATCAAAACTACGACAATTACACGGGAAGCAGTTCTCTTTCTAGCAATTGATAACCAAATCCGTAATCTAGGTGGCCAATCCAAATTAAGAATCAAGCAATCATGTCATGAATTTAGCAAACATGATATGTAAACAAGATAACACAAACAATCGCATAAGAAGAACGAAAGATAATTTTGCATAAATCAATTAAACATAGTTTCACGAGGGTTTCCACATCCCTAGAACTAGATAAAACAACCTACTCACTCATGGAGTTCATAGAATAACAAGAAAATAAAGAAACAAAACATTATTCTAAGATAGGGAAGAGATAAGAAAGCTTAGATCTTGGATTGTTGGTCTTGGATCTTCAAGCTCTTCTTTATTGAGTGATTTGGGGTCCCCTCTTCAAGCCTTGGAACCCTAGGATTGTGTCAAAGTCCCTTTTTGATGAGTTTGGGTCGAGTTTATACGGAATTCCTATTTCTTTCCGCCCAAGATTCTCCCTAAAATAATTCTGCCGAGTCGGCGTCGACAGAGTATCGACTGACACGAACCAGCCCTCGACGTCGACGCGCATCACCCGCCAGCATCGTCCTGCATGGGCGTCAACTGACGCGCTCCCAGTCGACGCTTCAGAGCATGAGCGTCGACATTGCGTCGACTGACGCCCTTCCAATTGACGCTTCAGAGCATGAGCGTCGACATTGCGTCGACTGACGCCCTTCCAATCGACGCTTCAGAAGTGAGCGTCGACATTGCGTCGACTGACGGATCTTCTATCGACGCTTTAGTAGCTTCCCGTTGACATGGCGTCGACCCAGCGTCGATCGATGCTCGCACAGTCAGCGCAGCACCGCACATCACGTCGACTGACGCGAGCCATCCTCGGCATCGACTCGAGCCATCGATGCTGCATCCTGATTCTTGATTTTTCTCTCGTCGATTCGTCAATACTTTTCTCTCAACTATTTGTAAAACCTCATTCATTTATTATAGAACCAAATACTACAAAATAGAGAAGAAATATGCAATTGGTGCTCCTCCATTCGTAATAGTAAATACGCGAGAAATAAACATATATGAGTATATTAAGCACATAAAAACATAGAAATTAAACCATTAATTAAAGCACAATTTCTCGCCTATCAAATCCCCCAAACTTAAACCTTGCTTTTCCTCAAGCAACATTAGATTAAAGAACAGGACAAACATACAATTAGTAACTCACTCAAATTGGCTAAATGAACTTATCCGGACTCTAATCACCATCATATTTCTAGAAATCGCAAGCGTTTCATGTATTGACCTAAGTAATCCCAGCAGTTAGGCAATCCCTTTTCATATACGTCACATCAATGTACTATGGTGCCCCCTCGCTACTCGATGGTTTGACTCTATCCATTGTTGGTTACGATCAAATATCTCGTCCTCTCCCATTTATTTATTTTTTCATTTTTTTCAATTGAGGCCCGCAGCCTTGCACTACCGTTCTTGACTTGAATTGATAATGATTCGGCGCTGGATAGGAGGATCGTCTTGAATTGGTATTTGATTTGTTGAGTTCACCTACGCCATGTTTGAGATTTTGGTTGAATTGCGCCACTTGAGTATGTGCATGAAATTGTTGAGCTACTAGCATCTTCGTTGAGTTTTGCCCTTAGAATTTGTAAGCGAATTGCACTTGGTACACGGATAGGCAGCTGTTTCGGCACCTCAATTCTTTTTCTCATTCTTTTTTTTATTATTATTTTCAATTTTCAACTAACACCATGCCGGTATACCCCAAACGGACTTTATTAGACTTCTGTTTCGACTGAAGAGATATTTTCTCACAACCACCAACTTCAAGGCCCCACACAAATTCATATGGAGTACGGCAACCATAAATACACATCAACAACGCAATAATCTAGAGTTGACGCCCCACATATGAATCACAAAAGCACTAACATGCATACCATTGATTCCTAAATCAAATGATGACTAAAGAATTTAACCGAAACATAATTCATCAAAGCAATTCAAGCAAGTACTTTTAACCTTTTTCTTTTCAATTCCCGGAATTTAATCGCAAAAATTTCAAAATTTAGCAATTTTAAACAAAATATTAATCTCAATAACCCACTCCCCCAAACTTAAACTTTAGCTTGTCCTCAAGCGAACACAAAACAAGAACAAGAAAATTATATAAATCGTAAGGGAAGAGTAAGGGAAAAGAAATCACCGGGGTAAACATCGAGGGGGTTCTCGGTTCCAAACGATCTTTTTCATATGATGGCCCAATCATCCAAACAACAAGGCGTTTTATCCCTTCAACTGCAAAAATAAAAATAAAAATTGAAAAATAAAATAATGTAAACATTGGGTTGCCTCCCAACAAGCGCCTTTTCTTAACATCGTCGGCTCGACGTGGTACCCCTCAATCCCATGGGGGTTTCGGTGGAGGTCTCAAAGTGCACGGAGTGCCAACGACCTCATCCTCCATAATTCGCATCCGTTTCGACGTTGGATGCTTAACCGGATCTTTTCGACCTTGTGGTGGCTTCACATAGAATTTTGCTAAGATGATTTCGTTTATCCCCATATACGGAGGGTCATCGGTCTCCTCATTCTCAAGAACATCCTCTCGCATGTAAGTCTCTTCCTCATCCTTCATCACTTGACACATGGTCCATGATGGCAATGGCCTTGGCTCTGCTTCGACCTCGATAGGAGAAATGATAGAATTAAGAACATCATTTGTAAGCTCAGGTAGACTATGATCAACATGTGTCTGCCTTGTTTCTTCTTCCTCGAAATCGTCCTCCAATTCAAATATCGGGTCCTCCGCATCATCGATTTTTCCCACATCTTGCAGCACGATGGCATTCACATTCTCCATGTGTTCCTCAGTTTGAGAAGACAATCGTTTATCAAATTGGCTTATGTGATCCGCCATTTGATTCAATTGAGATTCGAGCTTCTTGGTGTTTGTAATCATGGCCTCCATCATCTTTATGAGGGCTGGGGATGGTTCTTGTGCTTGGGGATGGTCATCATATTGTCTTGAAAATCTTTTTCCCCTTTGAAAATTTGGAGGGTCCCCCCTGTTGGGATTTGATGGTGCCGTCGCGTAGAGGAAAACAAAAATTTTTATATAAAAGGAATTTGAATCGAATTCAATTGACGACGGCCCATTTTAATTTCAATTAATTCAAACAATATTTTAAAATGCTTTCGAAATGTAAAAATTTGATTTTCGTAAAATCGAACGAGCGTGATAGGTTTCTATTTAATATATTAACCATACATATAACAATTATATATATATTAATCATATTAATCATATAAAACAATTATATATTTAAATATACATATCACAAATACATTTATATATATATTATAGCATGCATGCATGCATCTTCTAATATCTATATATATATTATATACTGTTGGCATGCATATATATTTATATCATGCACAGCATACATACATATATAATACACAGCACACATGCATTTATATTTTTATATATATATAACTTCACAATACACACATATATATATATCATAAACGTATATATATACAAGCAGCCATGGTACCTCACGGCACGGCGGAGGACCAGCGTGGTGGATGGAGTTCCGGCGATGAGGCGGCAGCGGAGTTCGGAATGAGTTGCGAGCAGGCCGGCAGTCGGACGGCACAACAGCGGGCAACGGCAGCGGCTCTGCGTTCGGAGATCCTTAGCTGCGGAGATGCAGCGTCCGACGACTGCAGCAGGACACGGCGGTGATGCGGCTGAAGTCCTGTTGGCGTGCGGTGCGGGTGGCGACGAAGCAGCAGGTCGGCGGGTGCGACGATTGCAGCGACAGACGGCCGAAGTCCGGCTGGCGTGCAGTGCAGATGGCTCGACGTCGCGACGACAACGGCTCCGTCTTGGCAGCAGCGGCGCGGTGGGAAGGCACTGTCAGGGAGCGGCCGTTTTCTCTCGGCAGCGGCAGGCGGCTCGGCATCCACGAAGGCGGTTGTCCGGCGACTGCGACGCGTCTACGAAGAATTGGTGTCACACACCGTATAACCCGACGTCCCTACGACGGAGCACTAGATCTGACGAAGGATTGAAAACGACGAAAGGATAAAACGAGGACCGAACGTTTCGGTGCGACGGCGGCCGGTGGCAAGCAACGGCGGCTGGAGGTGGTGGCTGGGATGGTTAGGGTTTTTCGTTGAACCTTTCTTCCGAAGATTAAAGAAAAACATGTGCTTGTTTTCCTTTTAAAAATCCTCTCACTTTTTCTATTTTTTTTAATTTTAAAACAAGCCCAAGCCCAACTCTAAAATGGGTTGGGGGCTGGCCCAAAATAAAAACAAAACCAAACCCTTTTTTTTTTTTTAAAGGGCTCAAGCCCAATTCTAAAAAATAAAACCAAGCCTTATTAATTAAAATAGCACCGGCCCAATAACTATAAAGGCTTATTGGGCCGACCTAATTTTAAATCAAAAACCCCATTTTGAATTAAATCATTTCTCACAAACGATAACTCCGAAAAATATAACAATTATATTTTCGCATCCAGAATAACCTTCTCGTATTTTTTCTCAATTCATAATCATAATTATGAACCTTAGATTCAATCATATTGATATCTAACTATGCTAAAATTAACAATTAATTTCTAGCTATCATTTTCAATAATCAGGAAACACGTGGTGTGACCCTCAATGGTTCAGGTGTAAGCTAGCCATGGGTCCACAACACATTGTGATTCGAACAACACATTGTTCTTTATATGAACTCGTCCCTTGGAGTCCCTGATTAAATAAAACTCATTTTACTTAATCACTGGTCCAAACCAGAACCCAACGAATTATGAGAGGCGCCTAGCAACAACGCATCATAATTCTCTAGATACAAATGAAGTGCCTGCAAGAACCTTGTGATATAGC
>BMAC01000921.1:114576-160104 GCA_014905375.1 Phtheirospermum japonicum | reverse complement strand
TAATAAAATAACATCATCAGGACCATACCTATGCAACTAGCATGGGATAAAAGATATGGAATGCCAATACATATAAAATATATTATTACGAATAAAAACCGATTGTATTACAAGAGAAAAGTCAGACCACAGCCACAAGTTGGCTTGTTGGTCACCTTATTCTAACACCCTTACCTCGGCTCGTAAGGATCGTAGTTCTCCTCTTGACATCGTCTAGGCCTCACTCCGTAGGCGTTCATTTCACGAATGGCTCGTAGTGTTGGGCAATCATCGGTGACATGATCAAATGTATGAAAAAATCCACATGGTCGAACGGTATCCCTCTTAACAATAGTGGATCTCAACTCATCCAACTGAGCTTGCAACGAACTAGTGTCTCCCTCGTTAACCGACCCCAATGAATTATCACGGTAGCCGAATTGCTGAGAATTAGCCGCCATGTTTGAAATTAACTCTCTTGTTGCCGTCGGTGTCCTATCCATGAGTGAGCCTCCGTTTGCCGCATCTATCATGTTTCTCTCAATGAGACAAAGACCTTCATAAAAGTATTGTATTAATAAATCCTCGCCCATTTGATGCTGAGGGCAACTAGTGACGAGTCTCTTGTAACGCTCCCAATACTCATGCAATGTCTCCCCTTGCGCTTGTCTTGCTGCACAAATATCCTTACACAAGCTCGCCACTCGTGAAGCGGGAAAATATCTTTGCAAAAACACCCTTTCTAACGCCATCCACGTGGTAATGGATCCAGGAGGTAAGTAATAAAGCCAATCTTTAGCTAGACCCCTCAATGAAAATGGAAACACCCGCCAGTTAATTTGTTCATCGGTCACTCCGGCGGGCTTCATGTTCGTGCATATGACATGAAATTCCTTCAAATGCTTGTATGGGTCTTTTCCATCCAATCCATGGAACGCTGGAAAATGATAGATTAATCAGGATCTCAATTCGAAATTAGCATCCTCCATGGTTGGAAACGTGATGCATAGTTGTTGATGCGGAAGATCCGGTTTTGCTAGCTCTTTTAACGTGCGTTCTCTACCTTCTGCCATAGTCACAAGATCTAAAAAAAAATATTAATGGAAATAAAGAAAAACAAAAACTTAAAATTAAAATTAAAAATACTAAAATATTAAAATACGTCAAATCACAATTTAAACGCTTCACTCCCCGGCAACGGTGCCAAAATTTGACCGCTCGTTGTTAAGTGTCAAATTAAATATTTATTTTTCCTCAACTTATCTCTACCAACTAGTAGTAGCGATAAGTAAGGGTCGATTCCACGAAGAGTGTGGTTAAATTGTGATTATTCGTATTTTATTTAAACAAATAAACGGGGTGAGAATTGTAAACTAATCTAAGAGAACCAAATAGATAACCAAAGAATTTAAATAACGAAATAAATCAATTAAGCTCCCAGTCCTAGTTCCGTTTCCACCTCGTTCCACTTATTTAACCAATCACAATATCATAATCCACTCATCATACGCGACTAAAAACCCTAAGTAGCAATAAGGTCTGCTACTCGAATTTGCCCTTACAGTTTACTCAATTAAAATAAGCTCTTTAATTGATTCTAATTATTGAATAACCTAGAATAAGCTCTCTAGATTCAACCCAACAACAACATTAATATCTATGCAAATAGGTTAATCTAAGCAATAAATGCATAAGCTCAGTTTATTCAACCTATGTTGTGTTACCCCTAATGATACGAAACCATTAGTTGCTTCAGAGAAATCGAAACTACGACAATTACACGGGAAGCAGTTCTCTTTCTAGCAATTGATAACTAAATCCCTAATCTAGGTGGCCAATCCAAATTAAGAATCAAGCAATCATGTCATGAATTTAGCAAACATGATATGTAAACAAGATAACACAAACAATCGCATAAGAAGAACAAAAGATAATTTTGCATAAATTAATTAAACATAGTTTCACGAGGGTTTTCACATCCCTAGAACTAGATAAAAAAATCTACTCACTCATGAAGTTCATAGAATAACAGGAAAATAAAGAAACAAAACATTATTCTAAGATAGGGAAGAGATAAGAAAGCTTAGATCTTGGATTGTTGGTCTTGGATCTTCAAGCTCTTGTTTATTGAGTGATTTGGGGTCCCTTCTTCAAGCCTTGGAACCCTAGGATTGTGTCAAAGTCCCTTTTTGATGAGTTTGGGTCGAGTTTATATAGAATTCCATTTTCTTGCCGCCCAAGATTCTCCCTAAAATAATTCTGCCGAGTCGGCGTCGACGGAGCGTCGACTGACGTGAACCAGCCCTCAACGTCAACGCGCATCACCCGCCAGTGTCGTCCTGCATGGGCGTCGACTGACGTGCTCCTAGTCGACGCTTCAGAGCATGAGCGTCGACATTGCGTCGACTGACGCCCTTCCAATCGACTCTTCAGAAGTGAGCGTCGACATTACGTCGACTGACAGATCTTCTATCGATGCTTCAGAAGCTTCGGATCTCATGACTTTTGTCTTTTGAATTGAGTTCCTTGCCTCCCTGATCAGGGTCTTCCTTTTGTCGGTTTGACATTTCTTCCTCTGCTCGTCTGGTGTTAGCGAAAGTTAGTATCTCTCTTGGTGCCCCAACTCCAGCAGCTGGCGGTGGGGGTGGCTGATTGTTGCCTCTTCATGTCTGGCTTGGTGGTTCTTTTAGAATGGCAGCAGGTTCTGGTCATCACAGACTTTGATCAAAGCACGGACCAAATCGTGGCACTCTTCCGTGTTATGCCCAATCGTTCCATGGTACCTGCAAAACCTTTTCTTGTCCAGCAGAGAAGGGTCTTTCTTGATCGACCGAGCTGGAGGGAGAATGTCAAGGTCCTTTATTCGCTCAAAAATCGTGGCGGCTTCCATTGAGTAGACCTCATTGTACTCGGCAAAGAGACCAGTGTGTTTGTCTTGCAGAAGTTTCTTTGGTGCGGTTGCTTGAGAACTTGGGTGTTTTTAGATAGATTTTTATATTGATTTTAGTAGTTTTGAGTTATTTTTTCGTTAGGTTTTTAGGTTGTTTTTCTTGTTTTATTATTTTTCGTGTTTCTTGCTAATTTTATATTTTAATGATTTAATTGGTTCAATTACCTTGAGGTTTGGTGAAATTCTTGGGTTTTTATGTTTAAAAATTCCTATTTTATAGGCCAAAGCATTGGAGACCAAAGTTCAAGCCAAGGCGTGCCCAAATCGGTGCCAAGAAGAGGCTCCAAAAATTTCTACATTCAGGAATGGTGGCCTAGTCTCGCCCAGCCTCGCCCAATCTCGCCCAGCATTGCAAAAATCCGCTCCAGAACTGACACACTGGGTAGCACTGCCGACACTGGGTTACCCAGTGTCCGAGCCATGCACGCCCAGATCACTATTTCCTCGAGCCAACTTGAGAAAAAAGGTGTAAAAAGGATAGACAAGTGTCTAGGAAGGTCAACACGGGTCAATTCTAGTCATACCTGGGAATTTCAAGCCTTTTTAGCTAATTTAGCCCATTTAAACCTAGTGAAACCTATTATAAATAGAACCTCATTCTCAATTTGTAAAACACAACTCCCCTCCCAAACCAAACTAGGGTTTGAGATCAAATTACTCACAATCTCTTGATAATTTTCTCTCTTCTTAGGTTTTAGATTTAATTTCAAGCTTTGATGTAATTTCTTTTCCTAGATTTGGATTTAATTTCAAGCACCTCCTTAGATTTGTAAGCCTAAGAAGAATCCAAGTACTCCCTTCGATTGTTACTTTGATGCAATTAAATTCAAGCTTGTTTCCCTTCTTAATTCAAGTAAGTTTTCTTTCAATTTCATGCTTTGTGCTTTAATTTCATTCTTTGTTATTCATTTCCATGCTTTGTTCTTCATTTCCATGACTTTTGTCTTGAAACCTTGATTTCATGTTAGATCTTGGGGATTCGCTATGGAATCTAGATGTGTGACACGTCTAGGTCATAGATCGGGTCTTGGATCGTCTTGATTTTGAGTTTTTCACATTCTTTATTTTGAATCTTATTTTCATGCATAGTTTTAGGTTGAATCTTAGATCTACTCTTTGTTGCTTGTTATTTTTCATAAAGTCTTAAAACTTCATGCCAACTTTTATTGCTCTTTGTATCTATTCTTTCAATTCTTGCTAATCTGCATTATTTGAGTTTTTATGCATAGTTGTACCTTGTGCTTGCATGCTTGTACTTGGTGAAACATTGCATTTTCTTGCTTATTTTCATTATTGCTTGCATTTCTATATAGAGGCATACAACCGAGGCATCCGACCAACTTGCTATTTCAATTTTTAAGATAGTTTAGCTAGCTTTAATTGCTTTATTTTCATTTCCTTTTATTATTCAAAGCTTGAAACACATTGAATCCTTCAATTGAATCAATTTCCGATAATACCAAGCCAAGAACCTATTGATTTATTTCAACAAAACTAAAACTCTTCTAACAATTGGATTGGGCAATTCAAGGTGACTAAGGTATTGAAGGGAGGGGCTTATATGTTGGAGGATGATCAGGGGAAGGCAGTGCAAAGAAGCTGGAACATTTGTCATTTGACGAAGTATTGTACCTAGCTAGAGGGAGGTACATGGTAAAGTAGTATTTTATTTATGGTTTTATTTTGGTTTCTTATGTGATTTTTCCCGACGCTTGTTTAGGTCGGATAAGAACTAATGGAACTTATGGTTATGTAATTGGTCTATGTTTTATTTTATGGTTTTATAAATGGTATGGCCCGATGCTTGTTTAGGCCAGAGATGGATCTGATGGTTTATGGATGGTATATCCCGATTCTTGTTTAGGTCCAAGATGGATTTTATGGTTTTATGGTTTAAGGTATGGATCGAAGCTCGTATAGGTCGGAAATGGTTTATAGTTTGAGTGTTTGAATATGGTTAAAGTCTTGTGAAACTTATGCAACTTTATGGTTATATCCCGACGGTCGCTTAAGTCGGAGGGATTGTATGGTTTGTATGTTGCAGGTTTACCCTGTGGTTATACTTGCATTATTATGGTTATGGTTTTTGCTTGAATTTCATGGTCGGAAGGTTTGTATGGGTTTTGCTTGTATGTTTTGTAGGGTTGCAGGTTTACCAAATATTTATACTTGCATTATTTTATGGTTATGTGTTTTGCGTGGTCAAATGGTTTGTATGGTTGCAGGTATTTGCTTGAATTGTATAGGTGAATGTCCAACCTATTTAGGTCGATTATAATCCCAAATTTCACATGGTCTAAATAAGTTTAACTTTCAAATGGTTGTAGTTAGGGTATTTGTTCTTGTTGTAGGTCGAAAGAAGGGTTAAGGTTACTAAATATGAAAAAGCAGCAACAATATAAATACATAACATGACAGGTCTTGAAATAATTACAATCCATGGATTATTTATTATATTTAAGGAGCACTAAGGGGGACCGAGGGAACAAATTTTTCTAAGGGTACGTCCATCTTGGATCCCAGGTGCGCTGAAACAATTGCATTTGCAGCCCACCTATCACTCCAGGTCGCTTTGGGAGACTGATTTTGGTCGCCTTTCCAAAATTCGAATGGAGGAGGGATTTCTTGAGCTTTTTGGAGATCTATATGAAAATTCAGTCTCGTTGTCTGAATTTGTTGGTTATCTCTCTCGATGGCTGTCTTGGAGTATAGCCAAGCACCCTTACTCAACTTCTGGAGGAAGGCAATAGTTTAGAGGTAGGTCAACGTTAGGCTAACTTGGTATGCATCAAGAAATCACTGACCTACGACACTCCCCAGGAAGGTCACGAAATGATTTATTGGATATGAGAAACAATATCTTTGATTAAAAAAACCTGGATTTACAACTAAATTAATTCTTAGGAGTTCGCAATTTTTCGATGATTTCTTAAGTTGTACTTTAATGTTATACCATTAAAATTGTGTTTGTTTGTTGTTGGATGGTGATATTTAATTAATATCAATCAAAATTACTTTAAATGTCTTGTCTACTTACATTGTCATGTCAATTCATAGAACTAATATACTTTTCAGCAATGTTCTTAAAGCCATATCGGATATTAATAACTGGTTACTAGTGATGATACCAAAAAGATTGGTGCCTCAAGAATAAGGGGTACTAACCTTATAAACGTGATCAGCGGCCTGAAATAGCTTTGAATAACCGTGCAGCGACCTAATTTATCTAATTTATCTTCAAGGGACTCTTGGCAACCTGTAGATCCTGCAAAAAAAATCTAGCCAAGGCAGATGATGGCCCCGGCGTAGGCCCTCCGATGCTTAAGTCAGATAGAGCTTAAGAAATAGGCGATAGCCTTTTAGTGAGAGAGATCTCAAAAATGTAAGGTGTAAATAACCAACTTAGAGAGAGAAAGAATGAGTCCTGAGTCCTCTTTATATAGACGAGAGGAGTATCCCCAATCCAGGGTTTCCCTCTCCTTCCATAAATAGCACAACCGACTTAAAATTATGATTCCTCCTATATGTTAAATTCCCGTAATTGATAAAACCCCCAGTGAATTACCATATTAGCCATGGACCAATAAGCTGGTTTGTAGATTTCAGTCCGTGGAGACCCCATAGAATAGCATGCGTTAACCCATCAAGGGCCCAGAATCAGGAAGCCCAACCTCAACGCCGAGCTACTGATTCGAACTTTCCACACCTAATTTTAAATATAACTTTTTCAAATCTTGAAATATCATTTGCAAGAGTACGAGTTTGCTATATGGTTGGTAATTTTAAACCGAGTCGATTCTCGAGGAATAAAAATAAGAATCTTGGATGTTTGTTTAATCATAAAGTCACACACGAACAAGTATAATTGGGGGTTTTTTGTTTATTTTTGATTTTATAAACTAAGAATTGAAAAGCAAGAGCAATTAATTAAAACTAATTAACTTGAACAAATTATCTTAAACTATTTAACCAACTAGAATTTAAAAAGCTTAATTAAATAATGGTTGTGAATAAGGGTTTTGGAAATTAAAGAGCAACTAAAGATTTAAGAACCAAACTCCTACTAAGATTATCAAGCATAAATGAAAGAAAAAAAATTGAAAGACGAAAGATTACGAACATTATTATCCAAGAAATCCAAAACCTCAAGCATTAAAAGTTCAAGATCCGAAAATAAAGAACAAATTATCTAAAAATTGAACTAACAGAGAACTAATCTAGAAAGTAATTAAAAAGTTTTAGAGTACTTATTGGATCGAGAAAAAGCTGTAAATCTCCAGCTATTCAGGAGAAAAGAAGTGGATCTCGACCGAAGAACAAATCACGAACGAAAGAAAGGAGCTTTAGAACTCGTGAACTTGGATCTTCAATCTCGATCTTGTATCTATGTAACAGATGATGGAAACGGGTTCTCTCTGCGTCTCGGGACATTAAAATGTGTAAAAACATTGCCCTAGATGAATTATAGAAGGGTATTTATAGGTTTCAAAAACATGGAGCACAAATTTCCTTAAAAATCTCCGATCTGGGCCCGTTAGCAGTAGCTTAGCCGTAAGGGCTACCGCTAACGCTACCATTAACCTCTTACTGAAACTCTCTATCCGTTCCTAGCGGTCAAGCTAGCGGTGAATCCATCATTAAGCCTGCCGTTAACACCTTTCTGCAGCCTCTTAATGGTGGAGCTAATGGTAAGGCGATCGTTAATCTCACCGTTAACTAATTATGGGAGCTCCCTGTCATCCTTTAGCGGTTGTGATAGCGGTTGTCTAACCGCTAGGATTTAGCGGTAAGACCCACCGCTAACGCTACCGTTAAGTGGGTAAAATTACTACTTCTTTGCCAAATCGCTCATTTTCGTCTCTCGGTTCTTGCAACAGTTTGCAAACTTCATTTATTCAGTGCTGAACTCCTTCAGTTACTTAGATGTATGGGGAGAAACGGAGAATAATCACCAAATTGCATCGATAATGATCAAAATGTGGTAAAATAATCCGGAGATATGAAAATATGAAAATATGCTCAATCTATCCAACTTACACCAAAATTAATAAAAAAAACTAACTAAAACACTAACCAAATATGTACAAAAATCAAGATAAATTCATGTTAATCAACTACCCAATGATTTATTGGTTTGTTCATCCTCGAACAAACGATATTTCCAAAGAGTAACAAGTAAAAAAAAATCAGCCCAAGCAAAGAGTCGTGTCGTGCTACATAGATAGTTTTGAAAATATAGATAATTGCAACGCAAACTCAAACGCTAGACCTTTATTACATTGTCGCTGCAAAAACCAAATCATGCATCCTCACAAAGGGTAATATATATGTGTACGCTCAAAAGAACTCAAGGATTTCTTATGGGGACGTGTATAAGCTCGAATCATCAAAATAGACTTAAATTAAACAAGAACTGAAAATAAAAAATTCCTCCATCGTATAAGTGTGTGTAACTAACAAGGAATCAGAAAAGGTCTTTTCGGGTTGTAATGTAGGCTCTTTGGACTATGTATGATCAACAACTCACTAAACTATTCTAATCACGAAGCAATGCACTTCACCTTATTCAAACGAAACCTCACTTAACTCTCATAACATAGCCTTTATACTTAGGCTATTTCTCAACTCGAAACCCAAAAACCGACTTTTGAACAAACCACTTAAACAATTTAGAAGCTTATGATACCGTTCTTCTTTCAACCTCAACTCTTACCTCTTAAACATAAGGTGTCATAATAAAATCAACAAAACAAAAGCCTTTATAAGCATATGCAACAACTCAACAAGATTCACCACCCTTTTTGTTCTTTCTTTTTTTTATTTTCATTTTTTTTTTGAAAGATGGTGATCCTTAACACTTATTACAAACTTTTCAGAAATCCCTGATCAAAATTCTAAAACAAAAATAACCAACAAAAATAACTAACTCTTACCCCACGCTATTAATGACGTAGGAGTTACTCAGAAATACTAATGGCTATATGAAATGGATATTTGACTATGATTGGCTCATTCGAAATTTACAGTGGCTAATATATATGGATGTGGCTGGAATAAGGGTAATTTCTGTGCCTAATCATCATATTCAAAGCTAACTACACACTGCGATTTCAAAGAGATCTCAAAACAGAACCTACTCATGTACATGCAAAGATGATAAACACTCAGGCTACTCATTGGCTTTTGCATGAAAATATTTTTAATTGACACTGCTTTTAAGGTTTTGTGAAATCATTTGCGTCCAAGTACCATTTTACAATATATATAAGTAATAATTTTGAAAAATTTAGCACTTTATACATGCTCAAAACACAAGAACCTCAAATCATACATAGTCAACTTTGACAGGATAAACCAGACAACACAATAAAGCAGGGATATCAATCAATCACGTTTAATTACGAATTATTACAGAACAATGAATTCAAATTGCACACTTAAGAATTACAAATCACACTCAACTACCCTCCCCCTCCCTAAAAATCCGGCAATCTTTGGATTGCCATAAATACATAATAAAAGCAAGTCAAAAGAGGAAAGGAGTAAGAATAATGTCCCTAAAGACTAAAACAGTCGAGCCGACAGACAGAGATCTATTCAATCATCCTTCGTGTCGAACTACGTGATTTCAATTGTCTTGAACCAAACTACGAAAATAAATAAACAATGAAAATAAATAAAAAACTAACTAATATTTTTGGATTTTCTTGATTTTTCCATTTCTTTTAAATAGAAAAACAAAATTGAAAAGCAATAAAAGACACAGATCATCCAATCATCCAGCCTCGCTCAAGTGTAGGTGGCATATCATCGGAGGGACCATGGTATTGTACGATGTCCATCTGAGCAGTAGGAGGATTAGGCGGCCAACGACCCATCATGTCCATCTGGAACTAGGCAAAGTTGGCCGTCAAGGCCGTCAAATTCTCGTGGTTCCTATCTCCTACCTCATGAGCGTAACGAGCATCCTCCCTTGCCAAACTAGCGTCATCCTCCATGGCGAAAAGGTGATCGTATATGTTCATCTTAAATCCCACATAGTCGGCCAAATATGCGTCAAAATTGGCCCTCCCAAAACGTGATGACTCGACTGCTCTCTCGTTGTCCGACTCAGTAGGAGTCGTAGTAGAAGTGCCAGCAGCGGTCCCAGTATCCTCATAAATCCCCGCATGGCTACCGTCGTTATCATCCTCAACGCGCACGATGAAATACCACAGCTTTGTCACGGGCTTCTTAATCCCCTTGGATCATCCTAGAAGATGCACTATCCTCTTAGTGAAAAGCAACGACTGAGGGTCATGGCTAACGTCGTCCTTCCTTGGTGTGTAGCCACACATCGTCGCGAGTCCAGTAATAAAAGTGCCATGGGACATCAGCACGGGCCTCTCCTTGCCCATTTTTATGACGTTCCTCACGCTGCACATAATGAGGGGATATATCTGAACCGGCTTCCCCTTCTTCATGCACCAAAGTGCATATAACTCGTCTTTGTTCAAAAGCGTCATCTCTTCCTTGCTAAGCACACAACGCGAGAGGAAATGATACGCCGCATAGATGGCGTTGTCTTGAACCATGGTGAGCGGATATTGGTTTCTTGCCTCGACACCCGGGAGCTTGATCTCCTCCCAAAAATGTCGCTCATTATATGCGGCGTCATGTTCGTCCAGGGTCATCCTTCTATTTATATAAAAATATGCCTCGATTGCGTCGGTGTCAAAATGATGCTCCTTACCTCACAAACGACACATCAGCGAGAAATCGTCCAAAATCTCGTAAGTTATGTAAAATTCAAGCATCAATTGCTCGTAGGTCGGGGTTCAGATTTGAGCCCACTCAACACAGCTGAGGGCCCGAATATAGTGCATGAAGCGCTCGACAAAGGGATCATTCTGTTTGCCCATCTCGAGCCAATATTCGAGGTCGATCACCATCGGTCGGATAATCATACTATTTATCAATGAGTTATACAAATTGACTTCAGTGTCGTAAACCTTGAATTTTGCCCCCACTTTCTTCTCTACATTTTTGCGCTTTTAAAGGGCTGATATGATGACATGTTTATTGGAATTAAATATAAAATTAGTCGGATTGAGGCTAGGAAATCATTCAGATTGCAATCTCGGTTGACGGGCACGAATCTACAAAAAACTTGTCGGCAGAAGCTGCTAACGGTCTAGTTAGCGGTAAGTGTCACCGCTAAGTAACCGCTAAGGGTTAACGGTCTGGTTAGCAGTCATAGTAACCATTAGTGTTATCATTAACCGTTTCTTCAAACACCTAGTGGGCAGAGCTTAAACGTCGGAATTTTCCACTCAAATCCGAACAATTTTCAATCCAAACCCTGCAATCTCAACCCAGGCAGTTCAATTGATTTCAATAGTCAAGCCACGCTTACCCAATTTCCTAGAACAGGGCCGTTGTCTTGCTCCTTTTTTCCAAGAATAAAGGGCCGGAATGCGGCCAAACACATCGGAGATGACTCGTCTCCATCGGAATGCGGCGAATTGCTCTCAATAGTTGGTCGGTGGGAAAAAATTATCAGTAGTTGGTGCTGTGTTTGTAAGTTAGCAATGAAATAGCGGCTGGATCTTGGATTAGCGGTAGGGTTTGAAAAGTGAATGGAAACCCCAATTTTTGAATTTTAAAGCTGCTGTGTCGGGCCGGGCTTTTAACTTGTTAATGGTGGTCTTAGTTGTTGGGGCTACTACTAACCCGATCGTTAAGACTCTCTATTTGTTGTTAACAGTAGCATTAGCGGTAGTGGCTACCGCTATGTACCTAAAATTGCGAAACTCACAAAAAAAATTTAAGTTGTTCGAGTGAAAAATAAATAGAACACCAAATCGTACGAACTTAAAATATTTATTATAGCAGATCGTGAGCATCAAACATCGAACATAAATAAAATTAGAAATAACAATAAAAACAAAAACCTAGATAAATAGGATAACAATCCTAGCGACCAAAAAGTAAAATAAAAATTGCTGACTATAACTAGTTGCTCTAAACATCATAGGGGTTCATGCTACTAGAGCTATAGGATTAGTTGGGTCCATAGAGTAAATCCTCGAGTTCTTCTATCCTTGCATCTGCCTCTGCTAGAAGTTCCTCCATCTTGGCTATGTTAAAGAGGTGTGTTGCTTTGTTTAGCAGAAGATCGTGATTCTCGAACGTTAACCTGGCAATCTTGGAACCCGCTTCCGCCATAATCGTCCAGCCTGGTAATATTAAGAGCAAGTGTAGCTTCATCAAGCAATTGTAGCATGGGTTGATCGGAACCGCGAGTAATATTGGGAGGTCGGAACTGCGAGTAATCGATCACCACAAATATATCTAATGATAATTGTAGCATGGGGTGATCGTGCACCTTTTCGACTATCTCGTCTACCACCTCAAAATCAAATTTCAACAAAGCTTCGGGTGGTTCAAAATGTGACTTAATATTCTCACTACCCTCCAAAATTGGCACCATAACTCCACCTTCTTCACCAAGAGCAGGGAGGCTTGAATCTCCAACATCCTCCGGTACTCCAACAGCAAAACCCCCACACTTTTATCCACGCGTCATCAAAAATCGCAAGGGGTGCGATCTCAACCAACTCCTCAATCTTAGCCTTCTTACAAACCTCTTCCGAACAAACATTCAAGGCAGACTCTATCACATCAAATATTGTCACCTCATCAAAATGAGGTCGATCTATCTCAACTCGAGTTTCATGATCAGTAATAGGTAACATGGGAACGGTGTGATGGTTGTAATTTGGATTATTACACGAATGAGACGAAGGATAATAATCGTATCTCGGAGTATAACAATATGAGTTGCAAGGAGCACACGGATTATTATATCTTGAATCGTGATATGTGGTTGGGGAAAACACTGCTCGAAACTCGAAACATTAGAGCTTGATGTAAGAAGAGGAAATAGGGAGTAGCTTGAAGAATTGGAATCGAGTGGAGCATACGAATCATAACCCGTGTAAAAAAGGTTCCAAACCCGGATTATAAAATTTTTTGTTAAAGGTCAGGCAATAGAAACTTTGTGGTGAGGTGTGATCGAAGTGATTAAGTGAAGCACATGGATCATTAAAGTTTGAATTATAAGAAACTGAAGGTGGGACCCATTCAGACGAGTAGAACGACCCTATGAACTGATCCACTACTTCATCCCACATTTTTAAGGAATCAGGCTCTAGATTTGTCAACCATTCACTCGCTCGATCCTTTAACGTAAACATAAAAAACCACATCTTCACTAGATCCCATGTAAATCCGAAAAGAGGGAATGTGCCTGTTATAGCTTTGTACTCTCAGATGAAGTGGAGTGGGTCTTCGCTCAGAAATCCATAAAAAATAGGGAGTTGCTCGAGGTAGAACTCATCTAGATCGTACTCCCGCATTCCAAGTCCTAAAGGAATTGCCAGTCGAAACACATGCCAATCGGACGTTGGGCAAAACATCTCTTCATCGAAAGGTGGAGCGTATAAGTAATCATATGGCGAACTCGCTCGATAGTTTGACATCTCCAGTCTATATAATCTCGAATCGTCAAAGTTTTGGCTACAAAGCACAATAATCAACAAACGAGATTAAACGTACCAGAAAGAACAAAAACAAACAAAAATAAGATCACAAACAAAAATTAACAAAAATAAATAAATAAGAACACGAACACAAGTCACTAAGAGCAAACACCAAAAATCGCGACCTTTAGCCTTCCCCGGCAACGACGCCAAGTTTTTAATCGAACTTTTTACACCAACTTTTTATTTTAAAAAATAAAAAGCTCGTCCGCAAGAGAACAGAGCAGCTGTAGGTGGTAAGTTGGACTCTAGTCGAATCACAAGGAAGACTAATCAGAAGTTATTTCAGTGTTTGATTTTACGAACATAGAAACGAAAGTAAAACTAAACTAAAAATGCGATCTAATTTGGTTTGGGGAGTTCCTAACATCTACGAGCAATAAAATCGAAAGCTTTGAAACGATTATGAAAACGAGGGTTCTAGTGTGCCAGAATCATCTCCACGATGTCAATCCTGATGGCTCTAAATGGCCCTAGGCACACTAGACCAATAAATTTAGCCGAAAAGCATTAACATAATTAATAGCATATTTTCAATGAAAGCATGAACGTGATCGAAATGAAAAACAAACAACTAATCTAACGAGAACTTTCATAAAGAAGCAAATACCAAATACGAATTTAAAGCAAGAAAGTAATGACGTTCAAACTAGCAATTAAACTACATACTACAATATATTCTATCTAACATCTAAAATCTAAGAAACTATATTAAAACACTGAAAGGTAAAACAAATACGAAGAACAAACGAGGAAATGACGGCTTCAACTTGCGATCTTCAACTCTTTAACCCGAATTTTGCATGTTATTTAAAGGGGTCAAGAACTGAGGGATCTTAGCAATTTTCGGACCTTCCCCCAAGTTCCAGCGTGCCAAATGAAGTGAAAATGACGGGTTTATCTAGTTTCTCCCGAAATAATTGCTCAAACTGCGGGAGCATCGACCGACGCGTGCTGAGCGTCGACGTCGACGCGAGTCAGGCAACTCACGTCGACCAGGCAGGGCGTCGACCGACGCGTGCATTGATCGACACAACTGCAAGTTTGCATCAGCTTGTGCATCAAATTACAGAGCAAAGTTCAATGCAATAGAGAGTTTGCATTGACCTAGCATCGACTGATGCGGGCGTCTCCCGACGTCCACGCGGCGCTGGCTGTGGGCGTCGACAGCACGTCGTGTGTCTCGTCTCCTTCGTATTGAAGCTGAAATTAAAATTAAGCAAAATTAGATTATTACTTATAAAACAAAGTAGAAAAACATTAAACACGATACGAAAAACATCAAAAGGAAGAAAAACGAGAAAAAGATAAACCTAAAACATGTAAAAGCAAACAAAATACAATGCAAAAACACACAAAAATAACATACAAAAATGTACAAATCAGCAGCTACCGCTAACCAATCGCTAGGTCTCCGAAAAAAGGCAAATTATCCTAATTTCCTGCATTTCAACACACGCATAAACGTGCCATATTACTTAACTAATATAAATGACAAAAATACAGAAAACAAAAGAAAGAAAAATTAAAAGAATACAAACGCTTGGGTTGCCTCCCAAGAAGTGCATCTTTTAACGTCACTTGCTCGACGAGAACTCTAGCGATTAACTTTCAGCTGGAGGTGAATCTACCAATTCCACCACATCTCGATCTTGGCTCGTCGCCATCCCATCATGATAGAGTTTTACTCTGTGTCTGTTGACTTAAAAATTCGAATCCTTCTTCTCATCATACAGAGTGACCGCTCCAAAGTTATCTATCTATCTAATTAGAAAAGTCCCACTCCATCTCGATTTGAGTTTACCTGGAAACAACTTGAACCTAGAATGATAGAGCAAAGTTAACTTACCAACCTCAACATTTATCAATAATTCTATGGTCTTGACGTTCCTTGATCCTCTAGTTCTGCTTCCATGCGCTATCATATGCCTCGTTTATTATTTCTTCGAGTTCGGTCAGCTCTAGCTTCCTATATTCGCCCGCTTCATCGTAATTCATATTCATCTTACGAATTGGCCAACTTGCTGGGTGTTCTAGCTCGACCGGCAAATGACACACCTTCCCATAAATAAGCTGGAAAGGGCTCATACCTAGAACCATTTTAAATGTTGTTCTATAGGCCCATAGTGCATCAATAAGCTTCATCGCCCAATCCTTCCTGTTTGGCCCAACTATTTTCTCGAGTAATACCTTCCGCTGATGATTACTGGTTTCAACTTTCTCGGAAGTCTGTGGATGATATGGGGTGTCTACTTTATACCGAACCCCATATTTTGACATCAATCTTTCAAAAGCTCGGTTGCAGAAATAAATTCCTTCATCTCTTATTCTAATCTTTGGGATTCCAAACCTACTGAAGATGTTCTCTTGAAAGAATTTAAGCACTATCTCAGCATTTGCCTTGTGCGATGGAGTCGCCTCCACCCACTTGGACATGTAGTCGACTCCTACCAGTATATAAGCACCCACTTGGGAACGGCCACATGAGATCTATGCCTCATATATCAAAAATATCTACCTCTTGATTAGGCACCATTGGCATCTAATCCCTCTCACCTATATTTAAGATTTGTTGGCAGTTATCGCACGTCTTACAGTACTCGTGCGCGTTAGCAAATAAGGTCGGCCAATAAACCCGGCTTAAAGGACTTGAAATACTGTCTTTTGAGATCCGAAGTGCCCTCCAAGATCATGGCAAAAATGTAGGATACTTGATATTTCATCATCAGGGACGCATCTTCTGCTCAGCCCATCCTTGCAGTGTTTGAATATGTATGGATCATCCCAAAAGTAACTCCTGTACTTATGTAAAAATCTCTTTTGTTCTTAGTAGGAAAAATGGTTAGGCACAATGTTGCAAGCAAGATAATTCACTATATCAGCATACAAAGGAGTAACTAAATTTTCAAGAGTAGAAGAATTCTGATAGGGGAATAGATCGTCAACCATAATATGCTCATTCACATCATTCTCAATTACCATCCTAGATAAATGACCAACCACCACATTTTCACAACCACGCCTATCTTTAATTTCAATATCAAGTTCTTGCAATAACAAAATCCATCGAATTAGACGTGGTCTACTTTGATTCTTAGCAAACAAATGACGCAATGCAGCATGATCAGTATGAATAATTACTTACGCTCCTACAATATAAGATCTAAATTTATCCAGCGAAAACACAACAGCTAGAAGTTCTTTTTCAGTAGTGGTATAATTGCGTTGGGAATCGTTCAACATAAAACTAACATAATATATAACCCTAATCAATTTATCCACACGTTGCCCCCAAAATGTCCCCCACAGCCTCATTAGATGCATCACACATTTCAAATGGTAAGGTCCAATCCGGGGCAACAACAACAGGTGCTGATGTAGTCTTTTCTTTAAGTAAATTAAATGCATCCATGCAAGCATCATCAAACACAAAAGGAGGGTCAAGGGTCAATAATTTACATAACGGGCGACTAATGTTTGAAAAATCTTTTATAAATCGGCTATAGAAACACGCATGTCCAAGAAAACTCCTAACACCCTTAACATCACGAGGGGAAGGAAGGGTTTCAATCACATAAATTTTAGCTTTATCAACTTCCAACCACTTTTTAGAAATAACATGACCCAACATGGTACCACTCTTGACCATAAAATGGGATTTCTCCCAACTCAACATAAGACTCTTTTCAATACAACGCTCTAACAACCTAGACAAATTAGATAAGCAATTGTGAAAAGATAAACCAAAAATTGAGAAATCATCCATAAATACCTCAAGGAAGTCGTCGATAAAATTGGTGAAAATGGATAGCATGCATCTTTGGAATGTTTTTGGGGTGTTGCATAGGCTGAACGACATTCTCCGAAAAGCAAACGTGCTAAAGGGGCACGTAAATGCCATCTTGCTCCGGTCCTCTACGGCGATAGCCACTTGATAATAGCTTGAAAGGCCATCTAAGAAGCAATAAAATTCGTGTCCAGTAAGCTTATCAAAGAGTTTGTCAATGAACGACAACAGAAAGTGATCTTTTCTGGTAGCAGCATTAAGCTTTCTATAATCAATGCACATGCGCCACCCATTCGTAATTCGTGTTAGGACTATCTCACTTTTCTCATTTTCGGCTATGGTGATACCACCCTTATTCAGATGCACATGGATTGGACTCACCCATTTACTGTCGGAGATAGAAAAAATAACCCCTTCATCTACTAACTTCAAAATCTTCTTTTTAACTACCTCATAAAGTGTTGGATTCAATCTTCTTTGGTCGTCTCTTACCGGCCTTGCATTAGGTTCAAGATCGATTCGGTGTATACAAGTAACGGGACTTATCCCTTGATGTCGCTGATGCTCCATCCTATAGCTTCTTTATACTTACTCAACACCAAAATCATCTCCCTCTCCTCATCTTCTGCTCATGCTAAAAATATGATGACGGGTTTTATTTTGTTGGGCTCGAGGAAAATGTACTTCAAATGGCTAGGTAGTGGTTACAACTCCATCTTTGGCTCGAGATCATGTGTGTTAGACATATCACACAATTCAAAATAAATATCTTCAAGGTCAGCTTCATTTTTACGAAAATCAACCCTAAGTAATTCCGCTACCTCCTCCCCACAAAAAAAACTCCTCGTCCACCTTGACTTCTGATTCATCTAAAACAGTGATGCCTTTGAGCTCATGGATGCAAGACACAATCGAATCAACAAATGAGCACTCATCCCGCATGAATGAAGATGGAGTATTATGGATATCTTTAAGTGAAAATGTTGCTGATTCGCCCAAAACTGTCATAGTCATCCTTCCTTTATGCACATCTATCAATGTATGGGAAGTAGACATAAATGAACGACCCAACAAAATCTTATGTTCCTTGCTTTCATTCGTCACCTCTCCAACCTCCATAATTGTAAAATCGACTGGAACCACAAGTCACCAACTTGCACCAAAACATCCTCAACAATACCCAAAGGTTGCCTGATCGATCGATCCGCCAATTGGAGCCACATGGTGGTTGGATTCATCGTCCGAAGATCAAATTCTCGAAAGAGAGAATAAGGTATTAAATTAATTCCGCCGCCAAGGTCAAGCATTCCTTGCGCTGTCTGTCCATTCCCAAGCGAAATAGTGATACAAAAACTCCCGGGATCATTTTCCTTTGGAGGCAATGGCTTCTTGAGAATTGCACTAGCCTCTTTCTTCAACTCCACGCGCTGGTTCTCCAAGCGCCTATCCCTTGAGGCAAGCTCCTTTAAGAACTTCACAGAAGCTGGCATTGTCTTGATTACATCCAAAAGTGGAAGGTTAATATTCACATTTTTCAGCAAATTGTAAAGCTCCATGAATTCCTTGTTTTCCTTGGATGGACGTAGGCGACTGGGAAAAGGAACTGCATCACGAATCGTGGTCATTTTATATGTTGGCTGCGACTTCGAGGACTCATTGTTTGGCATTGGAGTAGGGACTTGGTTCGGAATTGTCCCTTAAATGGATCCCAAAACATATCGATTTGGTGACTTATGCATCTTGTTCACGTGTTTAGGTACATCTTCTTTAGGTGGAACCGGCGTTGGAATTTGGGTCACCTCTTCTTCTTCCTTATCTTGCTCGACTTTGCCATTATCAATCTTATTTCCACTCCGAAGGACATGAACATCTGAGACCTGCTCTGGTTGACTCGGAAGTTTCCCTTTTTCGTTCGACATCTTTGTTATAGTTGTTGCCATTTGACTCAACATTGACTTAATATTTTTCAAAGTTTAGAATGGTCATCGACCTTCGCAGTTAATTGTGCAAGTCCGTCTCAATTACGAATGGTCTCGACCACTTGATTCTGCTGCCACAACAATAGTTGATCATCTAGTTTCACCGGGGCGGTTGCTTACCCCTTTGTAGGGTACTTGTTTGGTGGGGGTTCTGGCATGTATTGAGGATCAGTTTGTAGAGGAGCTAGCACATGATTTGGGTTCCCGGGACCATACTTGTGATTCGGGAGATCACGCCACCCTGTATTGTATGTGTTCGAGTTATAATTCTTTGTATATTTCTGTCCGGGATCAGGTGGTTGGTTCTGATAGTTATGAAAGACGTTATCTTCCTCCTTTTCCTCTTTATCGAACGTCATTGTGCATACATTCACCAAATGCCCCAGTGCTCCACATCGAGCACACATGTCAATGGTTTTTTTTCGAAGAAGCTATGTTTGTTAGTTCGGTCTTTAGGGCAACCACCTCTTTGGTCAACTCCTTGACTCTCTTATCTTCTTCTTTTTGCATTACAAAAACTTCGTTTACTTTTAATTCTCGGGGATGAAATTCATTTGTCTGGATTTTTCGCTCATCTTTTCTACTACCCTCTTGGCGTCTGTAGCAGTCAACTCTCCAAAATCTCCTCCGGATGCCGTCTCAACTTGAGTTTTGTATATTGGAGACAACTCTTCATAAAATAATGATTAACCATACCAGGGGTGTTATTTTGATGTTGGCACACTTGAAACAGTGCTTTAAAGCGCTCCCATGCCTCGTGGAATAACTCCCCATCTTGATGATCAAAATTCGCGATTTGCCTCCTAAGTTTCCCTGTCTTCCGGGCTGAATAGTACTATTTTACAAATTTCTCATAAATCATATTCCAGTTTGTCAGTGATCTCGGCTCTAGAGAGAGAAGCCAAGATTTAGCTTTATCCTTCAGGCTGCTCGGGAAACATGTCATTTGTAACTCATCACGGTGAAGTCCCATGGCTGGAATTCTACTGACTTCGGCATGAAACTCCCGCATAAACGCCAACGGGTCTTCATGAGCATGACTATGAAACGCCAGAAGCTAGTTAATTTTGTGCAGTTTTAATTCGAAGTCAATGGCAGTCCATCCCAAAATGATAGCAGAACTTTAAGTGCCAACCTTTGGGCATGCCAAATCGCACTGTCGAGGCTCTCATGCGCCTCTCGGACTTCTATCTCTGACATTAGGTCTCGCATAATAATCTTCGTTCACATTCCTCTGATAAAAATTGTAACGGTTGTTCTGGTTATTCAGCCAGTCATCCACATGTTCATTTCTGGGGAAGGATCTCTCAGAGTAAGTATCACGTTCGTCGCTACAATCATCTCTCTCTTTGTTCCTGTTCTCCAAGCTCCTCTAGCGGTCTTTCCAATAAGCTCTGGGACGCACGGGACCTAGGGGTGTAAGTGAGATGAGCCGGCTCGTGAGTTATTCGGGATCGACTCGAGAAAAGATCAAAATCGACATGAGGTTGATCGAGCCGAGCTCGAGCTCAAGCTACTCAATTATGTATCGAGCTTGAACTCGAGCTCAGTAATAATTAACGAATAGGCTCGCGAGCCTAATCGAGCTTTACTATATTTACCATTTTATCCTTATTATACTCACTTATTTACATATATACCCTAAATATATACTAAAAATTAATATTAAGTATTTTATTTTATGCTTTTTAGTTTTTTTTATTAATATTATGTAAATCGAGCCGAGCTGAGCTCCATCTCGAGCTTGTTGAGTTTTCAAATGAGCCGAGCTCGAGCTTGAGAAAATTGAGCTTGAGATTTGAGACTTGCAGTCGAGCTCGAGCTCGAGCCTGATAGTGTTCAGCTCGGCTCGACTCGATTACACCCCTAACGGGACCCATAAAATGAATTTGCTTGCTACCGTAATTCCCCTATCGCGTTATTTTCCTTGTCTAGACATTTCTTCTAGAATCTCATCGCACACTAAATTAGTATCGTTGGAACTATTACTAGAAAGAATCGAAGTATGTTTGGTCCTTGCTTGATTAGATCGATGAACATTGTCAATGAGTGGTGCAAGCTCAGGTTGAAGTGATCGTCTACCCTGCATGCACTCACCAACAAATCAAATGTACCAAATGGCAACAACTTGACCCAAGTTCAATTATACAAATAGATGGATAAACAAAAATTAATACGAACAAACATCTTCAAAACCTTTGTTGTTCCCCGACAACGGCGCTGAAATTTTGATTTGAAGTTTCTGCATTTAATTTTAAATATAACTTTGTCAAAGATTGAAAGCTCGCTCGCAAGAGTACGAGTTCACTTGTAGGTTGGTAAGTTTAAACCGAGTCGATTCTCGAGGAACAAACAATCGGAATCTTGGATGTTTGTTTAATCACAAAATCACACACGAACAAGTATAATTGGGAGATTTTGTTTGTTTTTGATTTTATAAACTATGAATTTAAAAGCAAGAGAAATTAATTAAAAATAATTAACTTGAACGAATTATCATAAACTATTTAACCAACTAGAATTTAAAAAAAGCTTAATTATATAAAGGCTATGAATTAAGGTTTGAAAACTAAAGAGCAATCAAAGATTGAAGAACCAAACTGTTACTAAAATTATTAAGCATAAATGAAATAAACGAAATTGAAAGATAAAAGATTATGAACTTTATTATCCAAGAAATCCAAAGCCTCAAGCATTAAAAGTTCAAGATCCGAAAATAAAGAACAAATTATCTAAATACTGAATAATGGAGAACTAATCTAGAAAGTAATTAAAAAGGTTTGAAGTACTTATTGGATCAAGAAAAAGCACTAAATCTCTAGCTATTCCAAAGAAAAGAAGTGGATCTCGACCGAAGAACAAATCATGAACAAAAGAAAGGAGCTTTAGAACTCGCGAACTTGGATCTTCAATCACGATCTTGTATCTATGTAACGGGCAATGGAAACGTGCTCTCTCTGCGTCTCGAGACCTTAGAATGTGTAAAAGTGTTGCCCTAGATGAATTATAGAAGGGTAAATATAGGTTACCAAAACTTGGAGCACAAGTTTCCTTAAAAATTCCTGATCTGAGCCCGTTAGAGGTAGCTTAGCGGTAAAGGCTACCGCTAACGCTACCGTTAACGTCTTGCTAAAACTCTCTTTCCATTCCGAATGGTCAAGCTAGCGGTGAAGCCATCGTTAAGTCTGCCGTTAACACCTTTCTGCAGCCTCCTTATGGTGGAGCTAACGGTAAGGCGAGCGTTAATCTCACCGTTAACTAATTTTGGGAGCTCTCTGTCATCCTTTAGCGGTTGTTATAGCGATAGTCTAACCGCTAGGGTTTAGCGGTAGCTTAGCGGTAAGAGCCTCCGCTAACCCTAAAGTTATGTGGGTAAAATTGCTACTTCTTCGCCGAATCGCTCGTTTTCGTCTCTCGGTTCTTGCAATGGTTTGCAAACTTCATCTACTCGGTGCTGAGCTCCTTCAGTTACTTAGCTGTATGGGGGAAAGTAGAGAATAATCACCCAATTCCATCAATATTAACCAAAATGCGGTAAAATAAGCTAGAGATACGAGAACATGCTCAATATATCCAACTTACACCAAAACTAATAACAAAACTCTCTAAAACATTAACCAAATATGTACAAAAACCAAGACAAATTCATGTTAATCAGCTACCACTCAAAGCCGAGATGGTATAATAGTACTTATATCGAAAGAGGTCGCCACCTCACATAAGAGCTTGTCACTCCCATGAAATAGGTCGCTATCTTCCAATACAGCTCACCCATCTATCAGAAGGATTGCTCCTTCTAAGAAATGAGTTCGCTTACTGAGCTTACCTTCTAAATCCTCATAATTACCTGCATGTTGGCGACGTGGATATTTGATATCGTATCAGCTAGTCCCCCACATTCTGATTGGTTTGGGTAGGAAACCAAGTAGAATGTAATCATGAGTTAAACCCCAAAATTCAAGCCAACATCTCCTTGGTAAAGCGTGAAACCATCAACCATCACTTCTCACTTAATAACATTAAATGAGCCTCTGCATCATGTCGGACACGTGTTACCAGCCCGTTACCTCGTAATATATTTAATCCAGTAAGCCCAATAATGAAAGGCCCACAATAAACCCTACCAACTTTCCCGCCTTTCGAAAAACCTTTATGTGCTTTCAGCTTTCTGCCGTTCAAAACACACAAAAATACCTCTCCCCCTCATTTCTCTCACTTACGCAAAATCCAAGCAAAACACACCATTTTTTCTGCAAAAATACTCTGCGAATTTTTGCCAAAATAACGAAGCACCACTAATCCGCACCAATCGTCACCAGGAAAAACGATGAGTAAGTCCCCCTAATCCTTTATTCATATAATAGTTATCCTAGTTTCTTTCTATTAATCTCTGTGTAGCTGAATATAATTTTATGTATTTTCCCCTCTCCATTAATTGATTAACGATGAACCCAAATCCATCTGACTCCACTTCTCCAAACCCTAATCTCACAAACCCAAATGTATCCTCTGATACTGAATCGATAGAGATTCCCTTGAAACAACTTATCAAGAAAAGAGACACACCCATACATGAGCTTGTATCCTGACCCGGTCTAACAAATGAACCGGAAGGGTCCTTGGACTAAACTCGAGACAAAAACTTAACTTTGACCAAAAATAGGACTGTGATTGAAGACATAGTTGAGGGACCTTCCCATATAATATCTTGAGATCGAACACTTTCCTGAGGGTACCCCCCTGGCACAACCCGGAACACCCTCTTCTTCCCATTGAGAGTTTCGTGACCAGAGCAATCTTGACGAGTTCGAAAAAGCACTAAATCTCACTGAAACCGAAAAATGATTTTACCCCGATATCCCTCAAACTGACCCAGAGCGACCTCCTTAAAACCATATTACTCTTTTCAACGAGCTCCTGAGAGTAGGATTTAGGTTCCCGCCCACTGGTTTTTTATCACTACTGCGGATAAGTATAAAGTCCCCCTTCTTCAAATAAACCCTAACTTAATTATATTTGTAGTGGGGTACGTGATTTTGTGTATATATTACGATGTCCAGCCTGACCCAGGGTTCTTCCACATTTGCATTCAAGTAAAACACCAAAAAAGTTCTTTCTACCTTTCCTCTCATCAGAAAAAGCGCTTCTTTGTGAATCCATCATCAAAGGTGCCTAAAAAAATACATTCTTTTTTATCCACAACACTGAGACCTGGCCCTTCTCTACCGAGATGCAAACTATAACTCCAATACAAGACACACATCCTTCTCCCTAAAAACAACATGCTCTTTTCCAACAATACTCTAATATGCTCTCTGAATGGAATAAGCACCCCTTTGATGTGGTGAAACTCACAAAGTGGGAGAGAGTCGTTTCAATCATAGGCCTTGACTTGTGACCTAAAGATCTGACGAGATCCGAGTTCGGTAGGTTCTCGAATTATCGAAAATTCCTTCAACTTCGCCCTTGCGATAAAATAACAGATTTAGCTCTTTATTATGCAGATGATCTCATTGATAGCTGTCTGTCATCAAGTTCATAGGTCAGAGCAACTATCCAACTAGACCCAAGACTAGCAGTAACATTGACGACGCGAGCTCCCACTGTGAATGTTGACGAAGAAGTGGAGCTTACACTAGCGGCAAGGGACAAGCCAGTCGAGGTCTCGGACTCTAACGATCGAATGCCATTGCGCACCTCCATAGGTAAAGGCAAAGGCAGAGGCAAAAGAGTTGACGTCACCATGACACCTATCCTTCCAGTTCCCAATCGCCGGCGTCTCCAAAGAAAACCTACTTCTGCTGCAACGTGGCAGCGCCGACCAGTTTAAGTCTCTCCTCCAAAACAGATGACAACCTAGGTAATTTTAATTTTGAAGAATAACTAGTGTAAATATTCTTAATATAACATATGTGAATTACACTATTCGTGACACAATTTGATCTGGTAAATGCATTGCCCAACCATTTGCTAGCGGCAACCTCTGAGAGAGAGCTTCAAAAAACCTGTGACGAGCTAGCGGCGTAGGCACAAAAACAGATACAACAATTGTCCTTGGCTCAAGAAGAGTTAGACGAAGCCCGCCGCCATGACCATTCGGGATGAGGAGCTAAATATTTCCAAGAGTCAAGTGGAAACCTTGGAGGATCGGCTGTGGAAGGTAGAAGAGCTGCTGCGAGTAAAAGAGAAACAGATACATGAGGTTTGCTGCATAGCTTGACAACAGGGGGTCGCTGAAGGCAAAGCAGAAGGGAGAGATGAAGGTTTAGAATAAGGGTTGTGTGAAGGTCGGCGCACATTTCTTAAAAGTGAGGTGGGTAAAAGATTCACAAATGCTTACAGATACGAGTTGCTGAACGTATATCGAAATACAACTCACTATCTGGCCAAGATGGGGAGAGGAGGCCGAGAATGGGTTAATCTTGTGCAGAATGAATCAAGGCCCAACTTATGAAGGTCAATATCCAATTTGAGTTTGATACAAAGAGCATACTTGACGAGCTACCCGGTTTCTCCTTTTGGAAAGGTGACTAAAGTCAGCCCCCTACATCACAATGGTGGATAACCTGCAAGGGTGATGCTATTCTAAGGGCCGGCCTGGGCGTCGAGCTAGAGGTCCCGATTGATGAGATGGTAACTTATTGTAATCTATCTTGATTTAGCTTTCTTGTAATTTCAACAATTGTTCCCTGTGACTATTTTGAATGGCTATGTATTAACTACCGTGACTCAGTATATTTCTGTTCGCAAATTTTATTGTGTATGACCTTTCCTGCTATAAGATGATTATATAGAAACATCTTAAACAATTATCAAAAACCATACTTAACAGCCATCGCGGTTAAATGCATGAAGATCGCACAAAACATCACGTAAATCAAACATACTCGGGTATCATGTAAGTCAAACATGTTCAGTTTTGAAAGAAAATATATAAGTCAAACATATCTCTTTCCCATGATATCCCAAAATATATAAATCAAACATACTCAAGGATACTCGAAAGCATGTAAATCAAACATTTTTTTCACATAAAAATAAATCACACAAAACCATATAACTCACAAAACCAAATAGACCATATAAGACCAAATAACTCACAAGAAACCAGGTAAAACACATAAGACCGAACCAAGTAAGACTCAACACATGTAAAAGCTGAGAGGAGACATGTAAGTCAAATATGTCTCTCCTTAGAACATTTTAAAATATGTAAATCAAACATACCTGAGGATATGTGAGAACATATAAGTCAAACATGTCCTCACACAAAACCATCCATTGTCCTGCCCAAAAATTCCGTTGCCTACCTGACAAAAGCATTGGGATTTCCAACATATTCATAAAAAATCATAGAACGCATTTGATGCCATAAGAAATCCTTTGTTCATTATCAATAGATATATATATCAACATTTTCTCGTGAAAAGATTGCAAAGCTCTAAAAACTCATTTGATGTTCTTTCCAAAACCCGGTGCAGACTAGTAAGTAACCTTGTGTGAATTATCAGTTTTGCTTGCATTTTTTATGGATATTGCATTGAGGGGCTTGATTTTTTCTCGTACGTTATTGAATTCGGAAATGACCACGAGGCACATATATCACCCTTATTCCGGCCATATCTAAATATATAAGCTACTTAAATATCCCAAATGAGCCCCCTTGAGCTTATGCCCCGTTTCTTATAGCTGAGCTCAATTTTATCTCTTATATCTTCATAATTTATGAGGTGAGAGAGTGTGTTGTTAGTGTACTAGGAATGTGTGGGAATGGGATTCGGGATTTGAGTTTATTATATCTAAAAAAATAAAAAAATAAAAAAAAGAAGAAGAAAACTCCAACACAAATCACAAAAAGTGATAAAGCGTGCGTTCGAGTGAAAAACCTAATTTAAAGGCCAAGTTTAGTAAAAAGAAGAAAATTATTCGAAGTTATTTAAGGTCGTTGATCACGTATATAAGGTAAGCACCCCTTATTTTTGAGGCACCAATCATTTTGGTATCATCAAGTGGCGTTGTCTATGGGAAGGAGGGACATCGAGTCCTTTAGCGAAAGACGTGAGACTTTTCAAAAACACAACATGAAAGGAAGAAGCATACTACCTCGAAACATAAATTCTGAGTCAGGAACGATCAAGACGTAAGGGACAAACCAAAGGACACAAGAAAGACTAACATTGGGACCAATAATATCATTCGGCCCTGGTGACCGCCATGGCCTACAATTGGAACATGATGATGCGTTAGTAATTGAAGCTGAAATAGCACAGTATGAGGTTGGAAGGGTATTTGTGGACAATGGAAGCTCAGTCGATATCATGTATCTAGAATTTTTGAAATAAATGGACAGAGGTACGAGCAGTGAACATGCCAATTTATGCTTTTAATGGCACACAAGTCATCACCAAAGGCGAACTATTACTCTCGGTAGTTTTGGGAAAAAGAAAACTAAGTGTGAAGAGGATTTGAAATTTGTAATCGTCAAAGGAAGCTCCACATACAACGCAATACTAGAGTGACCTGCCCTCAAACTATTCCAAGCGATCACCTTGACTTACCACATGAGTATCAAGTATCCAGCTTGAGATAGAGTAGGCGAAGTGATATCAGAACAGCAGGTTGTTAGATCGTGCTACCAGTTGACATTCAAGAGAGGCATGAGTGGAACCAAGCAAGAAAGAACGGGAGATATATGAGAAGGAGTAATCATCTCCAAAAAAGTGAAGGAAGAGGAGAATTCTATTCGGCCGCACGAAGAACTCATAGAAATATCACTAGAGGAAGGCAGGCCGGAGTGCACCACCAAGATATGCACCTAACTGATGGAAACTATAAGAGACGAACTAATAATGTTACTAAGAGAGTTTTGTGAAATTTCTGCATGTGGAAAAGGAGATCTAACAGAGGTATCCCCTGAGGTCGCACAACACCACTTGAATACTGATCTAGAAGCACGATCTGTCCGACAGAAAATGAGACATTTTGGGGTGAAGATTGACAAGGTAATCGAGGGGGAGTTGAAAAAATTGTTAAAAGGAGGACATGCGGGTAATCCAATTTCCAGAATATCTGTCCAATATCGTGATGGTACCGAAACCCAAACATAAGTGGAGAATGTGTGTAGATTTTTGCGACTTAAACAAAGCATGCCCAAAAGATCATTATTCCCTGCCACATATTGATCAGTTGGTGGTTATAAGCTGTTAAGCATGATGTATGCTTCACAAGGTTACCACCAAATCCCCTTAGAGAAAGAAAACCAACCCAAGATAAGTTTCGTCACCTCTACAGGCACTTGGTGCTTTGTCTCTATGCCATTTAGACTGAAGAATGCAGGTGAGACCTACAAGAGATTGGTAGATAAGATGTTTAAGGACTTGTCGGGGTCCACTATGGAGGTTTATGAGGACGATATGCTAGTAAAGAGCAAAAAAGAGAATTCACATGTGGAACATTTTCGCAAAACCTTTCTAATACTTAGGCAATATGGAATGAAGCTCAATCCAAAGAAGTGTGATTTCGGTGTGCGATCTAGGAAATTTCTAGGGTACATGGTGACAGAATGAGGTATCGAAGTAAACCCAAAAAAAGTGCGAGTTGTTATGGATATGTCGCATTCGCGAACAGTACACGACGTATAGGTGCTAACTTGTCTAATTGCAGGTCTTAGACATTTTATCTCCAGGTCAACAGAAAAGGGTATAATGTTCTCCAGAACGCTCAGAAAAGGGTGTAGAATTGAGTGGACGGAGGAGGCTGCAGAAGCTTTTAACAAGCTTAAGGAATACCTGGAAGAAATATCATTACTGGATAAACCAATGTCGGGCGAGGACTTGATTTTGTATATATCGGTTGGAGAGGCCGCGGTGAGTTCAGTGCTTATTAGGGAGGATGCAGGCATACAAAATCCCATTTACTACATTAGTAGGATTTTAAGAGGGGCCAAGGTGAACTATACGGAGTTGGAGAAAGGTGGATTTGCGCTGATTTGTACGGCGAGGAGGCTTCAGCCTTATTTCCTGGGCCACAAGGTTAAAGTACGCACCAACCTAGATCTCAAATAGGTTTTAAGTATTCCAAACATTTCAGGAAGGCTGGTAGAATAGGCAGTGGAGCTTAGCAATTATGATGTGGTATACGAGCCTAGAATGGCTATCAAAGCGCATGTGTTGGCAGATTTCTTGCAGTAGATAAAATGCCCTACCGAGCAGAAAGTGGAACAGAAAGCATGGTTATTACATAAGGATGGGTCAACCATGGTCTCAATAACCGGACTAGGTATTGTTTTGACTAGTCCGGAAGGGAAAAATCTTGATTTCGCAATCAAAGTAGGGTTCAAGGCTTCCAACAATGAAGCAAAGTATGAGGCATTGTTACAAGGAATAAGAATGGCAAGCGACCTAGGGGCACGGAAAGTTAAGGCTTATTTAGATTCTCAGTTGGTAGTTTGCCAGTTTGATGGATCTTTTGAACCAAGAGAAGAGCGTATGCAGGAGTACTTGAAAAAACTAAAGGAGGAGGTAATTTAGCTTGAAGAATTTAAGCTAGAGCACTTACCCCGAGATGATAACATCCGGGAAGATTAGCTCGCTAAGATGGTTAGAAACTTGGGAACATGTGACACGAAAGAAATCAAATTAATGGAATTAAGTTATAGTAGTGTGGATAAAGGGAAAAAAGTTATGGTGATCGACACAAAGGAAGATTAGCGAACACCGATTCAAGAAACTCTGGATAAGATGGTCATAGGAAACGTGTCATAATCTACCAAGGAAACCAAGACAGCAACATGTTTTTGCTTAATAAATGGAGATTTGTACAAGAGGTAACGGTTCGGCCCCTACTTAAAATGTTTGGCGAAGAAAGAAGGGTTGAAAGTGTTATGAGAAATACACGAAGGGTATTGTGGCGATCATGCGAACAGTAGAGCACTTGTCGGAATAGCATTTTGAGCTGGCTTCTTTTGACCTGGGATGAAGAGTATGGCACGTGAGCTCGTTATGACCTGTCAGAAATGTCAGATGCACGCACCCGTCATTCATGTGCCCACAGAGGATATGTTGGTTATGATCTCACCTTGCCCCTTTGCGCAATGCGGGATTGATAATGTGGGTCCCTCCCCAAAAACACCCGGCAACAAACAATATTTGGTGGTCGCGGTAGATTACTTTACGAACTGGGTCGAAGCCGAGGCTGTGTCGGGCATAGGCGAGCAAGATATCGTGGATTTTATTTTTAACAATATATTTTGTAGGTATGGCGTTCCTCGAGTTTTGGTCTCAAATAATGGAACTCAATTTAATGGACAAATGATCCAAGAATGGTGCAAACAAACGGGGTGAAGTAACGATTTGCCTCTGTGGCACATCCCCAAGCTAACGGATAGGTCGGATTTAATGGACAGATGATCCAAGAATGGTGCAAACGGATGGGGATGAAGCAACGATTTGCCTCTGTGGCACATCCCCAAGCTAACGGATAGGTCGAATTTAATGGACAGATGATCCAATAATGGTACAAACAGATGGGGATGAAGCAACGATTTGCCTCTGTGGCACATCCCCAAGCTAACGGACAGGTCGAAGTCACTAACTGTATTATCGTGCAGGGAATTAAGTTACAGTTGGAGAAAGGAGGAGGACTTTGGCATGAAGGGCTTGCATCTATCTTATGGGCTTATCGAACAACTCCACGAACTACTACGGGCGAATCACCTTTCAGCCTAGTTTATAGAATGGAAGCCGTCATCCCGGCATAAATAATGGGAGGGTCACAAGGACTATCAACATTCAGTGTAGAACATAATGAAATTCTATCTAGGAGAGGTATCAAAGCAATTGAGGAAATACGCGACAAGGCCGAAACACGTGTAGAAAGATACTTCCAGGTCGGTGACCTAGTCTGGAAGCGTGCTGGTGCAATCTAAAATATCATAAGGTTAGATTCAAACTGGATAGGGCCATTCAAGGTCAGTGCTGATGCAATCTACAATATAAAAAGATTAGATCCAAATTGGATAAGGCCATTCAAGGTCAGTGCTGATGCAATCTACAATATCAAAAAGTTAGATCCAAGCTGGATAAGGCCATTCAAGGTCATTAAGGTATTACAAGGAGGAGCTTATGTGCTCGAAGATGCAAAGGGAAAAGCTTTACCAAGAAGCTGGAATGTCTGCCACTAGATAAAGTACTATGCCTAGCTCTCTGTACAATAGGCTTGTACATTACATAACTTTATCTTTACTTATTATTATTATCATAAACTGATGCTCCTTTAGGTCGGCGGTGTATTCATGTGCTTATCGCATTTTTACCCATCACGGGTTATATAGGTGGATTTTGGACGAAGCACAAAAATTCAACTCCTCACGCAAGAGGGCATAAACATGTAAAAACCCGACAAGTAAACTATTCAAACTTCCAAGCATATGTTGATTGATTAATAGTGTAATAAAGACACAAAAACGACTCAACCATATGATAGCGAAATTAGTAAGCGTCACTTCACCAAGAATGCGTCACTTCGCCAAGGCTCGAGTTAAGAAAGACAAATCATGCTTGTAACACCCGGACCTTAACCACCTACCCACCGCACACTTAAACCATGCAATGCCCTCATTGCATTTTAATGAAAAACAAGTAAAAGGAGGGTGAAATAGAAGCTTCCTAAACCGAGTGAGTTTGGGTCGAGCTCAGTGGGGTCCACTTAAGCATCTAAGCAGTCCAAGCAAAAACCGAGCATGACTTGCATCTCCGAGCTCCATGAACGTTATTAGCTCATCAATTCGGTCAAGGTTGGAGTCGGAAAGCAAAACAGTAAAACAAAAAATCACACAAAGTCAAAAACACAAGTAAATATGTACATGAATCAAAACAAAACAAAACAAGGTTTAAAATGAACCAAAAGACAAAAAATCTTTTTTTTAATTTTCCAATTTTTCGTATGTTTTTGGATATTTGTAATAAGAAAGAAAGAACATAAAAAATGTAAAAATAAAAGAAATAAAAAAAAAGAACATGGGTTTCCTCCAAAGAAGCTCTTGTTTTACGTCACTAGCTTGACGAAATCCCTTTGTGGTCAAGGTGGGAAGAGAACGGTAGGATCCACCAAAACAATATCCTCCTTGTCGGGAGGATCCACTCTTTGGAACGTTCTCGGGGCATTGCAAAGCCCAAATAAAAGTCGTTGAAAAGCAAGCTTTCCAAGGTCATTTCGGCTAGATCTTCGGGTGGAATGGTGGTTTTGTAGTGGCCCGAAAACTCATCTAGGAATCGATAGGAATAATGGCCAGCTAGTGTTCCCATCGGGCAAGTAGAGGTCGCCTCGGGTAGATCTTCAGGTGGAGTTGTGGTTTTGAAGTGACCCGATGACTCAACCAAAAAACAAAAGGAGTAATGGCTGGCTAACTTTTCCAACATGTGGTCGATAAATGGGGAAGGGAAACGATCTTTCTTGGTATCCACATTTAACTTCTTAAAATCGACCAACATCCTCCATCCCGTTTTAGCCTTTCGTGGCCATCAAATTTCCTTTTCCATCCTCGATCATCTTCTCGTCTTCCACTATCTCCTTAAACTTTAGATTCGAATGTCTTTTAAATTCTCGAGGTTGTTTGACATCATCCTACAAGACGAGTTTATGAAAGTAAGTGCAAGGTCTAGCTCCCTTATTATCTATGGGTATCCAACCAATCACACCCTTACAAGTTTTAAGTTCTTCATTCGACCCCTCTTCTTCCTCTCGGTCCGAATTTTCAAAGATGATAATCGGCTTGCTCTCCTCTTTCTCCAAATAGACACGCTTGAGGGGAGATGGAGGAGGCTTAAGATAGGGCTTGTGCCTCCTCTCGGTCTCGTTGGGTATTAACTCGAACAAATCACCGATCCCCTCAAGATACTCTTCAAGCTTTCCAATCTTATCATCAAAAATCTCCACCTCCCCCGTCAAAATTTGTCGGTGCCCTCAATAAAAAAATCACAATCTCCTTCACTCAAGGCGTTGGTACATTGAAACACAATGGACTCATCATTACAAACAAGGGTCTCATCATCCTCACAACAATCCTCAATATAGACTTCCCAGACAACCTCCTCCTCAATGCTCCTTTCCTCCATATAAAATCGTTCGACCAAATTCTTGATCAAGTCCATATGTATCCACTCTTCGCAAGATTGTTTTGAAGTAAAAGGTAAAGGGTCAAGAGGAGTAAAAACACTTGGAAATGAAAACACGTCCTCTTACAACGACGAGACACCCGTATTATCAACCACCCCATACTTATAAAGGATCGTGATTGGAGGAGTATGCGAAGGTGGACTTGGCTATTATTGCATAATGACCAAGGGATCTGGATCGGGAGATGGGGTAGGAGAAATCACCAGGATAGTCGGAAGAAACGGGTCCACGTGAGGAGTAACAACCGCATTTGTATAGTCATAACTAAAATCTTGTTGCTTGCGGTTGCTAGGAGGAGAAAGAGGGCTATGAGTCGGCGGTGGAGCAAAAGATGGTATAGCATAATCGAATCCCACCGGATATCCATGGCATCCATATACTTCTTCCAAATGAGACATCAGCATATTGAACGAGAGATTTAAAGGACAAGATGTGGTATCGTGACCAAACAATCCACACAATGCACACGGGGGGCTCGGGCTAGATAACTTAGTAATTTGAACCTCCAAAGCCGCTAGTTGCTTTCAAACTGAAGCACCCTAGAGGAAGAAACTTAACTCACTTCATTAGCACTATAAAATATTTCTTGAGAAGACTTTGGCTTGAGAGGAAGGGATACACAAGGTGGATGAAACCTCCCCAAAAATGGTCTATTCACATCCGCCATAGTGCGGATAGGGTGGCTACTTGCCACAGTGGAGCCAAACATCCAATATGGATCGTGATTTGGGGCACTATTGGTGGCACCAATCGGGGAATGATTGAAATTAGAAGCAGGAGAACATCCATATAGGCCGGGACTTGGAATTTGGCCACCCTCATACCCATTCGGACTCACAAAGCCTCCATTAGACATATTCGTGCATTGATTGGAAGCATTATAACCACCATATGGACCGGATGACGAATTATGCATATTCAAAAAGGGATTAGGTGTATCATATCCTCCATACGGACCATTCGTACCCGTGAATCCACTATACCCAACATGGTTTGCACCATGCTCTCCCATGTTGGGTTGTCCATAGCCGATTCCACCATTGGCAATGTGGTTTGCACCATGCTCTCCCATGTTGGGAATGTACCCTCCATTACCATAAGTACCTTGCAAGCACTCCATAAAAGCGTCAAATACAAAAGAAAGCTAAAAACTCAAAGAAACTACAAGCTAATCAAAAACCTTAGCCAAGCCGAGTCGCAACGACGCCATTTTGTTTTTGTAATTTTTTAGTGGTATAAAAGGTTCATTGGCTCGGTATTATCGGAATTCGATTCGATTGTAAGAATCAAAGTGTTTTTAGCTTGAAATATAAATGAAAATGAAATTAAAATGAAAATTATGATAATAAAAATAACAAGGAAATGTAAAATACAAGTTGGTCAGATGCCTTCAGCGTGTGCCGAAATTAAAAGTGCAAAGCAATAATGAAAACAAGAAATTACAAGCAAAGTTTCACCAAGTACAACTAAAGCAACCTAAGGTACAACTATGCTTGCATGAACATAAAAATCTAAATAATGCAAATTAACAAAAACTGAAAGCACCAATAGAAAGAGCAATAAAAGTTGATGTGAAAGTTTAAAACTTTACGAGAAATAACAAGAAACGAAGAGTAGATCTAGGATTTAACATAAAATTATGCATGAAAATTTAATTTAAAATAAAGCACATGAAGAACTCAAAATAAAAACGATCAAGGACTCGATCTATGATCTTGGTGTGCCACTCACCTAGATTCCATGGACGATTCACAAGATCTAACAAGAAATCTATGAGCTAAAGCAAAATTCATAAAATGAAGAATAAGCATGGAATTGAAGAACAAGCATGAAATACTCAAAATAAAGATGATCAAGGACTCGATCTATGATCAAGGTGTGTCACTCACCTAGATTCCATGGACGATTCACAAGATCTAACAATTAATCTAAGAGCTAAGGCAAAAAGCATAAATTGAAGACAAAGCATGAAATTTAAGAAAAGCATGACAATAAAAGAAAGCTTACTTGAATTAAGAAAAGGAAATACAAAAAGCTTGAATGAAATTGCAACAAAATAAAATCCAAGGGAGTACTTAAATTCTTCTTGATCTTACAAACCCAAGGAAATGCTTGAAATTAAATCTAGAGAGAGAAATTAAGTCCCAAACCCAAGCATGGGTTAGGAGGAGGTATTTTATTCAAAATGAGAGTTTTGTTCTATTTATAATAGGTTTAATTGGGTTTAAATGGGCCAAATTAGCCAAAAGGCTGGTATTTCCCGGGTTTAACCAAAATTAACCCGTGTTGACCTTCCTAGCCACTTGGCTCGACCCTGGGCGCGCATGGCCGGGCCTGGACTGGGCGCTAATGGTTGGGCATGGTCGGGCGAGTGCTTGGCATCGTCTGGCGAGTGCCTTGGCAATCGCCGGGCGTGAGGCGTGGCGATGTGCTGGCGTGAGGCGTGGCGAGCGCCTTGGCAAGCGCCAAGCAGAGGTTGCATGGCATGCACGTGGGTTGCGGGCGAAAGCGCGAGGGAGCGTCGAGCGCTGTGCGCGGGCTGCTTAGGCGCGCCCTGGCACGAATTTTGGCTTCAAAGTTGGCGTGTGCCAAGGCTTGACGTCAGATTTGGCGAGGAGTGGCGTGCCCATGGCTAGCATTCCCGAATTTTAGCTATTATTAGGTTTAGAATTTATAAGCAATTTGTTGTAATCTTGTGTAATTTGTGTAATTTTAGACTGAAATTTAGAAAAAAAAAAAAGAGAGAAATAGGAGAGATAGAGAGAAATTGGTAGGTAGGAGATTATGATATTTCTTGCTTAATGAACTACAAATGTTTCACCCTATTTATAAGCATAGGGGGGTGGGGGGGGGGGGGGGGGGGGGAGGGGAGGGGGGACCATTAGCATACTGTAACCTAATTCAAAAAATAAAGTAGCTAGCTAAAGTATAAACCCAATATCATAAATAAATGGCAGCTGCCAAATGAGCCCAATTGACAGTGGCCCATTACTCCCCAATATATGTTTCGACCCAGATATCCTTTTCCTGCTCCACAGTCAACCGCCCCGGCCCGGATCCACCTTTACCCTTATCTCCTCCAATTTCAACCGTAGAACCAAAGACTCCTCTTTTTTTCCAAAATTAAATCCTTTTATCCCCTTTCACCGAAGATATCAGCCGCTCCAATCCTGCTAGGTTTAGCAACCATAACAATACCCCCTTGATTTTCTGATCCTTGACCACAAGGATCGAAAGTTGGGAACTTTTTGCCAATCCATTTCGTATCTTTCGACGAAGCTAGCCCTAAATTAGGGTTTCCCCATTCCACTAAAACCTGCTCGATTACTTCTCCTCTTCTGCTTGTGATGCGCTTATCGAGCACTCTTTGGGGGGCAATTCAGAAAACCCCATCTGCATCAGCCTCCGGCAATTCCTAGGGAGGTAATGTGTCCGACTTCAATTTTTGTTTCAACAGTGATACATGGAAAGCTAGGTGTATTTTTGAATCCTCGGGTAATTTAAGCTTTTATGCCACCTGTTCAACCTTCAGAATTACAGGGTAGGGCCCGTAGTACCTGGAATCCAGTTTCAAGCTCTTGCAAAGGTGCAACAAATTCTGTTTATACGGTTGCAGCTTAAGGTAAACCTGATCCCCTACATCAAAGCTCCTTTCTATTCAGGTCTTCTCTGCATTGGTTTTTATTCAATTCTGCGCATGCATCAAGTTCTCCCTTATCATTTTTAGCATAATCCACTTCTGTAGTATGAGATCTTTAGCTTCCCCATTATATGCATCCATATAATGTCGTGTAGATAAGAGAGGAGGTGTGTAGCCATACAGGGCCTGAAAAGGGGTCAACTTTAGCTATGTGTGGTAATTGGTGTTGTACCAATGTTCATCAAGTGATAGCCATTTAGCCCACTGTCTAGGGGCTGCACTAGTCATGCATCTCCAATAATTTTCCAGGCATTGGTTTAGCCTCTCTGTCTGTCCATCTGTTTATGGATGGTAGGCTGATGAAAGGTTGAGTTTTACCCCAAGTAGTTTGAATAAGTCCTTTCAAAATGTACTTGTGAAAACTTTATCCCTATCTGAAATGATACTTACTGGTAGACCATGTACCTTATAGATAGTGTCTAGGAATACTTTGGCTATAGACTAAGAAGTGTAAGGGTGAGAGAGTGTTAGGAAGTGCCCATATTTGGCGAACCTATCAATTATCACCAAAATCACATCTTTACCTCCTGATTTGGGTAATCCCTCTATAAAGTCCATTGAGATGTGTGTCCAGGCCTGCTCAGGGATGGGCAATGTCTGTAGCAACCTTGGATGCCCCTCATGATCTGGTTTATTCCTCATACACACATCACAAGTCTGCACCAACTTAATAACATAATTCTTCATTCTAGGCCAGAAGAAAACACCCTTCAGCTTTGGTAGGTCCCATTAATTCCTGAGTGACCCCCATAAGCTGACTCGTGCATCACTGAGAGTATTTGTTTCCTCATTGTGTCACTTTGACCCACAACTATTCTACCCTTATACTTGATGATCCCACCATTGATTGTGTACTTAGGGAAGAGGGTAGGATTTAAACTTTTGGTAGTCACTACCTTATTGCAGAAAGTGTCTTTTGCATAGGTAGCTATCACCTCCTGTACCCACCCAGGAACCACAAGGCTAATAGCCTCACACCTCTCCACATCTTCATTCCTTATTGATAATGCATCTACTGTTCTATTCTCCACCCCCTTCTTGTACTGTATTTCATAGTCAAGCCCTAGAAGCTTAGTGATCCATCTTTGTTGCATAGGTGACATAACCCTCTGATCCAACAAATGTTTGAGGGCTTGCTGGTCAGTCTTGATGATAAATTTATGACCTTGTAGGTAGTACCTCCATCTTTGAATAGCCATTAGAACAGCCAAAAACTCTCTTTCATACACTGATAGACTTTGGCTCCTTGGGCAGAGTGTCTTGCTCATGTAAGCAATGGGCTTCCCTTGCTGCATTAACACAGCACCTACCCCATACCCACTGGCATTAGTTTAAAGGGTAAAGGGATGAGTATAATAAGGTATGGTTAGAATAGGGGTTGTGCTCATGGCCCTTTTTAGTAGTTGAAAAGCCCCCTCAGCTTCACTATCCTACTTAAACTGATTCTTAGCTGCTTAACAGTATTAGGTCTAGAACAATTGACCATACATTCTACCTTCTGTGGATCTGTGGACACTCCTTATGCAGATATAATATGTCCTAGGTATTCAATCTGTTGTTCACTAAACTGGCACTTGCTTCTCTTAGCAAATAGAGTATTCTCTCTAATTAGGGTCAGCACTTCTTCAAGGTGTTTCAGGTATGTCTCCCTTTCCTTGATATAGATCAGTATGTCATCAAAGAAAACTAGGACATCCTTTAAAAACCTAATTCATTAGTGATTGGAAGGTAGCAGGGGCATTACACAACCCAAAGGGCATCACCAGGAATTCAAAGTGGCCATGAAGTGTACTAAATGCTGTGAGGTACCTATGCTCAGGCTTCATCAGAATCTTAAAGTACCCTGATCTTAGGTCTATTTTAGAAAAGTATTTTGCCCCAGAAAGTTCATCCAGCAGTTCTTCAATAATGGGAATAGGATAATCATGTTTCACTGTCAACTCATTAAGATACCTGTAATCCACACACATCCTCTAGGTTGCATCCTTCTTCTTTACCAATAGCACAGGTGAGGCAAATGGACTATTGCTATTCTGAATAATCCCTTAATTTAGTAACTCTTGCACTATTCTTTCTATTTCATCTTTATGATTGTGGGATGTCCTGTAGGGGTATTGATGTTTATGTACACTCCCTGGTTTAAGAATTAGTGATGTTCCACCCCTCTGCCAGATGGCAATCCTTCAGGTTATCCAAAAACATCTTCATACCTTCCCAACAAGTAATGCAATTCTTTATCCTTCTTAAGGTCATGCTTGAAGGAGTGCTGCAAATACACTCCTTCCACTTATTCCTCAAATTCATTATGTATCAACTAAAATAGGGAGTGTTTTGTGATGAGTTGTCATTGGGTTGTATCAGTTAGGGCCTTCGGTCTGATCCTCTTTCCCCCAAGGTTCACAGTAACTGACATATCATCATAATCTAACTCAATAGGGGTATTATCCTTAAGCCAATCACCTCCAAGAATAAGATCACATCCTTCATGTTTTAGGAGCCTCAAAGGGTACCTGAATATATAATTTTGCATTGTCCATGTGAATCCTACTGCCTGTTGAGAGCTCAACAGCTTCTGTCCATTAGCTACCCTTACTAATATGGGTTTGGTAGCTCCCAACTCACATCCCAATTCTTTGGAAGTTGCTTATTTAATGAAGCTCAAGGTACTCCCTGAATCCAATAACACATGCAATTTTTTGTCTCCACAATACCCTACAAACCTCATGGTTGTGGGGCCATTTCCCCCCACAATGGAGTTAAGTAATATATGTACCTCTTCAACAGGGCTCATTACCCTTTCAGGTTCTTCACAGATAGGGTCTGAATTCAGGTAGACCAGTTCCTCTTCTTCATTTATCATCATGTAATTTACCCTATGTTCTCACCTTTATCCCACTACAAACTTCTCATCACAATAATAGCAAAGTCCCTTTTCTCTTCTTGCAGCCATCTCTGCTGATGAAAGTTATTTAGGAGGGGTTTTCCCTTGGATAGTAGGGGTTTGTCTATAAGCATTTGGATTAGTGGGTACAGTGACTCTCTGATTAGGGTAATGAGTAGGAGGAAAATTTATGTTGGGTCCCTTAACTCTCTTTGTGATTGCGTCCAAGGTCATCAACTGTTTCCTTCCCAGTTCTATGGTTTGTTGTAGGGTTCTAGGCTCAAACATATTCACAAAAGCCTGTAGGTCCTCATTCAGCCCACTAATGAAGCTTGTTATAAAGTATTCTTCAGTATATCTTCTCTGGTTTAGCATCAGCATACAGGCCCTCAGTTCCTTAAACCTCTCTACATAATCAACATATGAACCCCCTTGTTTCATCTTGTTAAACTCTCCAATGATCTTATTTTCCTTCAGATCATCAAATCTTGCAGAAATAAGCTCTATAAACCTCTGCCATGTGAGATCAGTATCCCCTGAATTGAAATTGTGAAACCATTGGGCAGCCTTACCTTCAAAGTGCATAGTGGCTAGTGTGACCTTTTGTGTCTCTGGAATGTTGGGTATTAGTTTAAAATACCCATTGAATTTGAGGATCCAAGTTCTAGGGTTCACTCCATCAAACCTGGGAAAATCAATCTTAGTCAAGGGGCTAAGGATCTGGGTGTTTTGATGTTCTACAAGTGTTCTACCTCTTGTTGATGTTTGTGTTCTTGACTGAGTACCTTCTTGAATGGGGTTGGAGTAGGGGGATCCCAGAATGGATTCCTCTTCAACTGGTGCCTTGCCTTTGCTCATGTTAAGAAGCTGCAACTACATAGCGGCTAGGGTTTGGGTGAGGTGATCCAATTTGTCCATGAACCCTGTTCTTAGCTCCTGCATCTCAGCTTTAATACCATGAAATTGATCTTGTGTTTCCTGATCTTTTGATGTTCTTTCAGATTTTACGTTTGAAGGTTGATTTCTAATTTCTTTTGCATCTCTTTCAGGTCCTTCAATCTAGTACCATCAGCCATGGCCAAGGAAGGATGGGCTATAGATACAAAATGTTGGGTTCTTGTAATTTATACGAATTCTGATGTAATTGTAATTAATTTTGCTGTTCTCAAGCTGTAGTTCGGAAGAATAAAGGGAGGAAATTAGAGAGATAGAGAGAAATTGGTAGGTAGGAAAAATATGTAATTGCTTGCTTGCCAAACCACATTTGTTCTCACCCTATTTATAACCATGGGGGGGGTGAACCATTGACATAATATACCCTAATACAACAAAATAAAGATAACTAATTAAAAGAGCCCAATTAATATAATCTGGCTATGTAAACCAAAGGAGCCCATTAATCCAATAGGGATTCGGGTCCCTCAAGACCCAGCCCAACTCCACTACCAACTCGGCACCCATTAGCCTGGCCCGGTTCTTTTTCTTCTCTTATCCGCATCGGCACCTCTTGTCAACCCGAAGAGCCAAAATTCGCAACTTCATCCCAATTCGACTTCACCTCCTCTCCTTATCCGCCGATTTCACCAACTCCGACCAATTTAGGTTTAGCAGCCATAACATTTATATAGATTTTCCAAAACTTAAGCTACAAGTAACTTCCCAAAAATAGCTTTCCAGCGTCGATGTCGATGGGCATCGAGCGACGCGTGTCAGGTCTAGGATGGGCATCAATCGATGCGGGCATGGATCGATGCTTCAGAGAGTTTGTGTCGACCTATCGTCGGCAGCTCGTCAATCGACGAGAGCGGTGAGTGGCATCGGCGGTGCGTTAGCTCCTGCATCGATCGACGCTCTTGCCTTTGCGTCTCATTTTCTCGATAAATCTGCTACTTTTCCACCAGAAAGCTCGATCTCGTCTCTCGATTGTCAAACTTCATCTATTTACGCGATGAGCTCCTCCAGTTACTTAGATGTATGAAATAAAATAACGAATAATCACCCATTTACATTAATTATGATCAGAACACGGTAAAATAAACTGGAGATACGAAAATACGAGATTGTGCTTAATCTATCCAACTTATACCAAAATTAACAATAAAAAATAACTAAAATCAAGAAAAATTCGTGTTAATCAACTACCCCACGCTTTACTGGTTTGTTCGTCCTCGAAAAAATAACAAGAATGAAGATAAGTTCAAGCAAACAGTCGTGTCGTGCTAGATATATAATTTTAAAAATATAGATAATTGAAACGTAACCTCAAACGCTAGACCCGTATTACATTGTCGCCCCAAAAACAATTCATGCGTCCTCACCAAGGGAAATATATAAGTGTACGCTCAAAAGCACTCAAGATTTTTTTTAATAGGTACGTGTTTACACTCAAATCATCAAAATACATATACAATAAATAAGAACTGAAAATCAAACACTTCTAGTCGCATATTAAGTGTGTAACCTGTTAGAATAAGGTGACCAATAAGCCAACTTGTGGCTGTGGTCTGACCATTCTCTTGTAATACAATCGTTTTTTTATTCGTAATAATATCTTTTATACATATTGGCATTCTATATCTTTTATCCCATGCTAGTTACATAGGTATGGTCCTGATGAAGTTATTTTATTACGGTGGATTGGTCTAGCAAAACCGTGAGATAATCCAGCACGTAATGTAACTCGTCGAACTTGTTCCTAGTCAAAGGGTTACGCCATAATGAGGATACAATATATATATATATATATATATATATATATATTAATATACTCAATCATATATATAATTATATATTATATACACATATCACATATACACATATATAATATATATATATATATATATATACAGCATGCAAACTATAACAATATATATAAAAATATATACACTACAGCAAGCAACACATAACAATATATATATAAATATATACACTACAGCATGAAACACATAACATATATATATATATAAATATATACACTACAGCACAGGTGGCAACTCACAACGGAGGAGAAGCGAGGCAGCTGAAGTTCCGGCGACGAGATGGCAGCAGGAGAGGCACTGTCGGGGAGCGGCGAAACGGCTGGAACTCCGGCGACGAGGCGACAGCAGGAGAGGCGCTGTCGGGGAGCGGCAAAACAGCTGGAACTCCGGCTTGGCAGCAATGGCACAACAGCGGCGGGCAGCGACTGTCTCACAACGACACGGCGGCAAGCGGTCCTCGGCTGCGGCAACTCCGGCTTGGCAGCAGCCGTGCGGAGACTACAGGTAGGTGCGGCGCGGCGTTTGGAACGGCACAACAGCAGGCATCTCGGCTGCGGCAACTGCTCGGGGACGGCAGCGACGCTGTCGGGGAGCAGTGTGGCGGCTGGAGAACTCCGGCACGGGGACGGCAGCGACACTGTCGGGGAGCAGCGAGGCGGCTGGAGAACTCCGGTGCGGGACAGCAGCAGGAAACGGCAGGCGTTCACGTTCACGGCATCCGGCGCGGCAAAGTCCAGCTGGCGTGCGGAGATGCGTGGCGTCCGGCTAGTGGATCGTCTCCGGAAATTGGTGTCATACACCGAATGTCCCAATCTTCTCGCGAGGAAGCACTAGATACGTCGAGAGCTCGAGAACGACGGAAGAAAAATGAGGACCGAACGTTTCGGTGTGGCGGCGGCCGACGGCAAGCGGCAGCGGCTGGAGGTGGACGGTTGGGAGAAGGGTTTTCTTGGTGGCTAGGGTTTTTCAAAAAAAAAAAAAACGTGTGTTTCTTGCTTGTTCTCTTTCTGCTTCCTTTTATTTTCAGAGTTTAGCAAAAACAAATCTCTACTCCTTTTATTATTGTTTTTTTTTTTTAATTAAAGGCACAAGCCCAACTAAATGGGCTCATTGTGCCGGCCCAAATAAAACAAAACAAAACCTTTTAATTTAAAATAGCACCGTCCCAATAACTTTAAAGGGCTTATTGGGCCGACCCAATTTTAAATCAAAAACCCCATTGGAATTAAATCATTTCTCACAAACGATAATTCGAAAAATATAGCAATTATATTTTCGCGTCCAGAATAACTTTCTCGTATTTTTCTCAATTCATAATCACAATTATGAACCTTAGATTCAATCATATTGACATATATATATATATATATATATATATATATATTAATATACTCAATCATATATATAATTATATATTATATACACATATCACATATACACATATATAATATATATATATATATATATATACAGCATGCAAACTATAACAATATATATAAAAATATATACACTACAGCAAGCAACACATAACAATATATATATAAATATATACACTACAGCATGAAACACATAACATATATATATATATAAATATATACACTACAGCACAGGTGGCAACTCACAACGGAGGAGAAGCGAGGCAGCTGAAGTTCCGGCGACGAGATGGCAGCAGGAGAGGCACTGTCGGGGAGCGGCGAAACGGCTGGAACTCCGGCGACGAGGCGACAGCAGGAGAGGCGCTGTCGGGGAGCGGCAAAACAGCTGGAACTCCGGCTTGGCAGCAATGGCACAACAGCGGCGGGCAGCGACTGTCTCACAACGACACGGCGGCAAGCGGTCCTCGGCTGCGGCAACTCCGGCTTGGCAGCAGCCGTGCGGAGACTACAGGTAGGTGCGGCGCGGCGTTTGGAACGGCACAACAGCAGGCATCTCGGCTGCGGCAACTGCTCGGGGACGGCAGCGACGCTGTCGGGGAGCAGTGTGGCGGCTGGAGAACTCCGGCACGGGGACGGCAGCGACACTGTCGGGGAGCAGCGAGGCGGCTGGAGAACTCCGGTGCGGGACAGCAGCAGGAAACGGCAGGCGTTCACGTTCACGGCATCCGGCGCGGCAAAGTCCAGCTGGCGTGCGGAGATGCGTGGCGTCCGGCTAGTGGATCGTCTCCGGAAATTGGTGTCATACACCGAATGTCCCAATCTTCTCGCGAGGAAGCACTAGATACGTCGAGAGCTCGAGAACGACGGAAGAAAAATGAGGACCGAACGTTTCGGTGTGGCGGCGGCCGACGGCAAGCGGCAGCGGCTGGAGGTGGACGGTTGGGAGAAGGGTTTTCTTGGTGGCTAGGGTTTTTCAAAAAAAAAAAAAACGTGTGTTTCTTGCTTGTTCTCTTTCTGCTTCCTTTTATTTTCAGAGTTTAGCAAAAACAAATCTCTACTCCTTTTATTATTGTTTTTTTTTTTTAATTAAAGGCACAAGCCCAACTAAATGGGCTCATTGTGCCGGCCCAAATAAAACAAAACAAAACCTTTTAATTTAAAATAGCACCGTCCCAATAACTTTAAAGGGCTTATTGGGCCGACCCAATTTTAAATCAAAAACCCCATTGGAATTAAATCATTTCTCACAAACGATAATTCGAAAAATATAGCAATTATATTTTCGCGTCCAGAATAACTTTCTCGTATTTTTCTCAATTCATAATCACAATTATGAACCTTAGATTCAATCATATTGAC
>BMAC01000921.1:50565-114551 GCA_014905375.1 Phtheirospermum japonicum | reverse complement strand
GTCAATATGATTGAATCTAAGGTTCATAATTGTGATTATGAATTGAGAAAAATACGAGAAAGTTATTCTGGACGCGAAAATATAATTGCTATATTTTTCGAATTATCGTTTGTGAGAAATGATTTAATTCCAATGGGGTTTTTGATTTAAAATTGGGTCGGCCCAATAAGCCCTTTAAAGTTATTGGGACGGTGCTATTTTAAATTAAAAGGTTTTGTTTTGTTTTATTTGGGCCGGCACAATGAGCCCATTTAGTTGGGCTTGTGCCTTTAATTAAAAAAAAAAAACAATAATAAAAGGAGTAGAGATTTGTTTTTGCTAAACTCTGAAAATAAAAGGAAGCAGAAAGAGAACAAGCAAGAAACACACGTTTTTTTTTTTTTTGAAAAACCCTAGCCACCAAGAAAACCCTTCTCCCAACCGTCCACCTCCAGCCGCTGCCGCTTGCCGTCGGCCGCCGCCACACCGAAACGTTCGGTCCTCATTTTTCTTCCGTCGTTCTCGAGCTCTCGACGTATCTAGTGCTTCCTCGCGAGAAGATTGGGACATTCGGTGTATGACACCAATTTCCGGAGACGATCCACTAGCCGGACGCCACGCATCTCCGCACGCCAGCTGGACTTTGCCGCGCCGGATGCCGTGAACGTGAACGCCTGCCGTTTCCTGCTGCTGTCCCGCACCGGAGTTCTCCAGCCGCCTCGCTGCTCCCCGACAGTGTCGCTGCCGTCCCCGTGCCGGAGTTCTCCAGCCGCCACACTGCTCCCCGACAGCGTCGCTGCCGTCCCCGAGCAGTTGCCGCAGCCGAGATGCCTGCTGTTGTGCCGTTCCAAACGCCGCGCCGCACCTACCTGTAGTCTCCGCACGGCTGCTGCCAAGCCGGAGTTGCCGCAGCCGAGGACCGCTTGCCGCCGTGTCGTTGTGAGACAGTCGCTGCCCGCCGCTGTTGTGCCATTGCTGCCAAGCCGGAGTTCCAGCTGTTTTGCCGCTCCCCGACAGCGCCTCTCCTGCTGTCGCCTCGTCGCCGGAGTTCCAGCCGTTTCGCCGCTCCCCGACAGTGCCTCTCCTGCTGCCATCTCGTCGCCGGAACTTCAGCTGCCTCGCTTCTCCTCCGTTGTGAGTTGCCACCTGTGCTGTAGTGTATATATTTATATATATATATATGTTATGTGTTTCATGCTGTAGTGTATATATTTATATATATATTGTTATGTGTTGCTTGCTGTAGTGTATATATTTTTATATATATTGTTATAGTTTGCATGCTGTATATATATATATATATATATATTATATATGTGTATATGTGATATGTGTATATAATATATAATTATATATATGATTGATATATTAATATATATATATATATATATATATATATATATTATTAATATATATATATAATTGTTATGTATATGTTTAGTATATTAAATAGAAACCGACCATGCTTATTCGATTTTACGAAAATCAAATTGTTTCATTTATAAAGTAATTAAAAAACATTGTTTGAATTAATTGAAATTAAAATGGGCCGTCGTCAATTTGAATTCGATTCAAATTCCTTTTATTAAAAAAATTTTGTTTTCCGCTGCGCGACGGCACCATCAAATCCCATCAGCCAACAAAGAATTGGAAAATGTCTTTTCGGGTTGTAATGTAGGCTCTTTGGACGGGTATGGAATATATAAGTCGTGTGGCTAACTCATGATCTAACGTGATCAATAACTCACTCAACCTAGTCTAATCACGTAGCCTTTAAACTTTGGTTATTTCTAAACTCGTAATCCAAAAACCGACTTCTTAAACAAACCACTTAACAACGTAGAAGCTTAAGATACGCTTCTTTCAAACTCAACTCTTGCCTCTTAAACATTAGGCTTCATAAGAAAATAAATAATAAACACAAGCCTTTATAAGTATAGGCAATGACTCAACAAGATTCACCATCCTTTTATTCTTTTTTTTTTATTATTATTATTTTTCTCTTTTTTTATTTTTTTTATTTTTAAGGATGATGATCCTTTATTACAACTTCTCATAAATCCCTGGTAAACACTCCATAACATAAATAACCAACAAAAATAACTAACTCTTACCCCACACTTTTAATGACGTAGGAGTCGACTCAAAAACACTCATGGCTATAGGAAATGGATTATTTGGATATGATTGGATCATTCGAAATTTATAGTGGCTAATATATCTGGATATGGCCGAAATAAAGGTTTTTTCTGTGCCCAATTATCATGTTCAAAGCTAACTACACACTGCTATTTCAAAGAGATCTCAAAATAGAATTCACTCAAGTACATGCAAAGATGATAAACACTCAGGCTACTCACAGGTTTTTTCATGAAAAGATTTTGAATTGGCGCTGCCTTTTGGGTTTTGCGAAATCAACTGCGCCCAACAACCATTTTACAATATATAAATAATAATTTTGAAAAATTATGCACTTATACACGCTCAAAAGACAAGAACCTCAAATAATAACTCTCTCTTTCTCATATATATGAGATGAGATAATATTAGTTTAAAGGCTTCATGCACAAATTAAGTCTCATTCACCGCACCTGTTGTCTTTGTTATGCACGAAGTATGAATCCCACACCGTTTGTGCAAAGTAAATAGGAGGAGATGTTTTGCGTACAAAAGGAGAGGCCCAAGAGGTGTTTTAAATGTAGGAACCAAAACTATTCTTTGAAGTATTTAAAATCAAAAAGATATTTACTGAAAGCTTTTTTCAAACACATTTTCCCCCCTTACTTTTATGCAGGACTGGTTTGTCCGGTCCAACAGTCTAATTTTTAGACTAGGTTTTACAGGTGGCACTAGTTCAATGGTTACTTGGATTGGCTTCCCAACTGGCCCGGACTAGTGGACAGTCTTGGTTAGACCGGTCCAACCGGCTGGTTTGGTCCGAGTCTCAAAACACAGCTTAGCAGTGAAATGTATGCCTTTCCATTATCAAGCCTTCTCAAAGTCAAAGTTACTTTCCAGTGAAATGTATGCCTTTCCATTATCAAGCCTTCTCAAAGTCAAATTTACTTTCCAGTGGCTTATACTCTTAAAAAATAATAGTAATATGTCATCTCACCTTTGTGCATATGAAATTCTTCAAGTTCATTTAAATATGTGTTCATAGATTCGTTATATTGATCTCACACGCACTATTTTTACATACATTTTGAGGATCGCCTCCAAGAGAACAGAGTCGATCATAGTGTGGTGAGGTGACTCAAGTAGTAGTGTGGTGAGGTGAATCAAGTCGTATATCATAAGGAAGACTAATCTAAAGTGATTTTTGTGTTTGAATCACGAATGAGAAAATAAAGAAGAAGTTACACTAAACACACGATCAATTTTTAGGATATTGAAGTTTCTAACAACTAAGGCAATAGTTTGAATGATGAGAAATGAGATTTAAAACTTTGAAAAGATCGATGACACAAGGGTCTGGGGTTCTAAACTCACCTCTATGATCAATTGACAATCCATCGAACACTTGATCTACAAAACAGGGTTGTCAGTCCTGATTCTCAATTAAACACCCGATAATTACCAATTGATGATTCTAAACTCATTTAGACCCTAGACCTATAAATTCTAACCTATAAACATTAAGAAATGAAATAACTTAAAATTAATCAAGCATAAACATAATTAATCCAATAAATAAATGCATAATAAAAACTAGTAAATTCATAATCTCATAATTAAAAGTATAAGTAAATTAACACAAGCACGAGAGGGAAAATACATTTATACTACTATTGCATAAAATAAAAAAGCTAATCCCACACACCTACTAACCTAAAAAGATACTCTATACTACAAGTTACCTACAAGCTAAATTTTGTTAAACCCACTTGCCCTATACTACCAACTACCTAAATCATGCCAAAAGAGGTAAAAAGTTTGAGAACAAGAAATAACACAAGAATGGTGGAAATTGAACGGTTCATGAACAACAAAAAATAATCTTAAGCATCCAAACTACGAATCATACATAAAAGAAAAGATCTTTAAAGATTTATAGAAACTAACAAGAAAATGTAAAAGAACAACAATTACAAATTACCCAATTAGAAAAGTTCTTCAAATATTGAAAGCCAAAAGAAGGAAAGTTTCACCAAGTACATAAAGCTTCACTACACTACAAACTAAGCTAACAAACAACTAACTACATTTCTACTAACTAAAATAGCTAGGCCTTTTTGAATTGAAGGAGAGAAATGATAAAAAATAAGATAAGATAAGCTTGGGACTCCAAACCCCAGGGGGTTCAAAGGCCACCTCAAAATGCAGATGGGTATTGAGTTTAAATAGGGGAAAATGGGGGTAAAATGGTAATTTTACCCAAAAATGGTCGAAATGGACTTCCTTCGATCAACCGTCGATTGAACATCGATCGTCAATGTCTTTGTCATCGATGATGTGTTGATCAACGCAAGCTGTCGATGATGTGATAATGGCCATGCGTCGTTGACGTGTTGATCGGGCATCGATTGACAAGTGGTGTGAGAATCTCAGCTAGTTGGTAGACTATGTGCAGTCGGCGAGAGCGGGAGCATCATGTCGATTGGACGTCTTCAATGGTTCATCGATCGATGGCTATGCTTCGTGGACTTGGGTCGTGTTTTTGTCAATTCGATCCGGTTGTGATCCTCTGCGTATGGGCTCACTTGACTATCCTAAAACCAAGAAAAGAAAATTAACATGGAAAATCTACACAAATATAGGAAAAATACGAAAAATATTAAAAAGATGAAATAAGCTATAAAAAATGCAAAACAAGTAAAAATGAGACAAAATACGACTCAAAATCGAATAAAGAACACAAAATAAGACACAAAAATACACGAAAAACACACACAAATATGTACAAATAAACTCCACCACATTTAGCTTTTTGCTTTCCCTCAAGCAAAATTGAGCCTATACATTGACAAGAAAAATGAAATCCCCGGATGAACCTAAAACTAATGCACACAAATGCATAGAGAGATAATGCATTTAGTCACTCAAATCCAAAAATAGATGATGTCTAGGAAATCTTGAGATAAAAGATTTGGACCATAATCTGGCCGACTAATATGATGAGTTTCCCTTCATTAGAGTCTCTCGTTCATGCACCGACCAAGGTCTATGCATTCTCAAAACCATTAAATCAGTATCCTACTAGCCTCATCAACTTTGCACCTCTTTACAAATTTTCTAAAAAATAAAAATAAAATGCGTACAAGGGTTTTATATACGTATCACTTGTACAAGGGTTTCTCTTCTTGTACTTTTTTTATATTTGGTTTTTTCTCTTTTTTGTTTTCTCACTCTCTCTCTCTCTCTCTTTCTCTCTCTCTCTCTCTTGTTTAAGTAACCAATTGACGAGGTACTTAACGAACACATAATTACAATACAATAAAAATGGAGGTCTTTTCAACTCCGAAACTCGTTGCTAAATGCAACTTATAATTTCTCTATCACGTGAGAGGAATTAAGTTTGACATCTCCAATAATGAAAAAGCAAACTTACAAATAATCCAATAGAGTATAACCAAGAAAAAGGCTAGCAGAATGTATTCGTTTTTGTGGAAAATTGCACTGATAGCACAAGGCTAAGGAACTTACGTAAGATTCTTATACTTCATGTCCCACAATTATAATAATAAAAAGTTTAAACAACCTATCCAAAATAACAAAACCACTTTACTTCGCAAAGCTTCCAAGCAATATAAACATATTACAACTCAATCATTATCACACACAAGTAATCATAAGAAATCCTAAACATGGACACCCTCCCCCACTTAAGCCTAAGCAATTTCCAGATTGCACACAAAATAAGACAAACAAGGTAAAAGTGATGGGAAAGAAATACGTCCCTATAATCATGCCTGAGGTGAAGATCCGATCATGAAGTGACATCCAATGGGTGGTTGAGGTGAGAGGAACCTACAAAAAGGGGTAAGTGGGAAAAAAACAACACAAACGACAAAATAAGAATCTAAAATAAATGAAAGACATCTAAATGTACAAAAGGAAAATACTTCTGTGATTTTTTCGAAAGTTTTCAAAAATAAATTATATAAAAAATGAAAACGAAAGAGTAGAAGACTCAAATATAAAAGAAAAACCAAAATGTACAAATGAAAAATATTTTTGGGATTTTTGAATTTTTTTTATATTTTATTTAGGATTATACAAAAGGATACTAAGCGGTATCCTTTAAGAGGGCCGTTGGTCGCTTGAGATGAAGACGAGTTGCCCAAACAGCCCTCGAGTCAGGAAATGTGACCTTTAAGCTTTTGAAAGCTTCGATGAATGCTTTCATGATTGTTATCTTTTTTTTTTTGTCGATTAGTTGAAGCTTCTCAAACATCATCATTTAAAAGTCCCAATTTTCCTTGAAAAATTGGTCCCAACCTTTGCATGGGCTCGAACCGGTGTTTGGGCCATTTTGAGCTCACGTGCATGGGCATGATAAGCCGATAATCCACCATGCAAAGGGGCTTAGACTTGGGTCGCTTGCGTCAGGGGACGTTTGGCCGTTGAGAGGTAGTGGATCCCAATTTCCGCGAGATCTATCTCGATCGGATTGCACCCAAAATGATGGGCAAGGTAGTTTATAGATGGGGTGAACGAAAGGAGAAGCATTTGTTTACCGGGATGGTTTCTCAATATGTTTTGTATCCTATTTATGATGAGAGGAAAAAGTAGCGGCCGTTGGTTGTGGACCATGCACCACAAAACGTAGATAGGGTTTATGATGTTGGTGCCTCTTGCTTGCTAAGAACCACATGAGGGAGGAATTTATAAGCGACGTAGATGGCGTCGTCTTTGATTCTCGTAACCAAAAACAAGAATTTTCTTCCAAAACCAAAAACTACCTCCAAGACACCTGAACTTATTTGCGTCTCATTGCCCCCGAGTCAGCATATGAAAGTCCTGTCGGAAAACAAAACAAAGGTGGTGAAAATTTTGAGCACTAGTTCGCGATATCCGGGGAGTTCATTCTAGAAAACATGGTGCATGTGAGTGCCTCTATATATCCCAATACCACCTCAAAATGTGACGAGCCCTCTTGGACCCGTTGCTCCACTTGTGCCAAATTGATAGCCCGATGCGTTGCTAACTCTTGAGTGGATATTGAACGATAAGGTTTACCCTACACCCTCAAGTATATTGAGGCCCCATATTTTTCTGAAATGTTCTTTTTCTTCCCTGTTCTTGAAGAAGACATGATGAAGTTCAATGGGGCAATTCATCAAACACTCGGCGTGCAATGGTTTAAAAGGGAAGGTCTTGACAATAGGGAACAAAACCAACCACAAAAACTCAACCAAGTCAAATTATCGAACAAAAGAAATGAAAAGTTGAGCTCTAATGAAATACCCAAAATGTTTGAACAAAACCAATGAGAAACTCATCAATACCTCTATAACACATTTAGAGCCATTAATATACCATATTTTATATCATCCACCAACAATTGTCCATTGAAAAATGCCCCTTTCATATAGGTATACATATCCCGCCCCCCCCCCCCCCCCCCCCCCCCCCCCCACCATCATGATGTGCACCCCTAGTACACTGCTTACTTTGCCTGAGGTGCTTGATATGCAGCCACGCGCCGCTCGTTGTGCCCCTTGCAATAAAACACGCTTTGAGACTTCAAACTTACTGCTTGTTGGGAGGAAACTCAATGGGTTTTAATTGCTTTTGATTTTTTTTTTTTAAATAGTTTGTATTCATGCATCATTTAGAAAAAATAATTTAAGTGTCCAGCAGCATGTTCCCGAGCAGGCACTCGACCAGGAGGCGAGTGTGTGTTCGGGTGACCTTGGAAAGATTCCTTGTTCTTGTAGACCCAAGAAGGCATCCGATTAGGAGGTCGAGTGTGAGATCGGGTGTAAAGGTACTAGACTCAATCACTACAGACCCAAGTGGTCGGGTGTGAGGTTGAGTGTTTTATTTTTTAAAAATCCTTGCAGTATAACCGAGGTGGCACCCGACCTAGTTATCAGGAGGAAACTATTTTTAATATGAAGTTGCATTTTAATTCAAACACTATTTTCTTCAAAACTCTTATCATCATATTTCCCTAAGGATTTTCAAACACACACACACACACGCACACACACACAGAGACAGAGTTTGTCTTATTATTTACATACCAAAAAAATGTGTTATTATCATATATCATCTTTTTCAAAGAATCAAATTGGTATTTGAAGAAAACTTATTAGTTTTAAAATTAGGGTTTGAGTTTTGGTATTTTCTTTTTATGCTTAATTTTTCATGATATATTTTTCAAGAGCTTTCCTTATGTTTATTTGATATTTAGAAGTTGTTTATTATTTTATATTATGATTTTTAATTGGTGATTTATTTACACCCTCTTATGCATGAGTTTGCATGGAACTTTAATATCACATGATTCAATCTTTGTGTTGATATTATATGGATTGTTTCTCTTGTTTTGGGATAAATTATTGACAATCTTTATTGTCGGAATCATTGTAAGGTCTAATATGATTCGAACTTTCCGCACCTACTTTTTAAATATAACTTTGTCCAAGATTGAAAGCTCGCTCGCAAGAGTACGAGTTCGCTTGTAGGCTGGCAAGTTTAAACGAGTCGATTCTCTTGAGGAAAACTAATCGGAAGCTCCTTTTGTGTTTGATTTCACGAATAAGAAAATAAAAATAAAGCTAATCTAAACATGCGGACAATGATTTTTTGTTTTATCATTCAAAGAACTACGATGATGATTTAAACAACGATTTAAATTATGAACAGTAAATTAAACTATGATCTAAACTAAGAGAAATTAATTAAACTACGATTTAAACTATGAGCATTAAATTAAAATCTTTGAAAAGATTTAAGAAAACTAGGGTTCTAGTGCTCTAGAATCATCTCCACGATCTATTAAAATTCAATCGAACACTTAAACTTTGAGTTAGAGTTGTCAGTCCCAACTTGTAAATTTAGCACCAAATCATCCCAATAGATGGTTCTAAATGATCCTGGGCACTAGACACGTAAGATCTAGACTACTATTATTAACATATCCAATATCATAAATTCAACGCAACCACAACGATGCAAATTCAAGAACATAGCAAATCCAACAAGAGAATTCATAATCTAAGTAAATAAGAAATTCGAATATTTAACGCGATGAATTGAAAGCTTACTAGTTAATGGAGAATAGTAACATCGTCCAAGCGAATAAATCCACAAACTAAAGCTGCTCTAAACTAAGAAATTTAAAAACTTAGAATAATTGAAAAGTTTTAAGAGAAATTGAAGAGCACTCTTGGGGATTGTTGGAACCCTAGGAATAGTAAAAATTGTGTTAATAACAAATTACATAGGAGTTTATGGTTAGGTTCTTGTAATTTATACGAATTTTGATGTAATTGTAATTAATTTTGTTGTTCTCAAGCTGTAGTTCGGAAGAAGAAAGGGAGGAAATTAGAGAAATAGAGAGAAATTGGTAGGTTGGAAAAATATTTAATTGCTTGCTTGCCAAACCACATTTGTTCTCACCCTATTTATAACCATGGGGGGGGACCATTGACATAATATACCCTAATGCAACAAAATAAAGATAACTAATTAAAAGAGCCCAATTAATATAATCTGACTATTTAACCCAAAGGAGCCCATTAATCCAGCAACCCATTACTCCAATAGAGATTCGGGTCCCTCAACACCCAGCCCAACTCCACTACTAGATCGGCACCCATTAGCCTGGCCGGATTCCTTTTCCTCTCTTATCCACACCGGCACCTCTTGTCTACCCGAAGAGCCAAAAACCGCAACTTTATCCCAATTCGACTTCACCTTCTCTCCTTCTCCGCCGATTTCACCAACTCCAGCAAATTTGGGTTTAGTAGCCATAACAATACCCCTTCGATTTTTAGATCCTTGACCACAAGGATCAAAAGTCGGATACTTTTTACCTATCCACTTTGTATCCTCCCAGGAAGCCAACTCCAGATTAGGGTTTCCCCATTTTACCAAAATTTGTTCAATTTCTTCACCCTTTCTAATTATACAACTCTTATCCAGTACTCGATGGGGAGCAATTTCAAAGATCCATCTGAATCAGTCTCCGGCAGTCCTTCGAGAGGTACAATTTCTGATTTTAGCTTTCGTTTCAACAAGGATACATGAAATACTAGTGTATTGAGCCTTCTGGTAATTCCAACTTATATGCTACCTTTCCAATTTTCTGAATTATAGGGTAAGGCCTATAGTACCTGGAAGCCAGCTTCAAGTTCTTGCGGAGGTGCAGGGAATTCTGTCTATAGGGTTGCAGTTTAAGGTAAACCTGATCCCTTACTTCGAAGCTTCTTTCTGTCCTTGTTTTGTCTGCATTGGTCTTCATACGGTTCTAAGCATGCATTAGGTTTTCTTTTACCATTTTCAGCATGGTTTGTCTTTGTAGCATAAGATCCTTGGCTTCCCCATTCATTGCATCCATATAGGATCCTGTAGATAGTAGGGGGTGTATAGCCATACAAGGCTTGAAAGGGGGTTATTTTCAGTCCTGTGTGGTAATTGGTATTGTACCAATGTTCAGCAAGTGATAACCATTTAGTCCATTGCCTGGGTGTAGTACTGGTCATGCATCTCAAGTAGTTCTCTAGGCACTAATTCAGCCTCTCAGTTTTTACATCTGTTTGGGGGTGGTATGCCGAGCATAGGTTAAGCTTAACTCCTAGCAATTTGAATAAGTCCTTCCAAAATGAACTGGTGAAAACCTAATCACTGTCTGATATGATACTCAATGGTAAACCATGCATCTTGTAGATAGTGTCTAGGAATACCTTAGCTATAGATTGAGCAGTGTAAGGGAGAGAGAGAGAGAGAGCTATGAAGTGCCCATATTTGGTTAACCTGTCAATTATCACCTAGATCACATCTTTACCCCCTGACTTGGGTAACCCTTCTATAAAGTCCATTGAGATGTGAGTCCAGGCCTGCTCAGGGATGGGTAAGGGCTGTAGCAACCCAGGGTGGCCCTCATGATCTGGTTTATTCCTCATACACACATCACAAGACTACATCATTTTAATAACATCGCCTTTCATCTTAGGCCAGAAGAAAACACCCTTCAACCTCATATAAGTCCTATTATTCCAGAGTGACCCCCATAAGCTGACTCATGCATCACTGATAGTATGTGTCTCCTCAATGTGTCATCCTGTCCCACCACTAGCCTGCCCTTATATCTGATGATTCCCCCATTGACTGTGTATTCAGGTAGGAGGGTAGGGTTTAAACTCTTACTAGTACGTATTTTGTTACAAAATGGGTCTTTTGCATAGGTAGCAGTCACTTCTTGCACCCATTATGGAACCACCAAGCTGGTAGCCTCACACCCTTCCACATTTTCATCTCTCCTTAACAATGCATCTGCTGCTCTATTCTCTACTCCTATTTTATATTGTATTTCATAGTCAAGTCCAAGGAGTTTAGTGATACACCTTTGTTGCATAGGGGACATAACTCTCTGATCCAACAAGTGTTTGAGGGCCTGCTGATCAGTTCTGATAATGAACTTGTGGCCCTGCAAATAGTACCTCCATCTTTGAATAGCCATTAGGACAGCTAAGAACTCCCTTTCATACACAGATAGACCCTGGCTCTTTGGACAGAGTGTCTTACTCATGTAGGCAATGGGCCTTCCTTACTACATTAATACAGCACCTACCTCATACCCACTAGCATCAATTTCTAGGGTAAAGGGTCGAGAGTAATCAGGTAGGGCTAGAACAGGGGTAGTGCTCATTGATTCCTTCAGTTGTTTAAAGGCCTCTTCAGCTTAAATTTTCCATTTAAACTGATTCTTTCTTAGTAATTTTGTGAGAGGCCTGCAAATAACTCCATACCCCTTAACAATTCTCCTGTAGTAACCTGTTAGCCCCAAGAAGCTTCTTAGCTGCTTAACAGTATTAGGTCTAGGACAATTGACCATACATTCTACCTTCTGTGGATCTGTGGACACTCCTTATGCAGATATAATATGTCCTAGGTATTCAATCTGTTGTTCACTACACTGGCACTTGCTTCTCTTAGCAAATAGAGTATTCTCTCTAATTAGGGTCAACACTTCTTCAAGGTGTTTCAGGTATGTCTCCCTTTCCTTGATATGGATCAGTATGTCATCAAAGAAAACTAGGACATCCTTTAAAAACCTAATTCATTAGTGATTGGAAGGTAGCAGGGGCATTACACAGCCCAAAGGGCATCACCAGGAATTCAAAGTGGCCATGAAGTGTACTGAATGCTGTGAGGTACCTTTGCTCAGGCTTCATCAGAATCTGAAAGTACCCTGATCTTAGGTCTATTTTAGAAAAGTATTTTGCCCCAGAAAGTTCATCCAGCAGTTCTTCAATAATGGGAATAGGATAATCATGTTTCACTGTCAACTCATTAAGATACCTGTAATCCACACACATCCTCTAGGTTGCATCCTTCTTCTTTACCAATAGCACAGGTGAGGCAAATGGACTATTGCTATTCTGAATAATCCCTTAATTTAGTAACTCTTGCACTATCCTTTATGTTTCATCTTTATGATTGTGGGATGTCCTGTAGGGGTATTGATGTTTAGGTACACTCCCTGGTTTAAGAATTAGTGATGTTCCACCCCTCTGCCAGGTGGCAATCCTTCAGGTTCTCCAAAAATCGCAACTTCATCCCAATTCGACTTCACCTCCTCTCCATATCCGCCGATTTCACCAACTCCGACCAATTTAGGTTTAGCAGCCATAACATTTATAAAGATTTTCCAAAACTTAAGCTACAAGTCACTTCCCAAAAATAGCTTTCCAGCGTCGACGTCGATGGGCATCGAGCGACGCGTGTCAGGTCTAGGCTGTGCGTCAATCGATGCGGGCATGGATCGATGCTTCAGAGAGTTTGCGTCGACCTATCGTCGGCAGCTCGTCAATCGACGAGAGCGGTGAGCGGCATCGGCGGTGCGTCAGCTCCTGCATCGATCGACGCTCTTGCCTTTGCATCTCATTTTCTCGATAAATCTGCTACTTTTCCACCAGAAAGCTCGATCTCGTCTCTCGATTGTCAAACTTCATCTATTTACGCGATGAGCTCCTCCAGTTACTTAGATGTATGGAATAAAATAACGAATAATCACCCATTTACATCAATTGTGATCAGAACACGGTAAAATAAGCTGGAGATACGAAAATACGAGATTGTGCTTAATCTATCCAACTTATACCAAAATTAACAATAAAAACTAACTAAAATCAAGAAAAATTCGTGTTAATCAACTACCCCACGCTTTACTAGTTTGTTCGTCCTCGAACAAATGATAATTCCAAAAAATAACAAGAATGAAGATAAGTTCAAGCAAACAATCGTATCGTGCTAGATATATAATTTTAAAAATATAGATAATCGCAACGCAACCTCAAACGCTAGACCCATATTACATTGTCTCCCCAAAAATAATTCATGCGTCCTCATAAAGGGTAATATATAAGTGTACGCTCAAAAGCACTCAAGATTTTTTTTAATAGGTACGTGTTTACACTCAAATCATCAAAATACATATACAATAAACAAGAACTGAGAATCAAACACTTCTAGTCGCATATTAAGTGTGTAACCAACAAAGAATTGGAAAATGTCTTTTCGGGTTGTAATGTAGGCTCTTTGGACAGGGATGGAATATATAAGTCGTGTGGCTAACTCATGATCTAACGTGATCAATAACTCACTCAACCTAGTCTAATCACGTAGCCTTTAAACTTTGGTTATTTCTMAACTCGTAAYCCAAAAACCGACTTCTTAAAMAAACCACTTAACAACGTAGAAGCTTAAGATACGCTTCTTTCAAACTCAACTCTTGYCTCTTAAACATTAGGCTTCATAAGAAAATAAATAATAAACACAAGCCTTTATAAGTATAGGCAATGACTCAACAAGATTCACCATCCTTTTATTCTTTTTTTTTTATTATTATTATTTTTCTCTTTTTTTATTTTTTTTATTTTTAAGGATGATGATCCTTTATTACAACTTCTCATAAATCCCTGGTAAACACTCCATAACATAAATAACCAACAAAAATAACTAACTCTTACCCCACACTTTTAATGACGTAGGAGTCGACTCAAAAACACTCATGGCTATAGGAAATGGATTATTTGGCTATGATTGGATCATTCTAAATTTATAGTGGCTAATATATCTGGATATGGCCGAAATAAAGGTTTTTTTTGTGCCCAATTATCATGTTCAAAGCTAACTACACACTGCTATTTCGAAGAGATCTCAAAATAGAATTCACTCAAGTACATGCAAAGATGATAAACACTCAGGCTACTCACAGGCTTTTGCATGAAAAGATTTTGAATTGGCGCTGCCTTTTGGGTTTTGCGAAATCAACTGCGTCCAACTACTATTTTACAATATATAAATAATAATTTAAAAAAATTATGCACTTATACATGCTCAAAAGACAAGAACCTCAAATCACACTTATTTAACTTTGACAGGCAAGCTAGACAAACACAATAATGCACACGAATAGTAATCAATCACATTCAAGTACTAGCTACTACAAAACCATGAATTCAAATTGCACAATTAAAAATACAAATCATACTCAACTACCCTCCCCCCTAAAAACTGGGCAATCTCATGATTGCCATATATATAAAAGCAAATCAAAAGAGGAAAGGAGTAAGAAAATGTCCTTGAAGACTAAAATAGGCGATTTGCTCCAAATAGCGTTGTGCAATCATCCATTCGTCTCGAATCGTGTGATTGAAAATGGCTTGATGAACAACCTACAAAAACAAATAATAAAATAAAACAAATAACAACTAAATTATTAATTATTATTTTTTTAGGATAAGCTCGGGTTGCCTCCCGAGAAGCGCTTGTTTAACGTCGAAAGCTCGACGTCCTCTACGATCGATGCTATCCTGGATCCAAGAATAAGTGACGATCGTGCCATACATTAGTGTTCTCCAAGAGTAAGGGTGGGTGATTAAAATCACCAAGGCGGGTACGGAAAGTAATTCGTAGGGTGAAGATTTCAACTCGCTTCGGGGGTTGGAAAAGCGAGTAGTCGATCACCACGAACATATCAAAAGTCAATTGGAGCACGGGGCAATCCTTGACTACTGAAAAAATTAGGAAATTTGTCGAACAAATGACATAACCCTCGAACATTCCGAACTCCTCCATTTTGTTGACATCCCCCTCAACGTTTTGAAAAATACTTAAAGCTATATTAGGGCATAGGGGAGGGAAATTCTTCTCGATTACCTCTACCACCACCTCAGTTTCAATTGTAATCAAAGCTTTGGGTGGCATAAAAAGAGGTTTGATAATCTCACTCTACTCCAAATCCGGCACCGCAACTCCTCCATTCTCACTGAGCTCGAGTGGGCTCAAATCTTCATCATCCTCCGAGCTCTCTAACGGAAACACCTCCTCATTATTGTCCACGACGTCATCAAAAAGAAAAAGAGGGGTGATCTCCACCATATCCCCAATCTCAACCTCCGTACACATCTCTCCCAAATTTGGCACCATCTCATAGTTTGCATAAAGATCGAGCAAACTCGAGTTTGTAAGATCCACAATAAGCTCCAACGGAAATACCCCAACATTCTTGTCCAAAGCATCATCAAGTAGCTCAAGGGGTTTGATGCACTCAACCAAATCTTCAATAACCTCCTCCGTAAACACATCTCCCAAATGATCATTCAAGCTCGAATCTTCAACATCCAAGATGGGCTCCATCACATCAAAAATTGGTACCTCGTCCTTCTCGTTCGCCATTTCCGCCAAAGAAGCCATTATTTGACCACACATCGTCTCTAAATTCTTCTTCATTCTAGAATGGTCATTTAACTACACATTAAGGTCATTTACCGACATATTCAATTGCGCAATTCTGTCCCGAGTGCGAATGGTCTCGGCTTCTATATCTTGCTGCCACGCCAAAAATTGATCGTCTAGTTTATACTCTTCATGGCTCGGGTAGTAGGGAATCGAGTCGGGAAGGGCATAAGAATCGTCATGGCTCGAATAGTATGAAGTTGAAGATGGGGCCCATTCAGGTGAGTAGAACATCTCCATGAATAAATTATACATATCCTCCCACGTCTTCAAGGGATCGGGCTTTATATATACCAACCGTTTTCTTGCCTGACCCTTTAACGTGAAGAGGAAGAGTCGCATCTTCACTTCAATCCTCGTAAGGCCTAAGAGAGGGAACGTCCGGGTGATGACCTCTTACTTTCTAATGAACTGCAGCGGATCCTCGCTCGGAAGTCCATGGAGTACCGGGAGTTGCTCATAGTAGAATTCATCTGGATCGTATTCTCGCATCGCTAGAGTCAATCGAAGATCAGGATAAGCGTACGAGTTATAGTATGGGCTAAACATTCTCTCTTTATATTTTTTTTTCTTATTTATATTTTTATTTGTCTGTCGTTAAATCTAGGCTTCAAGAGATGTAACTTGCATACACAATACTCAACGCACAAGATTAAATGTGCCGGTAGAAAATAACAAAAACGAACAAAAAGAAAAAATCACAAACAAACAAATAAAATCACGAACAAAGATCACGAAGAGCAAACACAAAAATAACAACCTTTAGCTTTCCCCGGTAACAGCGCCAGAATTTTGATTAGAGCTTTCCGCACCTACTTTTTAAATATAACTTTGTCAAAGCTTGAAAGCTCGCTCGCAAGAGTACGAGTTCGCTTGTAGGTTGGCAAGTTGAACCGAGTCGATTCTCCTGAGGAAAACTAATCGGAAGCTCCTTTTGTGTTTGATTTCATGAATAAGAAAATAAAAATATAGCTAATCTAAACACGCGGACAAGGAGTTTTTGTTTGATCATTCAAAGAATTTAAACTACGATTTAAACTATGAGCAATAAATTAAACTATGATCTAAACTAAGAGCAATTAATTAAACCATGAGCAATAAATTAAAAGCTTTCAAAAGATTTAAGAAAACTAGGGTTCTAGTGCTCTAAAATCATCTCCACGATCTATTGACATTTCATCGAACACTTAACCTACGAGTTAGGGTTCTCAATCCCAACTTGTAGATTTAGCACCAAATCATCCCGATAGATGGTTCTTAATGATCCTAGGCACTAGACCCGTAAGATCTAGCCTACTATTACCAACATATTCAATATCATAAATTCAACGCAACCACAATGATGCAAATTCAAGAACATAACAAATCCAACAAGAGAATTCATAATCTAAGTAAATAAGAAATTCGAATATTAAACGCAATGAATCAAAAGATTACTAGTTAACGGAGAATAGTAACATCGTCCAAGCGAAAACATCCACGAACTAAAGCTACTCTAAACTAACAACTATTCTATTTTTTTTCTAAAAACTAGAAATTTAAAAATTAAAAAGTGTAAAGAGAAATTGAAGAGCACTCTTAGGGATTGTCAGCCCCCAAGAAGTCTTGGAACCCTAGGAATAGTAAAAACAATGGTAAAAACGAATTACATAAGATTTTATATAGATTTTCCAAAACTTGGGCCGCAAGTCACTTCCCAAAAATAGCTTTCCCTCGTCGGTGTCGACGGGCATCGATCGACACGGTCGGTCAATGTGTGTTAGGTCCGGGCAGTGCGTCGATCGTCGTGGGCATGGATCGATGCTTCAGAGAGTTTGCATTGACCTCTCGTCAGCAGCTCATCGATTGACGTGAGCAGTAGCGGCGGCGGTGCGGCGGCGGCTCTTGCGTCGATCAACGCTCCTGCCTTTGCGTCTTGTTTTCTCGATAAATCTGCTACTTTTCCATCGAAAAGCTCGATCTCATCTCTCGATCGTCAAACTTCATCTATTTACGCGCTGAATTCCTCCGGTTACTTAGTTGTATGGGGAAAAACAACGAATATTCACCCATTTACATCAATTACGATCAAAATACGGTAAAATAAGCTGGAGATACGAAAATACAAAATTATGCTTAATCTATCCAACTTACACTAAAATTAACAATAAAGACTAATTAAAATACTAACTAAAATCAAGACAAATTCGTGTTAATCATAATACACAAGGAAAATTGATGATTTTAGGTATCATCCGTACTTGACGATACTTGGTGATTGGGATGATGAGAAAAGAGAGATCGGTTCGACATTTCAAGCATCAGTAGACTCTTAATTGAGTTGTTTTGTATGTGAATAAATAGTTATATCTTCTAAATTGTGTAATACCCCTCATCAAATGCATTGTCTTTCTTGCGGCAAAATTTTTAAATGAAACTTCTCCTTATGTACACCAAACGTCGCAATGCTCCCATCATCAATAAATTTCAACCAATACCTTGACTTATCCCTAAAAGAGAAAGGGAATACATGTAAATGAAATTCATATTGGGTAACACCATTAATCTTTTGTAAGTCACACAATTTTAGAAAATGTTCGATATTCTCATGCGGATCCTCAATTTCTCCTCCCCAACTACTCTTGAGAAATCATTTGAATTAAGGAATACTTGATTTCAAGATTGTTTGCTTGAATGAGAATGTGTGACATCCCTTCATAATTTTAGTTTTTTGGTAGAAGAATATCATCACGAATGGGATGATGCAGTATTGCTCAAACATTGTTGGCCTGCTCGCGCTCGTGGTCGCATCTATTTACATGCAAAATTACATATTTATAAAGTCATGTTTGATGGCATTTTATTGGCCACGAGTGGACTTTTCATGTGATTTTCCTTTTTTTCTCGTAATTCTTGGAAAATATTATGGTTTTGGTGCTTTTGGTGTTTTTCATGGATAAATGGTAGATTTTAGAGCCTTGTTGAAACAAGTGTTGAAAACCTCAGATTAGACAACCAAAAGATGCACGAGGAAGGAAGAAAGACGAGTAGAAATCAGAAACGGAAGCTAAGGAAGAGGAGATATGAGGAATTAAACAAGTTATTTTATAGTCATTTCATATTTGAGACATAACCCTCTCATACGGAGCCCAATCCAGGTGATATAGAGATACAACTTTGATGAAAAAGCACCTAATCTAATTCGACCGTTTTAAGGGCCAAAACTGAGCAAGAAGCACACCCATATGTTGTCACTCAACTTACTAATCGGTTGTGAAACTTTGGTAAATAAACTGCGGCTGCACCCAACTTGCAACTCGAGTTAGAACTCAGGTACATGTAATGTTGTGGATCCTAGAGCTAAACTTAACTTGAAACCCGACTTACCACCCGACTTACAAGTCGGGTTGGCCAAAAACAATAAACTGTTAGAGCTGTGTTTTTAGGTCTTTTTAGACCACTATATATACCATACACCCCCATGAACATTTGATATATCTTTAGATAATCAAAAATCATATAATACGTCATATTAGAGGAGATTAGGAGCCCAATGATGGAGGATTGACGCCCTTCCATCCATGGGATGACAAGATAGAGTTCCCATGAGTCACCACTGCTCAGAATGGTTCGCCACTCCCCTTTTATTGTTAGATTAAGTTTGCTCATGTGTTATGCAAAACATGTTTAGTTTTATTATAACCATATTCGGTTAATCACGTTGATTCTGTACTTGGGAGTGGATTAATGACTCGAGTTTTTTAATGATATTAAAGTATTTAGTTTGTTAATTATTTATCACCTATTCATTTTATCTTGTTAATGATTTTGTGTGAACAATTGATCAATGCTCTACACTTGTTTATTGAATTAATGTGAACACGGAGAGGCAATAAGATAGGCGACGTAGACGGGGTAGGAGATTTATTTATCTGGCGGGGGGTATTATAATCTTATGATCTTTTCTCAGCTAAATTACATATGCGGTCAGGAGGCTAGCTCATTATAGGGCGTGCATGCGAGTAATTTAGCATAGGCACCTTTACGACCTAAAAAGAAGTACGGGTTAGCTTTGCAAATTCATATAGGATTAGACTTTAATTCAAACATTATTTATAATAAACCAAAAAGAGTTGTAAATTGAAACCATGTATAAGAATAAATAACTCTCTCATTGTTCCTTAATATTTATTATATTTAATTTATTTATTTTCTTATTAATTATTATAATTGATATTTGAATATTTAAATAAAATTGAACTGCTCATTGTCGGCTATAGAACTACAAGCTCATAGCTATGATCAAAGTATTAATTCACAGTCTCTGTGGATATGACCTTACTCAGCCATAATTACGATTGAACCCCATATACTTCGGTGATAAAATTAATAGTGAATCTCTCTCCCACTCGGCTCGCACTTGACCAAATCGATTCTGCTCTCATTACTGATACTATTGTAGCAAGAGTTCATTAGGATCACTCGTAGGCGGATTGTCATTTGGATTGTTGAAATTAGAATATTACCTATGGTATCATCGGTATCGTCTGTTCATTTGGTCACCACTTTCAACTTCCTCATAGTTGTTTCAAGTTTTGAATCAAAAGGTGATAATGATACCATTCATGAACATGTAGAGACATTCACTACACACGCATAAAAAACCCCCAATAAAGTAACACAACAAAATAAAGAAGACTCTAAATTAAAACCTAAACTACTTATTGTAATATTAAATGTAAATAAACTAATCCCCACAACGGCGCCAAAAAATTGATCAACTATTTTTTTAACACCACAATTGTACGGAATAACTTTTGCAATATTGACAAGTAAGGTCATATTCCACAGAGAAAAAAATTTTTTACTAAGTACTACGATTGTAATAGTTATGACTCTATTTAGAAAACACAAATAAAGATGGTGAATTAATTAAACTTATTAACATAAATTAAGAAATAAATAAAATAACTTAGGAAATAAGTTGGACAAAAATAATAATAAACATGATTCCAAGACAATGTGTTCAATTAACAACTTCTCGTTTTATAAATATTTGAAGTTTAGATTTCACTATCTTATAAAACAATCACAAAAGCACATATAGCTTCTCCCTCATGACTCTTAGAATTGTAGAGATTAAATCTTACACAAACCCCCACACCTCTTGGTATACGTAATTGTTTCGTCCTGAAAATCACACCAAGAACGCCAGCACCTTCCTCTGAAAATTTCCCGACCTGCTTCAACAAAAACACGTTAGAAAAGACCACCGGGAGTTTTCCGATGGAAACCTCTCCGATACTTAAGTCAGTAAAGCGTTTTAATCGGAATAAAATAAAATTAGTGGAAGAATGCTAAGAAAATCATACCTCCCCCAGCCCCAAGGCTGGGGTATATATAGTTATTCATCACGTTGGATCTTTTCGAGATTCCGAAAATGGAATCCGTGAATCGTGGGCCGTTATTCGGACTGACCTGATCAGGAAGCTTCTGCCAAGGGCAAGACAGCTCTGGTTTTACGTTTCTCACTTTCTGGACCTGATCTCCTTGAAACCTTATCAAAGTTTAAGGCATCAGATCAGGTCAGGACAAAATCCCTCAGGCCTATAGGCTTGTTCTCCGCCTCAGTCCCTCTCTCCTTCTTGAGCTGAGCAAGGTGGATCTCTCTCCTGAGTTACCAAATCCAGATCAGGATCAATCTTTTCAATCCTGACCTAACTTATCTCATTTTCCCTCTAGGCGCAAAATAGCAACTCAGGTCATCCCAACCAAAGCTATTTCTCTACACTTGTCCAGGTCAGGTGTATTTAGGTCGGACCAGTAATGATTTATGTCAAGTATCCATATGCCCAATATGGTCTATCCGCTTTCATTTCAATATTATATTGCAAAACATGTAAGAAAAAAGTGATCAAATACTAAAACATGCATTCATAACAAGATACCCAAATATGATAGGATCATAGAATCATAGAAATATGGAACATCAATTAAGAAATGATTATTATTATTCTATGCTATCTCTTGAAATCAAAGTTCTTAGTTTGACTCGTTGAGTTTAAAACACATAAATATGTTCATAAAACTCATCATGAAACTAAAGTAAGTAAAGTGATCTCAAATGCACTACGTTTCTACAAACATTTGAGGTTGATCATAGTGCGGTGAGGTGAATGAAGTCGAATCTCTCGAGGAAGACTAATCGTAAGCAATATTTTTGTTTGAATCGTGAACGAGAAGATAAATTAAAAGTTATCCTAAACACACGATCAAATTTTAGTTTTGGGTTTTTAGAAAATAATACAAGAATTTAAATCACGAGAAATGAAATCGAAGACTTTGAAAAGATCTAGGGTTCTAAACTCGTCTCCATGACCAATTGACAATTTATTGAACACTTAATCTATAAACTAGAGCTGTCAACCCCAACTCTCAATTAAATACCCGATAATTACCAATTGATGGTTCTAAACTCATTTAGACCCTAGGCCCATAAATTCTAATTTATACTCAAAAAATGCAATAACATAATTTATGAGCAAGCATAAACATAATTAAACCAATAGAGAAACTCATAATTCAAGCTAATGATATCATAAACTCATAATTAAAAACACAAGTAAATTAACACAAGCATGACAAGGAATACACATGCAAATTACTCTTAAACAAGCTACATAAGATAATCTTACACATCTATTAACCTGAAAGGCTATTCTACACTAAAAGTCAACTACAAGCTCAATGTTGTTAAACCCACTTGCTCTATACTACCAACTACCAACAATACAAGCAAGGCTAAAAAATATAAACTACAATCCAAACATGTGAGAACCAATTACTTCAAATATTTATAGAAATTAACAAGAATATACAAGAGAACTACAATTACAAAGTACCCAAATAGAAAAGTTCTTCAAATCTTGAAATCTAAAAGAGCAATTATTTCACCAAGTACAAAAAGATTGAACACATCATAAACTAAGCTAAGCTAAGATTCTACAAGCTAAACCGACTAGGGTTCTAAGGTTGGTTTCTGCTTGAAGGGACAAGAGGATAAGCTTGGGCTTCCAAACCTTAATGGGTTCAAAGGCCACTTCAAAATATAGCTGGGTATTGAGTTTAAATAGAAGAAATTGAGTGTAACATGGTAATTCACCTAAAAATGGCCGAAAATGGCCTTCCGCCAATTGATTGTTGATCGGCGGTGTCTTTTACATTAATGATGTGTCGATAGATGCAAGTTGTTAATGCTAAAAAAATGGTCATGTTGATGGCGCATCAATGGCGCGTCGCGTCGATCGGGCATCAAATGGTCATTGATGTGCAAATATTGGTGGTTATGCTTCGTGTGTCTGGGTTGTGTTTTTGTCAAATCGAGCCAATTGTGATACTCGGTAGTGCTCTTGGGCTAGCTCGACTATCCTAAAACCAAGAAAAGCAAAATATAATAAAATTCTATGAAAAGTAAGAGAAAAATACGAAAAATACTAAAAAGATGACAAATGCTACGAAAATGCAAAACAGAGAAAAACGAAACAAAATACGACTCAAACCTGACTAGAGCACATAAAATAAGACACAAAAAAACACACATAAATATATACGAATCAACTCCCACCTATACTTAGCTTTTTGCTTGTCCTCAAGCAAAATTGAGCCTAGACACTGACAAGGAAAATCTAACCCCCGGATGAACCTAAGACTAATGCACATAAATGAATAGAGAAATAATGCATTTCGTCACTTGAAACCCAAAATAAAGAACGTCTTCAAATTTTGAGATAAGAGAGTTAGGCTCTAATCTAGACAACTAATACGATGAGTTGCCCTTCAGGCAAATCTCTCATCCATGCACCAACCAAGGTCTATCCATACTCAATACCATTAAATAGGAATCCTACTAGACCCATCATCTATGCACCTCTTTACATAAATTTCTAGATAGGAAAAACAAAAATGCATACACAAGGTTACACAACTTATTATATAAGTAACTTGTACAGGGATTTCTCTTCTTGTACTTATTTTTTATTGTGATTTTGATTTTGTTTTTTTTTAATTTTTTTGAGTACCCAATTGTAGAGGTACTTAACAAGCACATATTTACAATACAATCAAAATGTATGTCTTTTCAACTATGGAACTCATTGCTAAATGCAGCATATAATTTTCTCAATTACATGCGAGGAGTGGAGTTTGACATCTCCAAAAATAAAAAGAAATATTACAAATAATCTTATAAAGGGCAACCCAGAACAATGCTAGTAAAAAGCATTCGATTTTCCTGAAAGATTGCATGGGTAGCACAAGGCTAATGCACTTACATAAGATTCATATACTTTATGCCCCACGACGGTGAATCGATGGAGTATCGATCGGGAATTGATTGGCCATCGATGGCACATTGATTGATGGCTGTATTTCACGGGTCCAGGTTATGTTTTCATCAAATTGAGCCAATTGTGATCCTCAGTAATGCTCTTGGGCTTGCTCGACTATTCTAAGACCAAGAAAAGTAAAATAACATAATAATCTACGAAAAGTAAGAGAAAATTACTAAAAAGATGACAAATGCTATGAAAATGCAAAACAAAGAAAAATGGGACAAAATACGACTCAAACCCGACTAAAGCACGCAAAAAAAGACACAAAAACACACAAAAAAACACGCAAGAATATGTACAAATCATAAAGAATGAAAAGAAAATATAATAACTTCCACAAATCGAAAGTTTCATCCTGGTCTCCATCGTCTCTTCTGGTGGATGGGTGGATGGTGTTCCTCTCCTCCTCAAGCTCTTAGGGCTCCAAAATCTCCTCAATTTATGAATATATGATATGTTCTATTCTATGATGGATCCCCATCAGTCTTGTATATGTAGTGGCTTTTCATAATGCTCAAAACCCTGATTAGACATAAAAATCATGGCCCACTAAATTTCTTACGTGGGGACACTTGACCCTACACACGACCTTAGGGTACAGTGCCCTAATTCTATGCACTATCTTCGACATACATAACCTACACTCGATTGAATGGTCAGGTGCTTGCACGAGTCTGCACCCTTATCCACACACACAAGACCCTAGCTTGGGTATGTAGTTGTGTGTGGCATCTTTTCAAGTCCATCTCGACTCCTTTTCATCTTCTTTAATCCTCGTGCAACAAAAGCCTATCTTTTTCCCATGAAAAACAACAACAATAAGAAAAGTGTAATATTTACCAATAAATTAATAAATAATGTATAAACGCATGATATATGCACATTCAACCTGTAAAATGTTATGAAATATACCTTAAAAACCTGTAAAATCACATATAAACAAATAACCGATGAGAAATATTTACATAAGGGCTTTTCCCTCATTATTTAAGTGGTAAGGTAGCACCCTATTCGATGAATAAAACAAACTTTAGAAAAGTGGTTATGTAGCTCAGCTGGTTAAATCAAAGGACTGAAAATCCTTGTGTTAGTTAGCTTAAGTAACAAGATTGAAATTGTGTTCAAATTAATATTTTCATTTTGAAACTCATATTTCACATTTTCTTAAATAAAAACTAGGGCAAAGTGAGTCAAGAAAATGTCGAAATTATGTTCAAAATCATGGATAACATTTACAATACATTTGAAAGTGCGATACAAACTCAAATTGTAAAAGGGATCTTTTTTCTTTTACAAATTAAGTAAGTTTTTTGAGTGTAAACTTGATTCCTATTCCTTGCATATGTGTGACAAAATTCATGAGCAAATGTGTGACGAAGATCCATGCATCCCAGATGGAAAGCCAAATTGATATAGAGATCAATAGATTTTTAGAGAGAGACTTAGCCTGTGGAGAGAGAAGTTAGGAGATTGATAGTATATAGAGAGATAAATTTAAGGAAAGGTTATTTTGTCTTATTGTTAAAAATTATGTTAATGGGCGTAACAAATATATAGATGACCTAATTGAATAAAAAAACCTTATACCTCGTATTTATTGGTAGATCTCCTTTGATTTATGATAAGCGAAATGAAATGACCCGATTTGCATCCAACATATGCTAACAGCACCCATCATAATTAGAATCCCCAGATTATCCTACCTTAAAACACACACACAAACAAAGAAAATTAGCAGGTGGCGATGAGATAATGTAAAAGAAAGTGGGCGGCATGGTGGACCTTTAACTTTAAATAAACAAACACACACACACACACAATAGCAGTGATGAAAAGAATAAGAAAGAAACAGGGTGGCGGCACGGTTAGGCTCTGATCTATATGAAGTTTATGACATGGCCTCCATTCACTGTTTGAAAAATCAGGACCACACAACGATGATTTCTTTGAAACTGATAGCCCAATGGGGGCCATGGTTTTTTGAACTCAATGGGCAAACAATGATTATTGTTCGAACACCAATGGGGCCACACATTGAAAAATGAGTTTGGAACGAAGGGGGTAGGTGGAATAGGATCCATATTTTGTGAGGATTAAGTTTATATGGCCGGTTGTGAGAGGGGATATCGCACATCGCCGAGAATATTAGGATGCAACAATGATTTTTTGGTGTGGAGATGTGATTGGGGAAAGGCTTTCGAAGGGACTAATGGTAGTTCATGCCAATAAGACTTGGAGGGTAGAGTCTCAAAAGGATAGGAAGTGGATGTTACCTACTTGGAGGGTAAGGCCTCCGGAGGGTGGTGCAGTGGGGGCAACATATGTGCAAGTGTGTCGGTTGTGTTTAGAGTTTGGAAATAATTAAATCATTATTGGCGTGGGGGCGGATATTGGCACCCCAAAGTTTTATAAGTTCACCCTTTATTATAAATTTCACGGTGTTCGAATAAAAATTCAAATATTGTGTTAATGTTCGTATTAAAAATCTGAACACATGTTTAATGTTCAAAATAATTTTTTTTTACACGTGTCAATGTTTAATGTGTTCATATTTCCAGCCTGAACATTAACAAAATATTTAAAATTTTGATCCAAATACCAAGAAATTTATTAATTTGGTGTTCTCATAAAAAAAAACAATGTGCCAATATCCGCGCCTTTTTGGTGTAGATATCATGGCCTAATGTCCAAATACTATTAACCCAAAACTTTAGCCACGTATAGATAACCCAACCCATTGGACCTAAATTTAAAAGGGAAAACTCAAAAAATGAGAACTTCTTGTGTTTTGCTCACCAAATGCCACCGTACATCCATAAATTAAAATTTGTCACTTTGGGCCATGTAAAAAGTCCAAAATTTCCCTCTATCTTTTCCACCAAAACCCTCATTTACCTCCCTCTACCATTTTATTTCCTTCATTTCAGATAAGCTCCACACTTCAAATTTGGCAATGGTGTAAATTGAGACATAGGGTTCATGCGAAAAGGTTTCGGTAAGCGATCCCTGTGAGTATGTTAATGACTTAGGGAAGACAAAGGCAGTGTAACATCAACAATTGTTGGGGAAGACGATGGTAGTAGCCACATAAATGAAATCTAGTTTCTGAAGAGATAGGGCATGGAGTTTGTTAAAGTAATGACCATGAAGATGAAGATTTGGGTAATTGAGATTGAATGTTTGAAATTAGGGTTATTTGTTCGGGATTTACAAGATTTCAGATCTGAGATAAAGGTTATTGTTTTCGTTGTAATCATAAAACTTTATTTGATATTAGAAAGAATATCTTTAGCATTTACTATTATAAACACATGAGTAGTCAGTAATTAGTGTTAACATATTAGAAGGTTTATCTTGATTCTCTTAATTAGTATTAATTTATAATACTGGAATTCTTGATGTATGTAGTTGGTTATGTGTTCCTGAAATATAGTTTGTGGTCACAAAGTGGTCATTTAGGCCTGTTTCCTATGTTCGTAGAGTTATTGGTTTTTGATTGAGGATTTGGTTGGTCGTTTTGTGGTCACAAGTGGTTATTTTGTGGTTGCAATTGGTCTTTTGTGGTCATTTAGTGGATTCGCCTTTATTGGCCGACTTGTGGTGAGGTTATGGTTAGACAAAAAATATGGTCAGCTTTTGGTTGGACAATGCTTGGTCATTGTAATTGTGGTCGTCTTGGTTCGGAAGATGCTTGGTCATCTTAATTGTGGTAAGGTTGGGGTTGGAGTGTAGGTCGAGCATTTACATATTTTACAATTTTTTGTACTTTTCTTTTGTGTGTAGGTATATGCTTAATATTTGTATAGTGGGATGTTGTTTGGGAGACCAGTGGCCATAAATTCATTTTTCATCCATCCAAATCGAAGCATTGTTCACTCTCTATGAATGTGACATTTTTAGAAATAGTCAACAAGACATATGAATTGACCCAAGTAGATCGCAATAATTATTATATTGAGAAGACAATGTGGGTAAAACATCTCAACATGCTACCCTATTTAGTGAACGATGATGCCGATGTACAATTACTTATTCGGTTTAATACGGACAAATATTGGTATGTGCCACTGTGTTTGGTGACTAAGAGAAGGAGACCGAGAAAAAGAATAAGAAAGTTGAGAAGAAAGAGAATAATGAGACTCGGGTTTCTACACCATCGAAAATGGAACTGAGAGCATAATAGTAATACCAATGTGAACTCAGAACCATTGTTACTTCAATCACAGGGTCAAAATTGCCTATTATTCCTGAGCACACAACTTTTGAACCACATGTTGTTCAACCACCATTGTCTTATCATGACCCTAGTATTAATTTAAATAACCCGCTTGGGTCAGAATATTTTGGTGATTAACATAAATTTTCCAATGATGAAAATGAATATGAGATAGATTCTTATTTTGATGAATATGGTTGGGATGAGACTATGTTTGAGTCGCATTTTCTGCCAGTGCAAGCTATAGAAGAACAAATCACACAATCTCCATTTGATGACAACACTGTTTTTGGGACACTAATTGAAGCTAGTTATTCAGATCGAATAAATGTTAGTGAAGACGATTATGAAAATCAGGGAGGACTAAGTAAGGTGAAGCGTAAACGTAAGTCTTCAAAAACCCATATTCTAACTGATTGTAGTCACGTATGCAGCAAGTCGACTACCCCTAATACTGGATGAAATTCCATATCAGTTGATGATGATCTTAAACTAAATCGGGTGTTTCATAGCTAGGAAGATCTAGTTCGAGGGATAAAAATTGTATCAATTAAGAAACATAGAGAGATGAAGATGAATAGGGTTAATTCGGGGAGATTTATTGGTGTATGTATTAATAAAATTTGCAAATGGAGGATAAATGCAAGTTTGTTATCAATTGGTGGGTTATGGGCCCTGAAGAAATACTATAACGTCCACACAGGCTCAGTTGAGTATATGGACCATAAACACCAAAATGCCACTGTTATGTGCTGGCTAAAGTTATGAAGGGAAAGTACATGAGGCCAACACATGTTACCCCCCTCATGTCGTTATATATGAAGTTAAAGCTCAACTTAATGTTGAAATAGACTACAAAAAATCCTAGAGAGATAGGGAAAGAGCAATATCTCTTGTTATGGGAACACAAAATGAGTCATTTGCAAAACTTCCCGTGTACTTCCATCGATTGAAGAAACTCAATCCCAATAAGATCAAAGAAATTGAGAGAGACAATGATGGTTATTTTTTATTTTGTTTCTTAGCATTAGGTCTGTCAATCCGGGGGTTTCTAGGTAATTTGACTACATCAATGGACGGGAACCAACAACTTTATCCTCTTTCCTTTTCCATAGTTGATTCGGACAAAACTACGCCTTGGAATTGGTTTGCCAAAAATCACATGCCATTATTGGTCATATTTCTGATTTGGTTATCATCTCCGATAGAAATGCATCCATCATCAAGGTGGTAACCAATGTGTTTCCACATGTACATCATGGTATTTTCATGTTCCACTTGAAATAAAATGTCATAGGAAAATATAAGAAAGTTGATGTTTCAGCGTTGCTATTTTTTGCTGATAAAACTTATGATGAGTCTGACCGGTGGGCGCGTGTTTGCTTTCTTGGCCGTCCATATAATATCATGGCCACCAATATTATTGAGAGCATGAATCCGTTGTTATAAGATGTGAGAGAGTATCTTCTGGTGTCACTCCTGTACATTATAGTGACAAAGTTATCGACATTGTATCAGGAATGACGTGATTTTCTTGCTACTATGAAAGGCCCCCAGACAACATGGGTTGAAAAAAAAGTGATAATGCATGGTGAATTATCGAGGAAATATGATGTTCGTTAGCTCCACACCTTTTCGTTTGAAGTGTTATATGGGAAGAAGAATGTCATTATCAATTTGAGAGGAAGGAGTTACAGTTGTTGGATATTTCAGCTTGATCAGCTCCCTTGCTCATATGTCATAGCTGCAGATACGAAAAAAATAATATCAAAGTTTGAAATGGCATCTTCGTATTACATGCCTAGATCTTTACTACAAGCCTATGTCGAGCCCATAATGCTATTTGGCTATGAGGGTTTTGGAATACTTCAAAGAAAGTTTCTACATTGATTCTATTATATCTTATTGCGTGCCATTCGGTTGGAAGGCCAAAGTTTATGGGAAGACTTTCCCAAGGAGTAAATGTGGTAATGAAAAAGTGTAAAAGGTGCAAGAATATAGGGCACAACCGTAAGACATTTAAGAATCTTGCCGCTCAAGATGACTAGGACACTGTACAATTTTTTACCTATTTTGTTTGATAAACAATTTTATTCCTTTATTATTTTTTTGTCGTATTATTTTATTTATGAACACGGATATATTTTTACACTCTTTTGAATTTAGTTTTTTTTTAATTTTTGTTTTCATGGCTGCCAACTATTTAGTATTTTGTAAAGCATGTGCATTTTATGTCTGCTGCTAAAGTATGTGTATTTTATGTTTATTGCCAACTATTGTTGAATGTACGATTAACTATACTACCAACTATAATGCCCAGTATATCTAGTGTAGAGTATACTTCTAGCAACTATATATTCAATTGTGTTGATTATCTTGTGTTTTGTAAAGTATGTGTATTTTACATTTGTTGTTGACCGTACAGCTGACTGTAATGCCATTATAGATGGCAGTATCGTCTTCCTACTACATATTCAATCATATCGACCATCTCGTGTTTTATAAAATATGTATATTTTATGTCTGTTATCGGCTGCTACCCACTGTACGACCAACTAAAATGCCCATTATAGTTGGTAAAATAGTTTGCCAACTATATATTTAATCTTGTCGAGTATCTTGTGTTTGGTAAAGTATGTGTGTTTTATGTCTAATGTCGACTGTACTGCTGACTATACGGCTAACTATGCTATCGAATATAATGCCCATTATGTATGGTGCAAACTATACTACCAACTATATATTCAATCATGTCGGCTATCTTGTGCTTTTTAAAGTATGTGTATTTTATTTGTTTGCTGCCAAATAATATATATTAATTAATATAAATGTGCACTCTTTGAATTTAGATCACATGAGAATGAGATGATATGAAAATATTAATATCAAGGTCACAAAAACATGGGTCGTTGAAGCATGCGCCCTCTTGGAAATGAGTGTGACAGTTAGAAAAAAAATCTATTCCATTCCTCTTGAGAACACTGGTTCCACATTTATATTATAAGTTGTTGATAATTCGAGATCAACACAGAAACATATGAATGAGATAAAATATAATTAATTAAAGTTGTGTTGTAATTGAGTGTGTTGTAGTTGTTCATAAATATATAATTAATTTACCTTCGATATATATCAGCCGACATTTGCTTAGTTGCCCGCACATTTTCAATTCACAATCTCACATCACTCCTGGTGTATCAAACATTTGCTTGAAAATTTTTTAACAATTCCTAAGATATTTAACGCATAGACTAAACTCATTGTAAGTAATCTTTAGCTTGAATTGTGAAATGACCACAACTCTTGTATACATGTTGCTCACTCTTCTTTTTTATTCTATTTGACCTCATAGGGTGATTTCCTTGCTCCTATTTTACACAACCTTTGTACACTTTTCTATTTTCGGGTGGTTGGATACTTGGTCAACGAGGTTAATAGGGTCGCATTCGAGTGGGTCAGTGAAAGCCGAGAATTGATCAGAGACATTATCGGCGGGATTATTTGGATCTGCCGACCCATTACCCGACTCTGACAACCACTTTTTTTACTTGGCAGACCCCTTCTCCATATCTCATTGGTCTATAGGGTCGTTAGGAAGGTCAGCGAAAGAAGAGACATGGTCGATAGAAGGGTTGTCATGCTTTTCTTCTGTCGTGTCCACCTCCATTTCATTCCCATCATCATCAAAAAATGTTTTGTTAGGGGAACTAATGTCAAAAAAGGAGAGTGCTCTTGATTATGCTATCTTCTCTGACTCGGCTACCATTTAGACTTTTATCCGATTCGACTAAACCATTCTTCTAGTCCACCAGCCCCTTCTCTGACTCCATCGACCGCTTCTCCGACTCAGCCAACCACTTCTTCATCTCGGCTGACCTCTTCTCCAACTCCTCCTAAAACTCATCAACTTCATCTTTTTCATCAACACCATCATAGCCAGTTTTTTTCACTCTAACCATCATCGTAAATCTCAAATCTTGAAGCTCCTCCTCAATCCCATCTATTTTCACCACTTACTTTGCAAACTCTTTTTATATCATATCCAATGTCTGAAAAAAAAACATATACATCAAGTTAACAATATATTAACCATGACAAAACACACACACAAATATATATATAACCAATGTTAGAAGTTATAATTTATTATTTTCCACAAAATCAATTCCTCAACTTCTTCCTGAAGCATTCTTATCGGGTTTTTTTTTCATTCTTCTTTTAATACATTCATATCATGTCTTTTTTTGGTCCATTCTTTTTTAATCCATTCTCCATCGGCAGATTTGAGTTTCTTCAGAAGTCTAAGAATTCCCTCTTTCGCCGACGATTGGTAGTTCGCACGATCTTTTCCAATCAATTGCACTACGGTAATATGGTGAACATGCTTCCGCGTGAGAAGGTTTCATTTCTTGACATCTTCACCTACTCAATCAAAATGCAGTAATTAGTAACACTTTAGATAGATAGGGAAATATTTGATGACAAAAAAATCAACAAGAGTCGGGCTGCGTTCGTATACCCACACCAACAGGGCTTGGGAGAAGCCATTCACATCAATATTTTCTTCATGGCATTTTCCTATATTCAAGGAAATGACCTTTTTTCCCAAAACAATATTGACTTTATCGTGCATGCACCTTTGAAATTTGCTTACAAAAAACTCAAGTGAAACATAACCCTAGGGGTATGTATTAAAATCCTCCAAGTTGTTAGTCAAACGTATGTACTTCTTATCAACACCTTTGTTATGGATTTTCACGATAACCACACCATACAAGAAATACAACAGTGATAACTTTAACATTTCACCACCCATACCTTTACTATGCTTGGTCGAATAACGAAAGGCTTCCTGAACATCTTTGAAGGTTATTAATTTTGTTTAAGCTAGGAGTAGCTTTAGCAATATAATATGAAAAATAAGGAGATCAGCAATGAAACAAACAAAAAATAAGAGAAGTAAAAATTGCTTGACTTCTATTCCTTATATCTGGGTCAGATCGGCCTTAGTCGGATCCTTATATAGGGTAGTTCTCTTGACACAATCTATTCTCTCTGTAAACTCTCTATGTGTTTCTCTCTTTAGAAAATTAGGATCCTCACTCTCTTGGGAAGGCCATTTATAGTTTTCCTTCCAAACCCTAATTGGACACATGTCACCACCTCAGTGGTCACTGACTTACTTGTCCAAAAATCTAGCCAAAACCCTAACCATAACTAGACACATGGCATCACTTCATTGGTCATGAGTCCTTTTCTATTGCAAGATAACCTTGATCATATCTCTTCCACTACCTTAAAGCCGTCCTCATTTCCTTGACGTCAAGCCGACCCTTCCTCATGGTCGATCAGTCTTGGCTGAATCGTCTTTATCTTCCAAACCTTCCCCTAGTTAGATACCAGGGATGAACAGATTCGGTCTTTCTTCCAATCATTAGGTCGATCCGGATGATCCACTAGTGGCTTGTCTGGTCGAACGAATAAACCTCCTATTCGAATGCTTGGCCTTGGACGTGTCTGGTCAGCCAGGATGGGAGCACCAAGGTTGGCAGGCTGGACGACACCTGGTCGGATGCTCGTACTTGGACGTGCCTAGTCCGCCAGGCTAGGCGTGCTGAGCTCGGCAAGCCAGGCGGCGCCTGGTCGGCTGTTCGGCCTAGGACGTGCCTGGTCGGATGGGATGTGCGCACTGAGATCATGAGGTCGGGTGGTGCGTTGTTGGGTGAGATGTACGCGCTAGGCTCGGCTAGCCAGACGGCACCTGATTGGTGGCTCGGCCTCAGACGTATCTGGTCAGCCGGGCTCGGCGCGCTAAGCTCGGAAGGTCGGGTGGTGCCTGGCCGGCTGCTCGGCCTTCGACGTGCCTGGTTAGCCAGGTTTAGCACGTTGAGCTTGGTTGGTCGAGTGGCACCTGGCAAGGCAAGTTGGGCGTGCTAGGCTCGGCAGGCCGGGTGGTGCCTGGTCGACGGCCCAGCCTCGGTATGCCTGGTCAGCCGGGCTGGGCACGCTGAGCTCGGCAGGCTGCTTGGCGCTGCACACGCCTAGTCAGCTACTCGACAGGTCGTACGGCGCATGGTCGGCTGCTTGGAAGGCCGGGCGGCACCTGGTCGGGTGGGTTGGGTGCGTTAAGTTTGGCAGGTCCTATGGTGCCTGGTTGGCTATTCGACTAGTGCGCAACTGGCTATCCAATCGGTTATACGCTCGGGGGCGCCTGGTCAGCCGGGTGGGCCGTGTCATGCTTGGCATCTTGGGCGGCGAGTGCGTGGTTGGTTGTTGACTCCGGATGCTTAACTTGCTAGCCCATCGGTGCTGCGCGCACTTAGCCGGTCGGGTTTCGACTGGTCATCTCGGGCATGCCTGGTCAGCTAGGTGGGTCGTGTCCTGCTCGGCAACTCGAGTGGCGGGTGCGTGGCAAGTTGATCGGCCCTGGGAGTGCCTGATTGGCCGAGTGAGCTATGTCTCGCTCGGCACCTTAGTCGGTGCCCGAGTGGCTAACTGCTCAGACCCAGGCGTGCCTGCTCAGCCGGGCGTGTCGTGTCCTGCTCAGCAGCTAGGGGCGATTCCCTCATGGTCATCTGCTTGGCCCCGGGCACACCTGGTTAGCAGGCTATTCGGTGCTACTCGCACTTGGTAGACGACGGGTGCGCCTAGTTGGCAGGTTGCTCGGTGCTGCGTGCGCCCGGTCGGCTGGGTGTTGGTTGGTCGGCGCTGGGTGCATTTGGTCGACAATTGATGGGTACGGTGACTAGATTATAGGCACAACAATCTAGGTGATAGGCACGACAACCAGGTGATAGTTACGACAACCTAGGTGGTAGGCATGGGCCCAGGTGTTTAATAATTCAACAGGTAGTAGTTCGACAATCTAAGATGACCCGGGTCAACTTCTTTTGTAATGGGTTTTTATGTGTCCAAATGGGGCAACCCTTTTCATATCCTCGGCCCAAATTCATCCGTGCATCACCGTTATTCTCTATATGATCATCCAGGACAGGTCGACTATCAACAAGCCCCTGAGTGCTGAGTCGGCTATTCATTAGGTGGGTTCAGACTCAACAATTTTTCTAAGATGTGTCGACCTTAGAGGATGAGTTCATGGTGTTGGCCTCTTGTCCTATCGTTAACATGCTCGCTGCACGTTTCCTGGGTTGTATGTTGTATGAAGCATCAGCTCGCACGTTGTACGATAGGATAGAGGATTTTGTCTTCTTCTCTTTTATGGAAATGTGTGCATATCTTCTTTCCTTTATAAATGGAGGGCAAGGGCTCTCCTCATTCATCCTTTCATTTTCTCTTTGTTTTTGAGATTATCTTGGTTTTCTCTTCGCTTTTGAGGTATTCTTAAAAGTTGAAGCCCCTTATATTTCTTCCTACTTACCCACCTTATCATTTGTTCGAGCCCCTGAGTCATTTTTCACTAGCTTTCCTCTTGTTTCATTCTAAAGGTAAAAGTTTTCTACTTTCTTATTCCTTTGTTGTTCAAATTTTTTGTAGTCTGGGATATTCTCTGGATGATTCTGGTGATGTGGGTTATGAAGGTGACGGGGGTCACGATGGTGCTCGGCAGGGACCAGAGGGTTATGACTCCCAATTTTGGCATGAATAAGTATGGGAGTTTTAGGGCGGGCGCCATATTTGGTGTTGGTCGGCTATTCAATTTCGAGAGGTTCAACGGCGGGGACCCGATTGGTTCGAGCGCTCAGTTCGGCCCTGGGGGACAGTTTGGTGTGGCTTGTGGGACGAATGGGAAAAAACTTCAATAAGGTAGCCCTCCGTCAATGGACGGCTCGGGGGCACGTATAGCCAGGTCGACATTCCAGGTCCGTCCAGTCCGCGTGGTGAATTAGTTCGAGGATTTGAGCCCAGACCGAACAGGGGCTCCAGATGGCAATGATGGTCCTTACAAGGGCGCGGTTCCTGGCTTGGTTCGATGTAAACCAATGGGGTCCACGGCCGATGCGCATAGGTCGGCCAACCCAGTGCCTCAAAAAGGGGAGGGAAAGTTCCAAGGCCGCAAAAAAAAATTCAGCCCGATGATGGATCGACCCAACGAGTCTACTTCTGCTCGACATTGGAAAAGTCCAGCCCCACTGGAAAGGGAGGATTTGATGTTGAAGATTTCCGTTCAGAGCAGCTCCTTGACCGAGAGGCACGTGGAGGAGTATCATGCTGAGTACCTTGTTCCTGGCGACGTGCATCTGTTTCTGCCTTACCAATCCAAGCAGATACATCGTGCCCCCCCTCATGTACAGCTCTTGATAGCTTGAAGTTTGTAATTTCATTCCCACTCTCGCCTTATATCACACGTTTACTTAGGAGATGGGGTATTCCCCTTCTTTAGATACACCCTCTGTTGTTGGCTCGCATCTTGGGTGTTGTGGTTCTTTTTAGCAAGAATGATTGGCCACTTCCCACCTTTGATGAACTCAATTGGCTATATCAGTGGAAACCCTCAGGAGGTGCAGGGTCAGGCTGGTTTTACGCCTCAGTCAGGGATGGTCTGTTTAAAACTTTGGTGTCGGATATGTTGGAGACCCTTCACACATGGAAGCCATATTGGTTCTATGGGGGGGAGTAAATGGCAAACGAGGAGAATCGATGGGCATGCCTGTAGTCCATAACTTACTCTTATTTCTAGTCTTGGTCGGTATATGTCCTCATCCTTCATCATTATCTTATATTTTAGTCCCTCTTTTCTTCTTTTTTTTGCAGCTATCCCAGAGGCCGTTGAGCCTAGCGTCGAGTTTGTCGAACATTTATACATCATTTTGTGTTTAGACCCTGATTTGTGGCAATGGGGAGAGCTTTTGATCCTGTCAACTGTTACAAGGACGATTTACGAGTTCTTCCGCCTAATGCGGGTCTTGGAGGAGTTCTTCCTAGTATGGTCATCGACATTTGTTGGGTGTCGGGTCATCTTGACACCCCTTTCTTTTGGTTGGCTTGTCGAGCCTTCTTTTGGTGTCGACCTGACGAGGTCGGTTGTCTGACCCTGATGTCTTTTCCCCCTGCATTGTTTTACACTTTCTTCGACCGGACTAAACAAATGAATAAAATGGAAGAGGCCTGGAAGTATATGGCTATCTTGAAGGGCAAGAAGTCGATTAGGAGTGGTGCAGGTAAATGGAGGAGGTCGGCCCCTTTTGGTGTGCGCCGCCCCTTCCTGAGGCTGAACTAGTCGCACCCCTTGCTGCCGGTGGGGGGGGGGGGGGGGGGGGGGGCAGCTCGCGGGCATCCTCTTTACATCGACCTCAACCCCGAGCCCAAATTCTTTGTAGGCTCTCATTCTCAACCTCATGCTATCGAGTCGGTCTACCCGACGGCGTACGCGTTCTATTACGGTGAGGGTTCGTCGCATGGCTTGGCCTTCAATGAGGCAGCTGATAGTGCTTGGGCACCTGACCTGTATAATTGGGTCTCAGCTCTCCCTTCCGAGGAGAAGTTCGGCTTTGTAGAGACCGACCTGTGCTGAGCTATGGGTTCTATAATGCTGCTCCGCCAAGACTTCTCGAAACTCCAACGCGCTCATGCTCAGGTCCAGAATGATCATCAAGCTCCACAACAGAGTCATGCCACCTGCCCTGAGCTCGTCCTCGACCGGGACTAGTGGATGGCGAGGGCCAAGAATTCGGATCAGTCCCTGGCCGAGGCGATGCGCTAGACTGAGCAAATGCTTGGCGTGTTGAATATCCTCAAGGAGAAGCACGTCGAGCTCGTGAGGTGTCATGCCGAGTAGGTCAATGTTGCTCATGAGAGAGGGAAGATTGAGGGGGTTGCCCAGTACAAGGCTGAGACCATGGACCCGATGATCAGCGCCTTCTACATATCCACCATGTAGAAGGCCTATGGCATACTTTCAAGTGGTTCCTCTCTTCCGGACCTGGCTAGGCATATCGCCGAGAGGGATGGGTGGATCGGATGACGACATGGATGGTCAGGATGTGGAGGTCGACGAGAAGGATGGCGAGGGAGGTTTTGCCGGTGACGACTAGGTTTTTGCCTGTCCTTCTGGTCGGCCTGTCACTTTTGGGCGACTTGAATAGTGGGTTATGTAGTGAACTTGTTATGTATGCTTCGGTCTAGTCGGCTTCTTTTGTTCGACCAGCTTTCATTTATGGAGTCTAATTATCTTTGGGAATTTTTATTATTGGTGCTTGGTAGCTTGGCCATATGTTATTTTTGTCGACCTTGTGTTATGTTGTGGTCGTCTATGCTGAGTTGGTTAATCCCGAAGTTGGGCCCTTATGGTGGCTCATGGCCTTAAAATTCTTTTCAATCTTTTAAACTTATTTTTCAAGCTGACCATTTATTATGTCAATTTTATTTGATTTTGGTAGCTCGTCCGTGCATCATTTTTGTTCGACTTCACCTTGTATGGTGGTCGGCTATATTGGTTTGGCCAATACCGAGTTTGGGTCTTTGAGATGGTTCTTGGCCTTAGATATCTTTTCGATCTTGTTAATATGTTTATCGGGCCTACCATGTCGTTAGGTCGACCTTAATTTACTTAGGTTGTCGGGCTCCTCTTGGCTATTTGCCTTGGATTTCCCTTAGTTTTTGTGGAATGTTTTGAAAGTCTTCGGTTGACTTTATTTTCTTTGTAAACTATTTGTTGGGCATGCATTTGAAGTGCGGTGTCATTCTGATGAGCTCGACCTTATCAGTGAAGTCGGCCTGTGGGTGGTCGGCTCGACACCCCCACTTTGTTTTTGGAGGTCAACCATGTTGGGTCTTCCTATGGTGTCGACCTGGTGAGGTCGGTTTCAATTTAGGAACTGCTCGGTCGACCTAATTTGGTCGACCTGTTGAGGTGGGTATGGATTGCCCGGAAACTAGTGCTTAACCCATGCGATGCACGGAGCGAATTGAAATGGATGGTGTAAATTCATTCGATGTAAGTGTAAAATTATTAATTTATTAATGTAGTATAATAACTTAATATACTCAAGTCACGATTTGGTCAACACGAAAAAAATTAAAACAAAGGGCGTGGATATACGCACCTCGTTTTATTATTAGTTCACCCTATTAAAAATGTTATCACAGAGATGTCAATATTATCCTTAACCCCTACGCCCCCAAATACTTCTTCTCCTTAAACTCTCCACCACCACTCCAGTCGCCGCCCATCACCGCCGCCACTGCCATGGCCATCGTCTATTGAAGAACATAATCAAAACATGCACACAGAAATACGCTGCCGCCGCCGTGCAATTGAAGAAAGAAAAAGAAAAAAATGTCTTGAAAAAAGTCGTTCGAACCAAACTTTTGAACACAAAATATATGTTTAAAAAATCGATTCGCCACAAAATACAACTGCAAAAAATTGATTCGTACACAAATACATGTTTGAAAAATTGATCTGAACGCCCCCTTTAAGGCTTGTTCGATTTTTTTTCGAAAAACGTTGTATTGTTCGATTGAAAAGTCAAAACACATGACATATGCTTGAGAAACCAGAGACGAACACCCCTATTTTGCATTTGTTTCTTACCCTTTGTCGCCCAGAACCATCAAATACCTTTCACCACCCATCACGTTTTTTCTTCTTCCTGTTCGATAGTGGCGGCGAAGGTGTGATGGGCGATGATAATGGTAGAATTAGAGTGGTGGTGAGGGGATAGAGAAGATAATGTGTTTGGGGGTGTAGTATTTTGTGGGTTTATTAATTTTTTCTTATTGGGGGGAACTCATGAATAGATGGGGTGCCTATATCCGCGCTCTAAAACAAATTAAAGGTAAATAACTACACATTTATATACAATGAAACAACTTTTTGCATACTACATTATACGTCAAATTATAGTTTAACTCACATGACAATAGTTTCAAGCTCTCCCATTTAGTTAGTCGCGATACAATCATACTAGTCACTTCTATTACAAATCATTGAGTCCATCACCTTGTTTAGTCTTTGTATCAAAGACAAAGTGAAGATCTTATAATAAATTAAGGTTTTTCTAATTATCGGTATCCGTTGTACTTGTTTGTCAACATGTACACGAAAGTTTATCATTAGATTATGTCATAATTCAATCACATCAATTTGTTTGATTACAACTGGATAATCTAGTTGTACTTTAGTCGTACTTTTTTGTACGTTTTATTTTAGATATAATTTATATTAATATAATTATAAAATTATTAAATAAACCTTTAACCAATAGAAATATAATACTTGTAATATAAATTTGGAAAAAAATAAAATCCACTAAAAAAATGTATTTAGATTATAAATATACATTAATTAACTTAAAATTAAAAAAGTCACAAAATCTTATATATTATAAATAATATAAAATAAATCCTAAACTATTTTAAAATTGGATTAAAGTATTATGAGTTCTAAATAATTATTTAATAATAAAAAAATAAAGAAATGTTATAAACTAATAAAATAAATCATAAAAGAATACGAAATATGTTAAATATATGTATAAGAAATATATTTTGTATACAAATACTTATCAAGTAATTTAAAAAAAAATTATGAAGATAGTAATAGTTTAAATAATATAAAATAAATCTTATTTCACAATAATTCTATAGAATAAATTAAAAATAGTTTAAATCATGAATAATCATTTACTAAATCTTAAAAGGTACAAAACACACTTAAAATGCTATAAATATTAAAAATTATGAATTTAGTTAAATTAATATAACATATATGTTTTAGTTAAAAATGGTTCTTAATAATTTCTAAAATAAAATAAAATATAAATATAAATATTATAATATAATATAATATAATAATATAAATCAAAAATTATTTTGAAATAAGATAATAATATAATAAAATTATCATTAATTTCTAAATATTTATTTTAAAGACATTGAAAGAATAAATTGGCGATAGTGATAAAGTAAATTAAATAAATATATAAAAGTTAATTTTCAATAGTTTTTTATCTATTGAAAGTTGATAATAAAACAATAACAAAGATCAAGAAGTTATAAAATATAATAAAATAGATCTTAAAATATCTTAAAACAGAAAGTAATATACTTAATTAATGTTATATTATAAAAAAACAATTTCCTAAATCTAGAAAATAAAAAATATATATTGTAAAAATATAAAAAATACTACAAAAATAAAAAAAAATAAATACCAAATAAATGAGGCATCGTATTAAAATTTTAATTGAGGGTCTTTGTTTTCTATTTTACTATAGTTATTTTTTTTTTAAAGCAGCCCGGTAATTGACTCGAGATAGCAACTGAGTAATTAACTAACAAGTCATCGAGTGAGTTGATGAACCCGATAATTAATTAAAATCTATATATAGATTTCAGTTTATACGAAAGTAATTATATAACCAAGAGTAATAAATCATTTATGTGTGGGTTTTTCGTTAAATACTTAAAGTCATAGTAATTAGTCACAAATTATTAATATACAAACGTTCATTAAATAATTATTTAGTTAAAGATTTTAAAATAATGTATTGAATTCTTTATATTATGCAATTATATAATCATTGTATTGTTCTGCCCACATATAGTTTTGTTTTCAAATTTTAATCAAATAATTGTATAAAGCTATTTACCCTTTACTTATGTTTATAATATAATTTTTTAATTTTTTTAGGAAAACGAAAAAAAAAAAGTGTCATTGTCAAGTCTGTGACACGTTTAGGGTCAAAGTTCGGGTCATTCGAGTTTTACTCAAGTCACATATAGAAAATTGAAAGATATGACGCTATTAGGTTTGTCCTCGTATCCAACAAATAAAATTATGGAATAAAAGACAAGTTCTTGTTACCGATTATAAATTTTTATTTTCTTCGTTGCATCAATTTTCTCGTTGTACTCATACTATCTTTTTTTTAGTTAACAAAATTGTTAAATAATTTTCAAAATAAAATTATAAATTTTATATTTTGTTATTCATTTTATTTTCTTCCCAAATTTGTTTTCATTATATTAAATTTCTTGTAATTTTTGATTTTTTGATTTTATATTTAGTTAATAATTTTCTATAATTTAATGGTACTTTTTTTGTAGCTATGAATTCATATTTAATTTTATAATATTAGCAACTTTTGGTTTGTTTTCTATTTTTTTTGTATTTATTAAATAAATATTTGCAATTTATAATATTAGCAAATTTTTCGGGTTTTGCAGATTTAATAACTAATTATTTAGATTTATTTATATATTATATATCTTATATTTTATTTTTCAGATTTCCTATACACACACACAAACACACATTCACACACAATATTTTTGTAGTTGCTATTATTATTTTTTTTTTTATTTTATGTTTTTATTGAGTCTTTTATTTTTATATTTATTTAATAATTTTATAGAATCTAATTATGAATTTTTTTGAGTTAATTTAACTTATTTTTATGAATATCCTCTTTAATTTTATTTGATTTTTGAATTTTTGAATTTGTTTCATATTTATGAAATAAATATTTATAGTTTAATTATAAGTTCTTATATTTTTATCTATATGATTTTATTAATATTTTCAATTTTCTTTAAAACATTTGAAAAAATATTTATGTTTTACTTTTATTTTTTTTTTGGGTTATTCGAGTTTATTAACTAATTATTTACGTATATTCATATATTTACTTTAAATAATTTTTTATATTTTATATTTTCTTCATAAAAATTATATTATTTTAATTTTTCTCAGATTTTATTTATTATTATACATAATTCTTCTATATATTTAATATTTTCTTTACATAAATCATAATCTCCAAAAGAATATTTACATAAATAATAAATATGTATACTACAAATAGTAAGTAAAATGAGCGGGAAAATTTTGAGAAATATTTATAGAAACGCTAGCCTTTTTTTATATATATACATTATATGCTCAAGCGAAAATGAATTTTTATTGATAATACTTTTTGAGGTACACTGCATTCCATGGGTGCGGCAACTTTTTACCGTCGGGGTGTTCTAACTCGTAGGCACCATGTAAGAGGATCTCGGCTATTCGAAACGGTCCTTCCCACTTTGGTTAGAGGGGCCCTTGGTTCATCCCTAGGATGCATTTGAGAACTAGGTCACCAACCTTGAAGCTCCTCTCTCTCACTTTGGAGTTGTAATATCGCTCGCTTCTTTGTTTGTAGATCGCGATCTTCATCTCGACCTCTCTCCTTTTTCCTTCTAGGAGGTCGAGTTCGGCTCGACATACAATGTTATTCTTTTCTTCTTCGAAGTGTGCTATTCGATAGGATGGGGTGTCGAGCTCGAGCGGTATGACTGCTTCTGTTCCGAAGCCCAATGAGAAAGGGGTCTCATCAATGGATGAGTGGTGGGTCATCCTATATGATCATAAGACGTCGGGTAGCTCCTCTGGCCAACTGCCCTTCAAGTCCTCCAGTCTCTTTTTTAGCGTGTATTTGAGGATTTTGTTCACTGTCTCCACTCGTCCGTTTGACTGAGGGTGGTATGGTGTTGCAAAATGATTCTTGAAGTTTAGCTCTCCACAAAACGCCTTGAACCTCTTGGTATCGAATTGTCCTCCGTTGTCTGACACTATTGAAAGTGGGATGTCAAATCTTCATATGATCGACTTCCAGACGAAGTTGATGATCTTCTGGTCAGTTATGGCTGCCAATGGATCGACCTCTTCCCATTTGGTAAAATAGTCCACCGCAACAACTGCGAGGGGAACCCAGTCAGGTCGATCAGGTCGATCCCTCATTTGGCGAAAGGGCATGGCGAGTATATTGATTTTAGAGGCTCGGCTGAGGGGAATTGATCTGGGAGCGAATATTTGGCACTTCTTGCATTTTTTGACTTTCGACATTGCGTATTTCTTTAAGGTCGGCTGGTAATATCCTTGCTGGATGAACTTGTGAGCCAATGATTGTCCTTCCGCATGGTTCCCACAAATACCTTAGTGCACTTCCTTCAGTGCGTGTTTGGCCTCTTGTTCATTTAAACATTTGAGTAGGGGAACCCAGTATCCTCTCTTGTAGAGCAGTCCATCCAAAATGGTGAATCATGCTGACTTGGTTCATATCGACCGAGCCTCAGCTCTGTCTTTGGGTAGTTCTTTATCTAGGATATAGTAGGGATGGCTTCATCCAATATCTCTTCTTGGCTTGGTTTTCTTTGATTTGGCTGGCTTGACTTACTAAGTAAGCTGGAGCGGCATCGAGTACTGTCATGTAATGATGGCTAACTTTTACCGTGTTCACCTCCTTAATACCTACACTCGATGCGATCTTGGCAAGAGAATCGGCTCGGACGTTGTCGTTTTGCGGTACATGGACTATCTCGGTTTTAAAATCGGAGAGCCATGCTTTGGTGAGCTCTGGGTACAGTGTCATCCTAGGTTCTTTGGTCTCGTACTCACCACTGATCTAGTTCACGAAGAGTTGGGAGTCGCTGTGTATTTTTAAGTTTTTGATCCCCGTGGAGGATGTTGTTTTGAGACCATCTAGGAGATCTTCGTACATAACTTCGTTGTTGGTTAATGAGAACTTGAAACGGATGGCCGAGCAAAATAGCACCTTTTCAGGGCTGATCAGTACTATCCCGGCACCTGCTCAGCCGGTGGTCGATGCCCCGTCGATATATAGGTGCCATTGTTCGGTCTCGGCTGGAATTAACTCGACAGCCAGCGTGAACTCAGCTATAAAGTCAGGTAGGGCTTGTCCTTTAATCGCCGTTCTTGGTTCATAAGTTATGTCGAACTGTCCGAGATCAATAGCTCAATTGATCATCCTTCTAGACGTGTTTGGTCGGTGCATGATCTGCTTCAGAGGGAAACTCGTCAACACAATTATCCGATGTTTCAAGAAATATGGGCGCAGCTTTCGTGAGGAAATGACAAGGGCATAAGCAAGTTTTTCTATGGCTGAGTATCTTAGCTCGGCATCATGCATAGCGTGGCTCGCGTAGTATACTGGATGTTATCCGAGCTCGTTAGATCTCACGAGTGTCGAGCCGACCACCACCACCAAAATCGCTAAGTAGAGATAGAGAGGCTCCTCCTTGGTTGGTTTTTATAGGGTCGGCACATTTGTCATGCACCTCTTTAGCTCCTCAAAAGCTATCTGGTATTCTGGTGTCCATTTGAAGTTCTTGTTCTTCTTGATTGCTTCAAAAAATGGTTTACACTTGTCTGTTGACCTAGATATGAAGCGACTCAGAGCGGCCATTTTACCTTGTAAGGCTCTGCACTTGTTTCATACTTCGGGAAGGTTCTAATTCAATTATTACTCTAGTTTTATTGGGGTTGGCTTCAATGCCTCTGGATCACCATATAACCTAAGAGTTTTTCAGACCCGACTCCGAAAGAACATTTTTTTCGGGTTTAACATCATGCGGTAAACACGTAAAGCTGAGAATATTTTATTAAGATCATCAATGTGATCGGACGAGTATAATTATTTGACAAGCATATCGTCTACATAGATTTCCATACTTTTCCCTATTATACTAGCAAACATCTTGTTCACAAGACGCTGATAAGTGGCTTCGACACTCTTCAAGCCAAATGGCATCATGGTGTAGCAGTAGAGGCCTCTCGTCGAGTAGAACGATGCATGCTCTTGGTCGTTCAGGTGCATCAGGATCTGGTTGTAGCAGAGTAAGCATCCATGAAACTCATCAACTCGTGCCCGGCAGTGGCGTCAACCATGTAGTCGATGTAGGGAAGTGGATAGTTGTCCTTGGGGCATGCTTTGTTAAGGCCTGAGAAATCGATGCATAGATGTCATTGGCCGGTCTACTTCTTGACGAGCACAAGGTTGGACACCCAGACCGGATATTTGACCTCTTGGATGAACTTGTTTTCTAATAGCTTCACTACTTCCAACTCCAACGCCTCGTATCGGTGCGGGCCGAGCTTCCACCTCTTCTGAATGACTGGCCTGACATTCTTCTCAATGTTGAGTCGGTGACAAACTTGTTCAGGATCGATCCCATGCATGTCAGCATGTGTCCAAGCGAAGACGTCTTGATTGGCTTTTAAGAAGCTAATAAGCTGGGACCGGGTAGGCTCTTGGAAATCATGGCCAACCCAGAGCTGCTTACTCGGGTCGAGCTCATCACCTAAGACCCAATCCAAGTCTTCGACTGGCTTAACATGTGTAGCCTTCCTCTTCAAGTTCATCTTCTGAGGATCCAACTCGTCTTCATCCATTCTTATTCCTTTTTTGGCTCGGGGTTCATTGTTCCTTCCAGACTCCTCGATCATTTGTTCTTTTCCTGGTCTCCGACCACGATCCTTATCCAGGTAAACCTCTTTCTGGTCGGTCTCGACAATATTTATCTTGATTGGTGCAGTTTGTTTATCTTTATGTAGGCTTTTTATGTGTTCGTCTCGACCTCCACCAGCTCGGATTTCGAGCTCGACTCCTGTTCCAGAATTGATTTTGTTTGTTTTCTGCTCGGCATGGAGGTCAAGTTATCAACCTCAAACACAAGAGTCGGTTTGTCTATGCTCTTGGTGTGTTCTCCATTGCTTGCAGGTTCGAGTTGGTCCTGCTCTTCAATGATCATGTCCTTCAAAATTGGATTGTTGGGCTCATCACCTCTCGGCTCCTAAACCAGCTCATCCTTTCTCGAGAGCTCGACCATGTTTATCTATCTTAATCTGATTGACTAGTTACATTCTCGAGCGGCCACCTGATCACCTCTATGTTCACACTCTCCGAGGGCACCTAGGAACTTAATTGAATAGTGGTAGACTGACATTTCTCCTTTGAGATCATATAGGTCGGGTCTACCGATGAGGGCGTTGTAGTCACTTGGAACATCGATCACTTTGAAAGTGGTGAGAATTGTTCTCTTTTTCTCGCCCATGCCAAACTCGACAGATAGCTTTACTTGAAATAGAGCTGCACATAGTTGCCGCTTATCCCTCTGATTCGATCGTCACATGGTTCGATGTATTCTCTGGGTACCCTCATTCTTCGGAAATCTGGTAGGTAAATCAAGCTTGCATATGTGTCGGGGTCTATGAGGACTCGATGTTTCTGGACCCCAGAATGGGTACGGTGATAACAAGAGCATCTGAATGTGGATGATCGAGGGGGGCTACGTCAGATTCGTGAAAAGTAAAGGATGACATGTACTTGTACTCCTCTTCTTGCTGGTCGTCAAAGTGAAAGATGTCAGATCTCATGACTTTTGTTTTCTGAATTGAATTCCTTGCCTCCCTGATGAGGATCTTCCTTTTTTGATTTGAGATCTCCTTCTCAGCTCGGCTAGTGATGACGAAGGTCAGGATCTCTCTTGGCGCTCTGGCTCTAGCTGCTGGGGTGGGGGTAGTTGATTATTGCCTCTCCATTCTTGTTGAGCTTGGTGATTTTTGGAGAAGGGCAGCAAGTTCCGATCATCACAGACCTTGATCAAAGCACGGACCAAGTCATGACACTCCTCCGTGTTGTGCCCGATCGACCCGTGATACCTACATAATCTTTTCTTGTCGATCAGAGAAGGGTCTTTTTTGATCGGTCCATATGGGGGGAGAATATCCAAATCTTTGATTCGTTCAAAGATTGTAGCAGCTGATATCGAGTAAACCTCGTTGTACTCGGCTAGGAGGTCGGTATGCTTTTCTTGCAGAAGTTTTTTCGTGGTCGTTTAAGAGTTCAGGTTCTTGTCATTTTGTCTAGTAAGCTTGTGATTCTATGGAAATGATATGACTAGGGTCGCCATGTTGCGCTCGCTGCGATTTGGGAGGCGGCCACAGCTAGGAACTCTTGGAAGGTTTGAGGATCTTGCTGGTTATTTATCTAATTGGAAAAGGAGTTGTCGGACAATCCATTTTGAGGCGAGATGAGGAGGGATTCATCACCAAATGGCTGAGACTCCGAGACCTATTTTGTGAACCGAGCTATACATCTTTTCAGATACTCATTCGGCTGCTGCACAATGGTGGCGGGAGCTCGCTTGGGAGCAACTGTGGCCTTAGAGACCATGAAGTGTCCTCGGAATGAGGACCTCAACTGCGTCCACGACAGAATGCGTGGCATGGTAACGATCGATACAATCTTAATGGGGCTTCGTCGAGCATCATGGAGAACATGTGGCATCGGTACGTGTTCGACGCGCCGAGCATGTCAATGTAATTTCTAATAGTGGCTTAAATATGAATCAGGGTAACTATTTCCTTTGTAGAGTGCAATAGAAGGAATTTCCAGTTTGCCAGACAGTGACTCCGAGAGGAGTTGAACAGAAAAATGGGACTTATCATCACAGGCCGAGCTGATCATGGTCGGCTGCAAAACTGGGAAGGTGTCCTGGATTAGAGGAGTAGTTTGTTTAGCCTCTAGCTCGGCTATTCGTTGCTTCAGATATTACAGCTCGGGTTATTTATCAGTTGGCTTTCGCTGTGGGGGTACACTTATGTTAATGTTGCTTCTGCTATTGACCGACCTCGTGGGGAGGTCCTTTGGAGCCTTACCGGCTGGATTTCCAAGTCGAGCAAAAATGTTTTGAGCAGAGGAGAACATGAGAGGTCGTGCAATGAGAGGTCGACCGAGCCTGCTCTTGGCATTCAGCTCGGCTTCTTCATCCAACTTCCTTTTTTCCATTTTTCCTTGCCGCATCTTGAGTTAGGTTCAACTCCGAGTGCCCTTCCAAGAGGTTGTCATTCTTATGATTACCGACCATGCCTTCTAGTGTTAAGATTGATCTTGCGGCTTTCTTCATCAATTCCTCAAATTCTTTAGCAAAGGTGGGTGCTGCATGATGATCGCATCTGATCCGGGTCGAGCTCGTTTTGGACCCGATTGGACAGTCCTCTCCTGGCGCTCTTTTACAGGGTTTCTCCTCGAACTTTCTGAAGGGCCCATGATGGCGAAAAGGTTCAAAAATTCCTTCCTCTTTTTTCATATAAGCCTCAACCACGATGAGGGATGAGGACCTGCTCCTCTCCAAAAAAGGAAAAACGAACACACAAAAAAAGGAAACAAAATCAGATAAGCTGATTGAGCGAGTGGAACTGTAGATCACAAGGAGCCTTCCTCTGGCACCATTTTGTTTAAGCTAACAGTAGCCTAAGCAATATAATATGAAAAATAAGGAGATCAGCAATGAAACAAATAAAAAATAAGAGCAGGAAAGAGTGCTTGACTTTTATTCCTTAAATACGGGATGGATCGGCCTTGGACGAATCCTTATATAGAGTAGTTCTCTTAACACAAGCCTTTCTCTCTCTAAATTCTCTATGTGTTTCTCTCTCTAGAGAATTGGGATCCTTTCTCTCTCTCTTGGATAGGCTATTTATTGTTTTCCTTCCAAACCCTAATTAGGGATGTGTCACCACCTCAGTGGTCACCCACTTACTTGGCCAAAAAGCTAGCCAAACCCTAACAATAATTGGACACATGGCATCACTTCATTGGTCATGAGTCCTTTTCTATGTCAGGATAACCTTGATCATATCTTTTCGGTTGCCTCAAATTCGTCCTCATTTCACCTTTAGTCGAGCCGACCTTTCTTCATGGTCGATCTGTCTTGGCCGAACCGTCTTTATCTTTCGAACCTTCCCCTAGTTAGAGACCAGGGATGAACAGATTAGGTCTTTCTTCCAGTCATCAGGTTGATCCGGATGATTCACGTGTGGCTTGTCTAGTCGAACAAATAAACCTCCTGGTCTCCTACTCGGCTTCGGACGTGTCTAGTCAGCCGAGCTAGGTGTGCCAAGCTCGGCAGGCTGGATTAGGCCTGGTCAGCTGCTTTTCCTCGTACATGCCTGGTCGGCCGGGCTGAACGTGCTGAGCTTGGCAGGCCGGGAGGCGCTTGGTTGGATGCTCGGCCTTGGATGTGCCTGGTTGGATAATCTGGGCATGTTGAGCTTAGAAAGTCGGGTGGCACCTAGTCGAGCGAGCTGGGCACGCTAGGCTCGGCAGGCCAAGCGGCACCTAATCGGCGGCTCGGCCTCAGACCTGGCTTGTCGGCTGGGCTTGGCGCGCTGAGCTCGGAAGGCCAGGTGGTGCTTGGCTGGATGCTCGTCATTGGACATGCCTGGTCGTCCGGGCTAGGCGCAATGAGCTAGGCGGGTCGGGTGGCACCTTGTTAAGTGAGTTGGGCGCGCTAGGCTTGGCAGGTCGAGCGGCGCCTAGTCGGCGGCTCGGCCTCGGGCGCGTCTGGTCAGTCAGGTGGGTTGTGTCCTACTAGGCAGCTCATGCAGCGAGTGCATGGTCGGCTGCTCGGCCCCGGTCATGCAACTGGCTAGCCCATCGGTGCTACGCGCATTTGGCCAGCCGGGTGTCGGTTGGTCGGCCCCGGGCGCCCCTGGTCGACCGGGTTGGTCGTGTCCTGCTCAGCATCTCTGGTGGCGAGTGCGTGGTCGGCTTCTCGACCCTAGGTGCACCTGGTCGTCCGGGCGAGCCGTGTCTCACTCGGCAGCTTGGCCAGCGCCCATGTGGCCGACTGCTCAGCCCAGGGCACGCCTGCTCTGCCTGGCGGTCCGTGTTCTACTCAGCAGCTCAATCGGTTCCCACGTGGTTAGCGGCTCGGCCCCGGGCATGCTGGGTCGGCAAGCTGGTCGGCGCTCTGCGCACCTGGTTGACGCTGGTGTGTCTGGTCGACAGTTGATGGGCAAGGTGACCTAGATGATAGGCACGAAAATTTAGGTGATAGGCACGATAACCTAGGTGATAGTCACAACAACCTAAGTAATAGGCAAAATAATCTAGGTGATAGGCATGGGCCCATGTGTTTTATTAGTCAACATGTAGTAGTTCGAAAATCTAAGATGACCCGGGTCGACTTCTTTCGTAACGGGTTTTTATGCATCCAAATTGGGCAATCCTTTACATATCCTCGGCCTGCATTCAGCCGTGCATCACCTTTATTCTCTCTATGATCATTGAAGTTATAATTTTTGTGGTGTTGAAATAAATCAACTGTTAGAGTAGAGTGCCCTTCGTTCCAATTAGATTGGATTTTATTCTACTTGTATAATGATTTTATTGGAATTATATTAATAAAGGCAACTTTCTTTATCTTATGTTTTAGCTTTTATTATAATTGCACGTATGATAAAGTCCTTAGACCAATTTAAACTATGGGATATGGTTGCGCATACGATGGCAATCATGGAACATGTCTCTAAGGTTTCGGTCTTAAACTTGTTCCAAGTCAATGGGCTTTTCGAGATAGGACATTGAATAGCCCGGTAAGACTTGCGCATATGATGCATGCTTGTAAGAGAAGGATGTTGCATTCCATTAACATCAGCGTTGTGACGCGAGTGCATATATGTGGGTGCTTGTTGGAGAACAAGTTCATTGAACATGACCCGATGGAAATTCTTAATTAGAAGATTTATCTGTCGAATAAGAATTTCCATATTGCGATAGTACATGATTAGTCCTTGACTTGAGGTACGATGGTAGCCTTGTGCACATTGTGCAATACTTAGATTTATCTTTTGATTGCCTGACAATCGTAAAAGGGGTATTTTGGGTATTGTATCGATGTGCATGGAGGTTTGTTTGTAGCCAACATAGAATTCGACACTTGTCTATGGACAAGAGAGTATCCTGTGAATTTTCATAGTTTGTGATTCAAAGACCTTGGCCAGGGCACGATGAATATTGAGTCATAAATGAATTACTTAAACTTGAAATGAAATCACAGTTATTAAATCAATTGGGCTTCGACTTATAAATCCATGCCCAAGATTTAATCGGAAAACTAGTTGTCGAAAGGATCGTACATGTATGGACTTGCAATTGAAATAGGTTTACTCGCTATTTCACCTAACACTGGGTAATCATGCTACTTGCTAGATGTTGTCATGATTTGTAGGTTCTTGAAATTAAAGAGTTAATCTCAAGAGAATTAATTAATTAGATTAATTAATATAATAAATTGTTATTATAAACTTATAAAAGTTATAAGCCTACTGCTGGTTGTTAGTCGTGAACCTAAAAGGGTCACACATAATTTTGGTTGTTGACATTTCAAGATTGATACCTCCAATGGTTGGAATAATTAATTAATTTGGATTAATTAAATGAGATTTTAATTTAATTCAATTGTTGGATTAAATATTTAATTATATATTTGATTATGTAATTAAATCTAATTTGATTAAAAATCTCAATTAAAGGAATATATTAAATTAGTCAATTGGATTGATTAATTAAATTTATGGAATTAATTAATTATTTGAATTAATTAATTAGTTGGATTCTAAATTCAAGTCCATGTAATTTTCTAGTAGGCCCTATTTGTAGAAGCCCACTAGAATAATTGAAGACTTTAGAATAAAATTAATTTATATTATATATTTGATATAATATATATATATATATATATATATAAGGTAATTAGGAACAAGTCATACTCTTTGTTTTAAGGGGACGGATGACTTGGGGAAGAATTCTTTTCTTAATTAATTAATTAACTAATTAAGATTAGACCTAATCTAATTAACCTATATATATATATATATATATATATATATATATATATAGATAAAAAAAATAGCAGCCGCATTCAGCCTGCTTCATTCCAACAAAAAAAACAAAACCAAAGGTTCTGACTTTTGAATAGGATGCAGCCGTCTTCTGCCTTTTGAAAAAAATATATATTTTTTGATTTTTGAAAAAGGAGTGCAGGCGTTTTTGAGAACAGAAAACAAAGTTTATTTTTTTTTCCTTTTATTTTAGTCTTCAATTGTAGATGATGATTAACTAATAATTTTCATCTATAATAATTAATCTTCAATCAATTGTTGATTGTTGGATTAATAGTTTATTCCTTTAATCAATTTGAAAACGGAACGATTCTACCAGCGAAGAATTTTTTCAGGTGTCGCAATCAAAAGGTGGACTCAATTAGAGGGGATATGCTTGGATACCTACGTCGAGAAGTTTCGGTGTTAGCCACTTAGCCGGGAATTGATTCCCTCTCAATCGTCGCTTGAAGAAATTAATCGAGAGGTATTAATTTATTTATTTTATAAGAATTAAAATTTTTAATAGATACATAATAATGAAAAATGACGATCGTTAAAATCGCTTACGAAATCTATGGGGCTTAGTATATATATTTGATATATATATTTGTTTTAATAATTTTRAARAATTTTARATTCCGCYGCGTAAGCCCCGTACGATTAAAGCGAACCCAACATCAACGAGTTCATGGCTTGGTGTTATCGGACTTCAATCCATTTGCAAGTTTCAATGCGTTTCAAGCTCAAGAGATAAGAGAAAATCGGAAATAATGCAATTAAAAATATCAAACTAAACTAGAAATTGAAATGACAAGGTTGGTCGGATGCCTCGGTCGCATGCCTTAATTGAAAATGCAAAGCAATAAAGAAAGAAAGCAAGAGAATGCAAAGTTTCACCATGTACTACCATGCATGAAAACTCAAATAATGCAAATTGACAAAAATTAAAAGCACCTAAGTAAAGAGAAATAAAAGTTGACGTAAAAGTTCAAGTCTTTCGGAAAAATAACAAGAAACGAAGAGTAGATCTAAGATTCAATTTAAAACTATGCATGTAAATTTAATTCAAAATAAAGCATAAGTAAAACTCAAAGTCATGATGATCAAGGACCCGATCTATCGCCTAGGTGTGTCACTCAACTAGAATCCATAATCAATTCACAAGTTTCATCATGAAATCAAGTAGCTAAGACAAAAAGTATAATTGAAGAACAAGCATGGAAATGAAGAATAAAGCTTGAAATTAAAAGGAAAGCTTACTAAAATTAAATGGAGAATCCAAAGCTTGAATTATAATGAAGGTGCTAATCCAAAGGAGTATTTGGATTCATCTTGAGCTTACAAACCCAAGGAATGCTTGAAAAATTAAACTAAGAACAAGAGAGAGAAAATATTCCAAAACCATGCAAGTTTGGGAAATTTGAGTGATGATCCTAAAAAAAGAGTTCTAGACTATTTATACAAGGTTAATTTGGGTTTAAATGGGYCAATTTGACCTTAAAGCCTTTAAAATCTCGGGTTTGACCCAATTGGACCCGTGTTGACCAAATTAGCTTAAGGTGGCTCGGAGGTGGCTTGGTCGGGGCTGGGTCTTGGGCGCAAGGTGGCTGGACGCTAGGCAAGGAGTTGGCATCGCTTGGCGTTGATTGGCATCGGTTGGCGCCTGGGCAAGGGGTTTGGCGTTGGTTGGCGCTGCTTCACGTCGGTTTTGGCGCTGCTTCACGTCGGTTTTGGCGCTGCTTCGCGTCGATTTTGGCGTGCGCAGGTGAGGGCGCTGCTTCGCGTCAGTTTTGGCTTGGCTTCGCATCGGTTGGCGCTGGGTAAGGGGTTTGGCATCGGTTTTGGTGCTGATTGGCGTCGGTTTGAGCCTGGGCATCAGTTTTGGCGTGGATTGGCTTGCCTTGGCGAGTTTTGGATAGTATTCCAGAGAGTTTGGCATTTTGGAGCCTCTCTTTGGCACCGATTTTGGCATGCCTTGTCTTGGCTTGGATTGGCTTTGAACTTTGGCCCCTTAATGCCTTTACCTAAAATAAAATAGGATTTTGAACATAAAAACCAAGAACTTCACCAATCCTCAAATTAATTGAAACAATTTAACCCAATTAAACATAAAATTAGCTAGAAACGAGAAAATCAACAAGATTAGAAAAACAACTTAAAAACCTAAATAACCGACATAAAAACCGTTAAAACCACAATAAAAATCTAATTAAAAACATGAGAAAAACACAACCAATACATGCAAAACAACTACCCCACACTTATTGGTTTGTTCGTCCTTGAACAACGAAAAGATTCGAGAATGTACATGCAATGAACATTGTGTGGAAACGAAAAATCCTTGTGCTTATCCTTTTAATGTGATGATAGTATCAACATAGACTCGTTATCTTCATGCATTGCTTATATTACTTTTTCTTAAATGCAAGCCAAATCGATGACTTCCTCTCCAAGGGATTTTCGAGGGTGTACGCTCAATTCGCTCAAGTGTATATAGGACGTGTTTACGCTCAAGTCGGTCAATACATGCACCTTGTCAAGATTTCACAAATCGGACGCTCGAAATTGCTCAAGTACATGACCAAATAAGAATCGAAAGAGGTCTTTATTAAGGGTTGTAATGTTGGCTCTTTGATAAGGTATGGAACTTTTGGATATAGTGGCTAACACACGGTCAAACGTGATCAATAACACACAAAATCCTAATTTCTAAAACCCGAAGCTTATAATCGCTTCACCTTTCCTAATTCACCAAACTCTCATTCGAAACCCTTTCATTCACCCACGTTCCCGACTTTTTATTTCACAACACTTAGAAGCTTCTTGAATTTGCTTCTTTTACTAAATTTAGCCTTTTTGAATTAGGCTTTTCACATGAACGCACGCTTTATCACTTTTCGTGATTTGTGTCGGAGTATTATTATTATTTTTTTTTGTATAAGCAACTCAAAACTCGAAACCCACAATTGATTTCCCACACATCTCTCTTCAACTAACAACGCACTCTCTCACCTCCCAACGTGAAGATACAAGAGCTAAAACCGAGCTCGGCTAACAAGAAACGGGATAAAGGCTCAAGGTGGCACATTTGGGATTTTAAAAGTAGCTTACATATATGAATATGGCCGGCATAAGGGTGATATATGTGCCTCAAGGTCATTTCCAAATTCAATCATGTACGAGCAAAATCAAACCTCCTCAATACAATTTCCATAAAGATGCAAGTAAGCCGATAAATCGCACAAGGCTACTCACTAGTTTGCACCTAATTTGGGAGCAAAATCAAAAGAGTATTTAAAGCTTTGCAATCTTTTCACGAGAAAATGTTGAATATATAGATATATGGGCGGATTTTGGACGAAGCACACAAATTCAACCCCTCACACAAGAGGTCATAAACATGCAAAAACTCAACAAGTAAACTATTCAAACTTCCAAGCACGTGGAGTTGTTCAAACATGTAATCGAGACACAGAAGACACAAAAATCGACTCAACCATATAAAAGCGCAAGTAGTAAGCGTCACTTCGCCAAGAATGCATCACTTTGCCAAGGCTCGAGTTAAGAATGAAAAAACATGCTTGTAAACCCCGGACCCTAACCACCTACCCACCCCACACTTAAACCATGCAATGCCCTCATTGCATTTTAATGAAAATCAAGTAAAAGGAGGGTGAATAGAAACTTCCTTAACCGAGCGAGTTGTGGTCGAGCTCGGTGGGGTCCACCTAAGCATCTAAGAAATCCGAGTGAATCATCGAGCATGGCTAGTATCTCCTGGCTTCATGAACACTACCACTTTTACCAATCGTCCTATGGTCGTCGTCGGAAAACAAAACCTAGAAAAGAAAATCACACAAAATCAAAAACACAAGGAAATATGTTCATGAACTTCAACCAAATATTTTTTGTTTGTTTTTCAATTTTTCAAATTTTTTTTGGATTTTTGAATTTTTTAATGTTTTTGGATTTTTCAATAAAAGAAAGAAAGAAAGAAATGGAAAGAACTTGGGTTGCCTCCCAAGAAGCGCTTGTTTTACGTCATTAGCTCGACGTACTCCCCTTTGATTAAGTAGGAATTGTAGCGGGAGGATCAACCAAAGCTACCACCACCTCATTGGGTGGCAAGAGGAAGCCATGGAGATAGGGTTTAACTCGGTGGCCGTTTACTTGGAAACGATCTTGAGTCGCGGGGTCGACCAACGTGACCGCTCCACTCGGATTAACAAATTCGATGGTGTAAGGACCCGTCCTTGTAGACTTCAACTTTCCGGGACGGAGTGCTAAGCGGGAATTGTAGAGTAAAATGGACACCCCAACTTCAAGTTTCCTTGGGACTAACCTCTCGTCATGAATTCTCTTTGTTCTTTCTTTACAAAGACGAGCATTATCATATTGAATATCCCGAAATTCATCAATCTCCTCCAATTGCAACATTCTCTCAAGGCCGGCCTCCTTCAAATCTATTCTCACGACTCTCATTGCGGCAAACTCATCAATCGGTTCAACGACTTATTTCTCATCAACAAGCCCCACCTCCCTCTTCAAAACCGTGTCGTTGACCTCAATGACACATAAGCAAACATTCCCAAAAAGACTCGTCTCAATACACGATTCGGAGCCACGCCCATAAGCTCCATTATCCTTAAAATCACCGCTAATACCATCCTCCGGCTCGATTATCCCATCATACTCATCCGCCAAGAAAACGTGCTCACGCGATTCTTGAATATTGTCAATGAGAAGACAATCCGCATGAAATATGCTTGAAGGAATCGACGGCAAGGTGGACATTGAAAATGAAACCAACTCACCCGCAACGGACAAGGTGAGGTTCTTCTTTCCAACATCGATGAGGCATTGAGTAGTCGCCATGAAGGGACGCCCAAGTAGAATGGTGTGATCGGCACCATAATTGTCACCATGCCCACATCAAGAACAACGAAATCCACCGGGACCACGAGCCCCCCAACCTTGATGAGCACATCATTACAATGCCTTTAGGATAACGAATTGACCGATCGGCCAATTGTAAGCAAATACGTGTTTCTTGCAAGGGTGCGAGACTCATAGATCAAGGATGGCATCAAGTTTATCCCCACCCCAGAATCAAGCATACCGGTAGTGACCTCTCCGTTACCGAGAGTGATATCGATACAAAAGGAGCCGGGGTCGATCTTCTTGAGGGCTAAGACCGAAGGATCACACATGACACTCGCCTCTTTGGATGACACAATCTTCTCGTTTGGAGAAGGTATGAACTTCTTGGAAGAAAGGTCTTTGAGAAACTTGGAGTAAGAGGGTATGTCTTGGATGGCGTCTAATAATGGGAGAGTGATGTTTACATTAGACAAAGTATTGTAGATTTTTTAGAATTGATTGTCCTTCTTGTTGTTTTGGAGCCGTGACGGATAAGGTGGAGAAGCCTTTGGAATCGGAGGCTTATAGGCATTTGAGGATTTGTGCAAGCCATCGGGGCCCTCTTTCGTCGGGATGGCACCCACGGGGGTAGACTCGGGAATAGCAACAACGGGCGGAATAACAACTTCTTCAATCTCAGGTGGTGGAGCCACTTTGTTATCGATAGCCCGGCCACTTCGAAGACATGTGATCGCATGGGCGTGTGATGGTTGGCTTGGGAGCTTCCCCTTTTCATTGGCTTGTTTGATCATATTTATCTCGATAGCCAATTGCCCAAGTTTCGTGTCCGTTGCATTCAAACGTGTATCCAAGGTGGAAACTGAGGCACTCAAGCGTGTATCCATGGCGGACACCGTGGCACTCAAGGTGGAAACCGAAGCGTTGAGGGATTACATTTGTTGGACTAGCGTATTAAGAGCCGAATCGGTGGCCGGTGGTGGAGGATTCATTGGTGGAGGCGGTCGAGGAGAGCCCATTGGAGGGTTCGAGTACCCTAAGCCCGGATGTGCACGGTTGTTCGGATGATACGGGGGATTTTGACTAGATGGCCGAGGGAAGGGTGGCCGAGGAACACCGTGACTCGGCTGATAACCTTGGATCCCACAAACATCTTCCGAGTGAGGAGGCACCGGCATGTAATGGGAAGGGTTCGATGGACAATAAAGCGTTTCATGCCCAACCACACCACAAGACAAACAAGGTGGGTCCATGCTCGGGAACGACAACTAGGCCATTTGGACTCTCATAACATCCATCTCCTTTTTTCATCTCGAGCTCTCTCGGGGAGAAAGGCTCATTTACATTGTTGACCTCATTAGCACTTGAGTATGAAGCACGGGAGGATTTTTGTTGAGAATTCTCGGACAAAGAGATGAAAACATTAAGAAGCACGCGTGGAGAATGGATCGTCATATTTCCCCCCGCCGTCGTATCCACCATGTATTGAAATTGAGGGTCCAATGTCTCATAGAAGGTTTGAATTAGAAGCTCCTTGGGTATACGATGATGCGGACAACTAAGAAAAAGATCGTTGAACCGAGACCAAGCGGAGTGAAACGGCTCATTCTTCATTTGCTTGAATGACATAATCTTTACCCTCATATCATTTGTTTTCTCCATGGAATAGTAGTGTTTGAAAAAGACCTTTTTGAGCTCGTCCCATGTGCGAATTGTGTTAGGAAGAAGACCCATGAACCATGATAGAGCCTTATCTTGGAGAGCGTATGCGAAACAACGGAGTTGAAGATGCTCGATGAATTGGAGGGGGTCTTCCTTGGCAAATCCGTGAAAAATAGGAAGGCGGCCAAAGTCGAGCGATCGGATATCAATAGCCATCACCGCGGGGGGAAGATATATACAAGACGAAACATGAGCCCCCACAAAAGATTGGCTCACCTCCCTCATAGTTTGGACGGGTGGAGTAAGGGGAGCACTCGGATCGTAACCACCAAACAAATCATACTCGTCAAGCTCGGCCTCTTGAACTCCATGATCATTACCATATCCGGGGCCACCACCATAACCATTCGGATTCGCATTCGGTGTCGGATTGAAAGCATGCACGGGTGGAGTACCAAACGGACCGAGATTCGGATTGGGCGCATTCGGAGAACGGCGATGAGCACCATAGCTATAAGGAACGGGATCCGGGCCTCCAAAATCATCGAAGGGATCATGAGCATCTAAGAGAACATTGGACCCGACATAGTTTGCACCATGCCCTCCCATGTCGGGTTGACGAACACCATGAGAACCGGGGGCAACGCGGTTCGCACCATGCCCTCCCGCGTGCCCCTTTCCAACCAAACCACCACCATTCCCAACATGGTTTGCACCATGCCCTCCTATGTTGGGAACAAAACCGCCTTGAGAAGAATGAGGGTAAGAAGCAATACCTTGGTGTGGGACCGTGGCGTGCTCATGAGTGGTAAAACCACTCCCTTGAAAACCAAGCGATTGCTCGTGCGGCGGAGGGGGAATGGAAATAGAAAGCCCGGTCTTGGAACTCGGAATGGGCTCCTCATGAACTCCGGGCTCAGTCGAGGTAAAAGCTTGAGGATCAACCCGGGGTGATTTCCCCTAACACTGGGTAATCATGCTACTTGCTAGATGTTGTCATGATTTGTAGGTTCTTGAAATTAAAGAGTTAATCTCAAGAGAATTAATTAATTAGAGTTTTACTTATGCTTTATTTAGAATTAAATTTCCATGCATAGTTTTAAATTGAATCTTAGATCTACTTTTCGTTTCTTGTTATTTTTCCGAAAGATTTGAACTTTTACGTCAACTTTTATTGCTCTTTACTTAGGTGCCTTTAATTTTTGTCAATTTGCCTTATTTGAGTTTTCACGCATGGTTGTACCTTGTGCATGCATGGTATTACATGTGAAACTTTGCATTCTCTTGCTTTCTTTCTTTATTGCTTTGCATTTTCAATTAAGGCATCCGACCGAGGCATCCGACCAACCTTGTCATTTCAATTTCTAGTTTAGTTTGAAATTTTTAATTGCATTATTTCCGATTTTCTCTTATCTCTTGAGCTTGAAACGCATTGAAACTTGCAAATGGATTGAAGTCCGATAACACCAAGCCATGAACTCGTTGATGTTGGGTTCGCTTTAATCGTACGGGGCTTACGCGGCGGAATTTAAAATTCTTTAAAATTATTAAAACAAATATATATATCAAATATATATACTAAGCCCCATAGATTTCGTAAGCGATTTTAACGATCGTCATTTTTCATTATTATGTATCTATTAAAAATTTAATTCTTATAAAATAAATAAATTAATACCTCTCGATTAATTTCTTCAAGCGACGATTGAGAGGGAATCAATTCCCGGCTAAGTGGCTAACACCGAAACTTCTCGACGTAGGGATCCAAGCATATCCCCTCTAATTGAGTCCACCTTTTGATTGCGACACCTGAAAAAATTCTTCGCTGGTAGAATCGTTCCGTTTTCAAATTGATTAAAGGAATAAACTATTAATCCAACAATCAACAATTGATTGAAGATTAATTATTATAGATGAAAATTATCAGTTAATCATCATCTACAATTGAAGACTAAAATAAAAGGAAAAAAAAATAAACTTTGTTTTCTGTTCTAAAAAACGTCTGCACTCCTTTTTCAAAAATCAAAATATATTTTTTTTTTCAAAAGGTAGAAGACGGCTGCATCCTATTCAAAAGTCAGAACCTTTGGTTTTGTTTTTTTTTTGTTGGAATGAAGCAGGCTGAATGCGGCTGCTATTTTATATATATATATATATATATAATATATATATATATATTATATATATATATATATATATATATATATATATATATATATATATATATATATATTTATTAGGTTAATTAGATTAGGTCTAATCTTAATTAGTTAATTAATTAATTAAGAAAAGAATTCTTCCCCAAGTCATCCGTCCCCTTAAAACAAAGAGTATGACTTGTTCCTAATTACCTTATATATATATATATATATATATATATATATATATATATATATATATATATATATATATATATATATATATATATATATATATATATATATATTATATACAAATATATAATATAAATTAATTTTATTCTAAAGTCTTCAATTATTCTAGTGGGCTTCTACAAATAGGGCCTACTAGAAAATTACATGGACTTGAATTTAGAATCCAATTAATTAATTAATTCAAATAATTAATTAATTCCATAAATTTAATTAATCAATCCAATTGACTAATTTAATATATTCCTTTAATTGAGATTTTTAATCAAATTAGATTTAATTACATAATCAAATATATAATTAAATATATAATCCAACAATTGAATTAAATTAAAATCTCATTTAATTAATCCAAATTAATTAATTATTCCAACCATTGGAGGTATCAATCTTGAAATGTCAACAACCAAAATTATGTGTGACCCTTTTAGGTTCACGACTAGTAACCAGCTGTAGGCTTATAACTTTTAATAAGTTTATAATAACAATTTATTATATTAATTAATCTAATTAATTAATTCTCTTGAGATTAACTCTTTAATTTCAAGAACCTACAAATCATGACAACATCTAGCAAGTAGCATGATTACCCAGTGTTAGGGGAAATCACCCGGGTTGATCCTCAAGCTTTTACCTCGACTGAGCCCGGAGTTCATGAGGAGCCCATTCCGAGTTCCAAGACCGGGCTTTCTATTTCCATTCCCCCTCCGCCGCACGAGCAATCGCTTGGTTTTTCAAGGGAGTGGTTTTACCACTCATGAGCACGCCACGGTCCCACACCAAGGTATTGCTTCTTACCCTCATTCTTCTCAAGGCGGTTTTGTTCCCAACATAGGAGGGCATGGTGCAAACCATGTTGGGAATGGTGGTGGTTTGGTTGGAAAGGGGCACGCGGGAGGGCATGGTGCGAACCGCGTTGCCCCCGGTTCTCATGGTGTTCGTCAACCCGACATGGGAGGGCATGGTGCAAACTATGTCGGGTCCAATGTTCTCTTAGATGCTCATGATCCCTTCGATGATTTTGGAGGCCCGGATCCCGTTCCTTATAGCTATGGTGGCTCATCGCCGTTCTCCGAATGCGCCCAATCCGAATCTCGGTCCGTTTGGTACTCCACCCGTGCATGCTTTCAATCCGACACCGAATGCGAATCCGAATGGTTATGGTGGTGGCCCCGGATATGGTAATGATCATGGAGTTCAAGAGGCCGAGCTTTGACGAGTATGATTTGTTTGGTGGTTACGATCCGAGTGCTCCCCTTACTCCACCCGTCCAAACTATGAGGGAGGTGAGCCAATCTTTTGTGGGGGCTCATGTTTCGTCTTGTATATATCTTCCCCCCGCGGTGATGGCTATTGATATCCGATCGCTCGACTTTGGCCGCCTTCCTATTTTTCACGGATTTGCCAAGGAAGACCCCCTCCAATTCATCGAGCATCTTCAACTCCGTTGTTTCGCATACGCTCTCCAAGATAAGGCTCTATCATGGTTCATGGGTCCTTCCTTCCTAACACAATTCCGCACATGGGACGAGCTCGAAAAGGTCTTTTTCAAACACTACTATTCCATGGAGAAAACAAATGATATGAGGGTAAAGATTATGTCATTCAAGCAAATGAAGAATGAGCCGTTTCACTCCGCTTGGTCTCGGTTCAACGATCTTCTTCTTAGTTGTCCGCATCATCGTATACCCAAGGAGCTTCTAATTCAAACCTTCTATGAGGCATTGGACCCCCAATTTCAATACATGGTGGATACGACGGCGGGGGGAAATATGACGATCCATTCTCCACGCGTGCTTCTTAATGTTTTTCATCTCTTTGTCCGAGAATTCTCAACAAAAATCCTCCCGTGCTTCGTACTCAAGTGCTAATGAGGTCAACAATGTAAATGAGCCTTTCTCCCCGAGAGAGCTCGAGATGAAAAAAGGAGAAATTAATTGATAAATAAACCCCAAACTAACCATAATTTTTGAAAACAAACTCAAATATCTAAATAATTACAATTCAACCCTAATATCTTGAATTAATTTCTAATTAAAACCCAACAATAATCAATATTTTGAATTCAACGCCAAATATCTAAATCATTACAATTCAACCCTAGATTTTGAATTAATTGATAAATAAACCCCAAAACTAACCTTAAATTTCTAAATCAAACC
>BMAC01000921.1:36823-50540 GCA_014905375.1 Phtheirospermum japonicum | reverse complement strand
TAAATATCTAAATAATTAAAATTCAACCCTAATTTTTCAAATATTCCAAATTAAACTCTAAACTAACCCTAATTTCGAAATCAAACCCAAATATAAAAATAATTACAATTCAACCCTAATCTCTTGAGTTAATTACTAATTAAGACCAACAATAATAAACATTTTTGAAATAATTTCAAAATTATATAGCTAAATAATTAATTAAAGCTTTAAACAAAAAAAATAAAATAAAAAATACCTTGCAGCAGTGGCGGCTGGTGGCAGCGGTGGCTGGCTCTGTCAGCTACGTGTAGCTGAGGCGCATGCGGCTATGGATCTCGCTTCGGTGGGTGTGGCGGCCTATCTGCTGTGGTGGTGGTCAGAGGCAAGCGAGGTGGACGGCCACCGTCTTTTTTTTTATTTCTCTCCACTTTTTTTTTTTTAATTTTGAACAAACTGCAGACAGAGAGGTTGGGGACGGGTGTATATATTTAGGATTATTACTGACGACCGAAAGGGCCATCAGAAAATATATATATATATATATATATATATATATATATATATATATGTATTTTTTTTTTAAATTTACTAATGGGTAATGACCGTCAACAATCCCGACCATCAGATACCCGTTGGTATTGACGGGTCATTGACGAGATCTCGCATGCGCCTCAGCTACACGTAGCTGACAGAGCCAGCCACCGCTGCCACCAGCCGCCACTGCTGCAAGGTATTTTTTATTTTATTTTTTTTGTTTAAAGCTTTAATTAATTATTTAGCTATATAATTTTGAAATTATTTCAAAAATGTTTATTATTGTTGGTCTTAATTAGTAATTAACTCAAGAGATTAGGGTTGAATTGTAATTATTTTTATATTTGGGTTTGATTTCGAAATTAGGGTTAGTTTAGAGTTTAATTTGGAATATTTGAAAAATTAGGGTTGAATTTTAATTATTTAGATATTTAGGTTTGATTTAGAAATTTAAGGTTAGTTTGGGGTTTATTTATCAATTAATTCAAAATCTAGGGTTGAATTGTAATGATTTAGATATTTGGCGTTGAATTCAAAAATATTGATTATTGTTGGGTTTAATTAGAAATTAATTCAAGATATTAGGGTTGAATTGTAATTATTTAGATATTTGAGTTTGTTTTCAAAAATTATGGTTAGTTTGGGGTTTATTTATCAATTAATTCAAATTTAGGGTTGAATTGTAAATATTTAGATATTTGGGGTTGATTTCAAAAATATTGATTATTGTTGGGATTAATTAGAAATTAATTCAAGAAAATTAGGGTTGAATTATAATTATTCAGATATTTGGATTTGATTTCGAAAATTAAGGTTAGTTTAGGGTATAATTTGGAATATTTCGAGAAATTGGGGTTGAATTATAATTATAAGATATTTGGGTTTGATTTCAAAAACTAGGGTTAGTTTGGGGTTTATTGATCAATAATCAAAATTTAGGGTTGAACTGTAAATATTTAATATTTAAAAAGTTTTAAAATGTACTTGGTGGGATTTTTTCAAATGTCGTGGTTACCGGCAAGTGAATGTTGTGTTTAATTAATATTTATGTTATGATATGTGATTAATATATACATGTTGTGATTGGTTTGTTATACGTCGGTGATGACGTGGTGTACGGCGCCAGCCGGGAGGTTCCGTCCCTCCAATAACGGATTTTAATTTTTTTGAATGTGATGGCGGTTTTAAAAACTTCGTGGTGGGGGTTATCAAATGACGTGGTGATCAAAAAGTGAATGTTCTGTTTAATTAATATTTATGTTATGATCTGTGATTAATATATAGATGTTGTGATTGCTTGGTGTATGCGTTGGTGATGACGTGGTATACGGCGCCAACCGGGAGGTTATGTCCCTCCAAAAATGAATTGTTTTTTTTTTAAATGTGGTGGTGGTTTTAAAAATTAAAAACTGCGTGGTGGTGGTTTTCTAATGTCGTGGTGATCATCAAGTGAATGTTTTGTTTAGTTTATATTTATGTTACGGTCTGTGATTAATATATACATATTGTGATTGGTTGGTGTGTACGTCGGTGATGACAGGGTGTACGGCATCGGCCGAGAGGTTTCATCTCTCCAATAACAGTTTTTAAATTTTTTTTAAAATGTGATGGTGGTTTTAAAAAGTTTTAAAAACTAGGTGTTGGGGGTTTTCAAATACCATGGTGATCGGCAAGTGAATGTTTCTTTTAATTAATATTTATGTTATGATCTATAATTAATATATACCTGTTGTATACGTCAGTGATGGCGTGGTGTATGGCGCTGGCCATGAGGTTTTGTCCCTCCAATAACAGATTTTAGAATTTACTCTGGGATCAATTATATTATTTCTTTCTACACTCAAACACTTACCTTAGACCCGATTTGGATTTAGTATCAAATAGAAAGTTTGGTACTAAGTTCTAAATTGTCCACTTATTTGGATAGTTTGAGAATGTGATTGTAATGTAATTATCTTAGTACGTGTGTATTTCGTGGGGTTTTAAATTTTAGTTTCTATTTCTCTTTTGTTCTCAGGTGCACTGCAATATATGTGTACTTAGAGAACTGGTACACCCTAAAGTGATGGTTAATTCCCGCATGACCTGGACAGAACATGGTTGGGATGAGCCGAACTAAGTGGTCTTGGCAAAAAGGAGGATGAGACTAGAAACTGTAGTCTGGCAGAGACTGTCCTGACCTAACTCGAGAGCCTTGGATAAGGATTTGAGAGGTCAGATCAGGGGTTGAGGAAAACCTGAGGACAGAGCTGACCTGTTACTAGAAGAAAGCTTCCAGGTCAGTTCGGCCCATGTAACGGCCCAAGATTCGAGGGTTTTCTATTTCCAAGATCTCGGAAGGGGCCCCCACTGGGCAAAAACTATAAATAACCCAGCCCCAAGGCTGAGAGAGGTATGATTTCCCAGCATTCTTCTCCTTTTTATATTATTCCGATTAAAACGGTTACTGACTTAAGCATCGGAGAAGTTTCCACCGGTTGTTTTGCATGTAATTGTGATATTTTTTCCGTATTTTTAATTAGGATTTTATATTGTTTTTAGTAGTTTCGAGTCATGTTTAATTATGTTTTCCGTTTGTTTTCCCATTTTTGTTGTTTTTCGTGTTTCTTTTTAATTTTATTTTTAATTGGGTTAAATGGCTTCAGTTAATTGAAGGTTTGGTTTAGTTCTTGGTTTTTTATATTTAAAATTCTCATTTAATATGTGACTTAATGATTTGAATTCAAGCTAAGGCATGGAGGCCAAAACTTAAGCCTAGCCTTGCCTATTTGCATGCCTAATAGGTGCCAAGAAGCTCCAAAGGAGCAAAATATTCTGGAATGAGAGCCCAGAATCATGCCCGGCACCCCAGGCGCCCAAGAAGGCACGCCAGCCTTTGCCCAGAATGGTGGCCGGCACCCCAGGCGCCAAGGAAGGCACCGCCCCACCCTTGCCCAGAATTGTGCCCGCGCACCCAAGCGCCAAGGAAGGCACCGCCCCACCCTTGCCCAGAGTTGTGCCCGCGCACCCTGGCACCGCCTCACCCATGCCCAGAGTTGTGCCCGCGCACCCAGGTGCCAAGGAAGGCACCGCCAACCACCGGGCCAAGATCGAGCCAACCTAGCCAAAAGGGACTAGCCAAGGGGCTAGGGAGCCAATTTCCGGGTGGTCAAACCCGGGGAATTAAGCTCCTAAAGACCAAGTTGACCATTTCAACCCAATTAGAACCTAGTATAAATAGTAGTAACTCTCATTTTAGTAAGGATGACTCAAATTTCCCAAACTTGCATGGGTTTTGGAATATTTTCTCTCTCTTGTTCTTAATTTACTTTTGAATATTGCCTTGGGTTTGTAAGCTCAAGATGAATCCAAGTACTCCCTTGGATTTTTACTTTGATGCAATTTAATTCAAGTTTGTACTCTTCTCTTTTAATTCAAGTAAGCTTCCCTTTATTTTCATGCTTTGTTCTTCGTTTTCATGCTTGTTCTTCAATTTATGCTTTTTGTCTTAGCTCTTTGATTTCTTGCTTGATCTTGTGAATTGACTATAGATTCTAGATGAGTAACACGTCTGGGTTATAGATCGAGTCCTTGATCATTTTTATTTCAAGTGTTTCCTATGATTTATTTTGAATCTTATTTTCATGCGTAGTTTTAGGTTGAATCTTAGATCTATTCTTTGTTGCTTGTTATTTTTCATAAAGTTTTAAACTTTCAAGTCAACCTTTCTTGCTCTTTCTATCCATGTATTCGTTTTTTGTCAATTTTCATTTTTTGAGATTTTATGCATAGTTGTACCTTGTGATTGCATGCTTGTACTTGGTGAAACATTGCATTTTCTTGCTTATTTTTATTATTGCTTGCATTTAATATTGAGGCATACGACCGAGGCATCCGACCAACTTGTTATTTCAATTTCTAGTGTAGTTTAACTAGTTTAATTGCTTAGTTTTCATTTTCCTTTTAATTTTTAAAGCTTGAAACACATCGATTCTCTCAGTCGAATTGAATTCCGATAATACCAAGACATGAACCTGTTGATACTTTCAAAACCACTAAATGTCGAGCCATCTCGGCCCATGTCGAGCCACCTTGCAATTTTGCCGAGCCAATCGAGCCCAACTCGACCCAAATGGTCTATTTTGACCATTTTGGGTCAGATTTGGTCAATATATGGAAATCCAAGCTCATATGGCATAATTGACCCATTTACCCCTAATTAACTTGTATAAATAGAACCTCTCTTTCATTTTGTAAAACACCTCCTCCCAACCCAAGCTTGGGTTTGGGACTTAATTTCTCTTTCTAGATTTAATTTTCAAGCTTTGCCTTGGGTTTGTAAGCTCAAGAAGGATTCAAGTACTCCCTTGGATTTTTAATTCCTTGCAATTTCAATCAAGCTTTTGGATTCTCTCTTTAATTCTAGTAAGCTTTCTTTTAATTTCATGCTTTGTTCTTCATTTGTTTTATGCTTTTTGCCTTAGGTATTAGAAGTTGTGCTTGATCTTGTGAATTGGCTATGAATCCTAGTTGAGTGACACATCTAGATCATAGATCAAGTCCTTGATTTGTTTAATTTCAAGTAATTTCATATGTTTCATGCATTTTTCTTCATTTCATGCTTTTTGCCTTAGCTACTTGAATTCATGATGAAACTTATGATTTGGCTATGAATTATAGATGAGTGACACATCTAGATTGTAGATCGGGTCTTGGATCGTCATGATTTTAAGTTTTTCATATGCTTTATTTTAAATCTTATTTTTATGCCTTGTTTCATGCTTAAATCCTAGATCTACTCTTTGTTGCTTGTTATTTTTCATAAAGTTTTAAACTTTCCCATTCATTTTCATTTCTTTATCCATTCATGCTTTCAATTTTTGGTAATTTTCATTATTTAGGATTTTAGGCATAGTTGTACCTTGTGCTTGCATGCTTGTACTTGGTGAAATATTGCATTTTCTTTCTTGTTTTCATTATTGCTTTGCATTTTCTATTTGAGGCATACGACCGAGGCATCCGACCAACTTGCTATTTCAATTTCTAGGATAGTTAGCTATTTTATTTGCTTTATTTTCATTTTCCCTTTATTTTTCCAAGCTTGAAACACCTTGAACTTGCAATTGAATCGAATTCCGATAATATCGAGCCAATGAACCCGATGATTTATTCATCACCACAAAAACTCTACAAACAGCGTCATCTGGGAGAAAACAGGGCTAAGACATGAGAAGAAAATATGGCATCGGACGGGATCAGGTGAAACCTAGTGGCAGAAATGGGTGGAACACTGAGTTTTGCCACGCCGACAGGTATACCGGAGACAGCAGGGCCATCGGCAGTAGCTAGGCCAAGCACAATGCAACCAGCTCTGGAAAGAGCCCAGCTGGCGGAGGGAGGACCGCTGAATGATTCCTTTTTGAGGCAATTATCTGACCTCATCGGAAAAGTAGTAGAGGTGGCGGTGGAAAAGAAACTCGCTGAACTTTCATCACCACCTTCCAATGCAAACCAGCCGCTGGAGATGGAGCCGCCTCGTACAGCCCAGCGAGTAGCCAGAGCTCCCCCTCGGGATGAGGAGGAGAGTTTCTCTGATTCAGAAAGTGAAACGTCGAGCAAAACCAACCCAGAACTCACTAAGCAGATGCAAAACTTGCAGAAAGAGGTCAGGGAAGTGAAGAGGAAGATGGCAAGCATGGGCACATTGCCGGCACGAAGAGGTACCCCATTTACGGACGCGGTTATGAGCGATGACTTACCGGTCTCTTACTGGTCCATGGGCTTTGAATACAACAGAATAACGGACCCATGGGATCATCTGAGCGGATTTGTATCGCGGCTACTTTACACAAATTCTCAAACGTGGTAATGTGCCGGATCTTCCCGACGACCTTTACGAAGTCCGCTTAGATCTGGTTCAGCCAGTTGCCTCCGCGTTCTATAAGTAATTTTGATGAATTTAGTTCGGCATTCTTGCACCAATTTACCAGCTGCGGGAAGTACCAAAAGATGCCGCTGGAATTATTCAGCTTGAAACAGAAGGAAAATGACAATTTGCGCATACATCAAGTGATTCACAGATGCAAATCTAGAGGTGTCATCAGCATCTGAAGAGCTCCTAGTTAACGTTCTAGCCCAGGGGCTCAGGAGAGGAGGATTTTTCCAGTCATTGGTTGTAAAGCGAGCGCTGAAGTTTGGAGAGCTCCAGAAAGGGCAGAAAAATACATTCATCTAAAGGAGGCCTTGAAGATCAATGAAGATGGAGAGAAGAGAAGGGACCAACCTGATAGGGAGGACAGGACCCTAATTAAAAAACCTAGGACTGACTTAGTTGGAGGACAACTCCATTTTGATAAGTATACACCTCTGGCCACGCCTCAGTGGGAGATTCTGCAGGCAATTGAGCAACATCCTGATCTCAAATGGCACAGAACTTATTCCCAGAAGCCAAAAAAAGAAAGATCTGACCGATTTTGCAGATACCATAACGAGTATGGTCATGATACAGATCAGTGAACCCACCTAAAGGATGAGATAGAGAGGCTGGTACAGGCAGGGCACCTCAAGGAATTTGTACAGGCGAGACGGGGGGAGTCCAGATATGACTCTCGCAGACGAGACCGACCTCAAGGAAACAAGCATGACCAGGATAATGGATGAAACAGTGGGAGGAAGAATGACCAGACTTTAGAAGTACGAGGAGAAATCTTGATGATTACAGGGGATGAGTGGGATGAGCACTCTAGAAGAACCCAAAATAATTATGTTCGGGCTGCGAAAGACCTGACAAGAAAAGCAAGTGAGGTCGGGCAGTTAACGCCAAGCCCGAACATATGTTTTGGATTGGAAGATGAGAATGGCCTCTTGGCCCCTCACATGGACGCACTGGTTATCACAGATACTATCTCCAACTACACCATAAGGCGAATCTTTGTGGACACAGGTAGTTCGGCTGATATCATGTTTTATGAATGTTTTTGACAGATGGACATAAATATGGAATTGGAGGAGGTCACGACTGCACTGGTTGGCTTCGTGTGGGGGGATCTGAATCCATTGGGAACAGTGAATCTCCTGGTCACGCTAGGGGATGGCCCGTTTAGACAAACCAGGCCAGTGCATTTTCTGATAGTAGATGCACCTTCCTCATACAATGTCAAGCTTGGGTAAAGCTGTGATCTCCGTTTACCATATGAAGTTGAAATCCCCTGCCCAGGGCGGAGTAGGAGAAGTCCACAGGAGTAGGAGAAGTCCACGGTGATCAGTACACGGCAAGACGCACATACGTAGATAGTGTTCGGCGCAGTGAGGAAGAGGGAAGGTGTAAAAGGACAAGGATAGAAGATACCAGACCTAACCCAGCCCAGAGAGAGGAAAACCTTATGGCAATTGAGGTCGTCCCAGGAGACGGCAGCCGAGTCCTGTGAGTAGGGATGACCCCCAGCCTGAAGTGTTGGTGGATTTGGTAGCCCTGCTTAGAAACATCATAGATATTTTTGCCTGGTCTCCCCCAGGATCTGGTCGGGATAGACCCAGCAATAGCTGAGCACCATCTCAACATTAGCCCGACAATAAAGTCGGTTAAGCAAAGAAAGCGCAGCTTTAGACCAGAGAAGGAGGCCATTATTGAGGCAGAGGTGGACAAACTGTTGAAGGCTGGACATATTCGGGAAATACAGTTCCCAGAATGGCTCTCTAACGCAGTCTTAGTACCGAAAATGGAAGAAGGTTGGAGGATATGTATCGACTTCCATGATCTTAATAAAGCCTGCCCTAAAGATCACTATCCACTTCCAAGAATAGACCAACTCGTAGACTCTACATCGGGTTGTGAGTTGCTAAGTATGATGGACACCTCGCAAGGATATCACAAGATCAGGCTAGCCAAAGAAGACCAAAATCGAGTTAGTTTCATAACTTCCAACGAAAGTTATTGCTACGTGGTCATGCCGTTCGGAATGAAGAATGTAGGTGCCACATATCAGCGGCTTGTTGACAAAATGTTCAAAAATCAGCTCGGGCGCAACATGGAGGTCTATGTGGACGATATGTTGGTCAAGAGTGTGAAATCAGCCTCACACGTGGATGACCTGAGGGAGACCTTCGATACTTTGAGGAAATATAAGATGAATCTCAACCCCAAAAAGTGCATGTTTGGGGTAAGAGCTGGAAAGTTCCTGGGCTACATGGTCACAGAAAAGGGGATAGAAGCAAATCCGGAGAAGGTTAAGGTAATCATGGATATGAAACCTCCAAAAAATGTTAAAGAGATGCAATGCTTGGCTGGGCGGATAGCAGTTCTGATCAGGTTCATTTCACACTCAACTGAGAAGAGTCTACCATTTTTTCAGGCCTTATGGAAAAGAGCCCCATTCCAGTGGGATGAAAAATGCCAGGATGCATTCCACAAGCTGAAGGAGTACCTGGCCAGAATTTCGCTACTTACCAAACCTATCCAGGGAGAGCCCCTGATCTTGTATTTATCCGTAGGAAAATAAGCTGTTAGCATGGTCCTGATCAGGGAGGAAGGTAGAGTACAAAGACCGGTATACTACTGGAGTAAAATCTTGCATGACGCTGAGCTGCGGTACGTAGAGGTGGAAAGAGCCATGTTGGCACTGGTTGGGACAGCTCATAAGCTATGCCCCTATTTCTTTTCACACAACGTAATGGTCAGAACTAACTTACCCCTAAGGGCATTTATGGATAAGCTGGAGGCTTCGAGGAACTTGGTGAAGTGGATAATCGAGCTCAGTGAGTTCGATATTAGCTTCGAGGCACGAACAGTGATTAAGGCCCAGGAACTAGTTGACTTCATGCAAGAAATGACCAGCTCTCCCGAAGGGACAAAGTAATGGACGATCCATACCGATGGCTCTATCGGCAACCTCGATTGTGGCGCATGAATAGTGTTGATGGACCCAGAAGGGGTGACCACAGAGTATGCAGTACGCATGAACTACCCCCTATCCAACAACGCGGCAGAATACGAGGCCTTGTTGAGAGGGGTCTAGATGGCAAAAGAGCTAGGGGCAGACCAGGTTTGTGCGTGGGTAGATTCGCAACTTATATGCAAACAAATAAAGGGGAATTCAAAACCAAGTAAGAGCACCTGCAAAGATATTTGACTCGATTTCGTGACCTGGCCAGTGGTATGAGCTCTTTGACAGTCCATCAGATTCCTAGAGAAGAAAATAGCCGAGCTGATTACCTGGCCAAGGTAGCCATTTCAGCCACGGACTGTCAAGAAAAAGTAATCACTCTCCTAATGGCATATCGGGAGTTTGTAGAGGAAGAGGTGCATGCGTTAGAGGAGGAGACAGATTGGCACTACCCGATCAGGTTATATTTGGAGAAAAGAGAGTTACCAGATGATAAAAGAGAAGTAACGAAGGTAAGGCTTAGATCCTCATGCTTCTGCCTAATCAAAGGAGAGTTGTATAGGAGGGGATTTGGACAACCTCTTCTGAGATGTCTGAGAATGAAGGAGGGCGCCCATATCCTTAGAGAAATTCATGAAGGGTGTTGTGTTAATCCTATGGGTGTCAGGACCTTATCAAGCAAAGTTATGAGGGCTGGCTATTTTTGGCCATCATTGTGAAAAGAAGCGAAAGACTTCATTAGGAAGTGCGATAAATGCCAGAGGATCTCTCCCTTGGTTCACCGGCCGGCGGAAGAGCTCATGACAATGAGCTCTCCCTGTCCTTTTGCAAAATGGAGGATAGACCTGGTCGGACCTTTCCCTATGACTCCGGCTCAGAAGAAGTTCTTAATTATCTCCATTGATTATTTCAGCAAATGGGTAAAGGTCGAAGCTCTGTCAAAAGTTACTGAAGATGCGGTGATGGGCTTTATACGGAAAAATATAGTATGTCGATTTGTCATCCCTAGGATCCTAGTCTCGGATAATGGCACACGGTTTATGGGAGCCAAGATCAAGGAATGGTGCACTAAGATGAAGATAGATCAACACTTCACATGTGTCTACCATCCTCAGGCAAATGGTCAAGTCGAGGTGACTAATCGCATTTTGGTACAAGGGATTAAGGCACGCCTGGAGAGGTCAGGAGGTAAATGGGTAGAAGATCTCAGCTCAATCTTTTGGGCCTATCGCACGAATCCCAACGAAAGTACTGGAGAAACCCCGTTTAGTCTGGTGTATGGCATGGACGTTGTTATCCCCGGTGAAGTAGGACTGGAGACTCATCGAATACAAAGCTTCGATACGAATCAAAACGAGTTATTAATACGGGATGCATTGGACTTGGTTGAGGAGAAAAGAGAGCGTGCCGCTGTTAGGATGGAACACATGAGAGGACGAGTTCGAGCAGCATACAACAAAACAGTATTGAAAAGGTGCTTCCAAGTGGGAGACCTGGTGCTACGAATAGATGACCTAGGAAAAGCCAAGGGAAAACTGGATGCCACTTGGCAAGGACCATTCAAAATCACGAAAGTTCTGGAAGGTGGTGCTTATGAATTAGAACAAATGGATGGAGCCGGGGTACCCCGAGCATGGAATGTATCAAATTTATTAAAGTATTACGTGTAAGGTTATTTCACAAAACTTATTTATATAATGTCGATTTTATTCATATCTTATTAAGGACTGACCTGATGATCAGCAGAGTTTATAAGCCAGGATTGGCTAAGTGCGGATGCCCCGATATTCCTGACCTGATTTATAATGAAATATTTAAGCCATGATTGGCTAAGGGCGTATGCCCCGATATTCCTGACCTGATTGTCAGTGAAATCTTTAAGCCAGGATTGGATAAGAGAGGATGCCCCGATATTCCTGACCTGATTGTCAATGAAATCTTTAAGACAAGATTGGCTAAGGGCGGATGCCCCGATATTCCTAACTTGGTACTCAATGAAACCTCTAAGTCAGGATTGGTTAAGGGCGGATGCCTCGATATTTCTGACCTGAGTATTAAATGAAATCTCTGAGCTGGGATTGGCCAAAAAGATTGATCTGATTATTGATGGGGTTTTTTAGTCCTGAATTACTGTTTAAACCCAGCCTTAAATTAAGCCCAACCTTAAATTACAAGGAAAACAGATGAAAAATATTTATTCCAAGAACATGACAGAATCCTGCAAGAACTTGATTGGAATTACAAAGGAAATTCTTATAAAAACGGCAAAATCATAGACAAAGATACACTCAGAATCATGGCGGATGTCATGGGTGAGAAGAAGAAGCTCTCTTGTAAGAATCTAGCATCTGGCGGACCCGCCATAACTCGCGCTCAGTCATATGAAGACATTGGCGATACCCATATGCTCGAGTGGAGGCAAACTGAGCTTCGCCGGTGATGGTAGTCAGACGACATACTGACTCCAGCAGATTGGCCTTCTCCTCTCGAAGTTACATGTTGAGTTGGCGGAGTTCAGCCCACTCACGTTTTTAGTGGCACTTCTTTTGCCTCTTCCTCTCCAAGAACCGGCACACTTGAGAAATTTTCTCACGAAATGTGGAAAGTTTATCAGACAGTTTGATGTTCTCAGAGAAAAGCACAAGACTCTTTCTTTCCAAAACATCAATTTCCTCAAGTAAAGGAAAAGAAGCCATATTGCAAAATATGTGCAGGAAAAAGAGGATTTTATAGATAAAGGATAGAGTACAAATAACCCTAGGGTTTCCTGAAATCATGGAAACCCTAAATGTATGCAAACAAAATAGCAGATAAGACAGAAAACATTGTTCAAATAGTACAAGCCCACAAAACTTAAGTTAAACGACAAAAACAGCAAATCCCGAGCAGATAAAAGACTACGCCCCATAATCTGCAGTATCCAGCTCTCCACTGGCTGACTCCGCGACCCTGTAGACCTCCCCGAAGTCCTTCTCAAACTAAGTGTGGCCTTGCAACTCACCCATATTGGCAAAGGTAGGAGAAGTCCCAGTCGTTGTTAAGGCCAACGCCAACGACTGATCAAGAGGGGAGAAGAGGCTGAAGAGGATGAGCATAAGGCCTGGCGAATATGGTCAGCAAACTCGTGGGCTCCAAGTTGGTGAAGCCGGTCGTCCTCCGCAACATGGGAAAAGCTGGTTGGCTTAGGCGGGATCGCCAAAGGAACAGAACGGTCAAAGGGGACCAAGGGATTCTTGATGGACCATTTAGCCTGGGCATCCAGACCAAGATGGTAATACACCTCGGCCTCGGGAACAAGAATGTTGTACAACTCGATAGAGCCCAAGAAAGCTCATCGGGTTATTTCCAGGGTCAACTAGATGAGCCGCTGGCCTTCCTCGGAGTTGAGAAATTCAAGCTGACCCTCTGCCCGCCCCTCAGTTCGGCCCTGAATCTCGCCATCCGTCACTCCTTCAGCCAGCGCCCGCCGAAGCTTCTCTTTGAGTTCTTCCTCTCGGAGTATGTCCAAAGCTTGGATCTTCCCTTCCGACTCCCTAGCCTCCTGCAGCTCAGTATGGGTCACTTCCGGGTCAACCCAGGTTGTATTCAGATCGGCCTGAGCAGCCCCTAGCTCTGCCCTTACGGCCTCTAACTCCTCTTCGGCTACCTTCATTCTTACTTGTGAGTCATGAAGCTTGGTGCCTCTATCCTTCAGCCTCAGGATCAGTCTTTTCTCTCGGTCTAGTAGTGCTGCATATTTCTTGGCCAAGTCGGTGTTCATCATAGAACCCCGGGTTCGAGCCAGAAGAGACACCCTTTTCACAGCAGCCTAGCAAAGGAGGAACGATATGTATATAAAGAATGATAATATAATAATGAACCAAGGAAGGGAGCAGGGCCCTTACCCGAGCTTCGTCCTGGAAGTAAGACTCGATCAACTCAAAATTGGACAACTTGTCCACAGTCCGGCGATCAGCGGAAAGCTCGACACCGTATAGGAAAAGATATGTAGGAATTGCATAGCGTCTTCTTGCGGTAAGCCGTGGAACGTGGGTAGTCGGTTTAGGTCTATCGGCCGCAAATCGTATTCGAGAGCCTCGGGGCTCAATCGAATACAAGAGGAGAAGTCGCCCATGTACGGCCTCGACACCTCCTTGATACTATTGGTAGGACCCCCATCGGGGGTGGCAAAAGGGTGACCTCCGATATCAAGAACGGCATACGGGTTCTCGTTGACGGCGGGCGCTCGTGGAAAATCTTGAGGTATCGGGTTTCGGAATTGAGGCACGGGCCCGGCCGGATGCGGGAATCGTGGCTCGTGCCTGGGGGGCGTAGTGTGGACCTTGATGAAACTGCCTCGG
>BMAC01000920.1:442842-484826 GCA_014905375.1 Phtheirospermum japonicum | reverse complement strand
CAATACTTCATAGCACAAAAACACATACTCCACAAACAGAAAACCAATACATCATAAATATAGAAAGTGATTAAGACTTGATGGAGCTTTCACCTGGAGTTCACTTGCTGTGAGGTCAATGTTAGTAGAATTTGTATCATGACCAAACAGATCAGCACTTGAGATCGATGATGACCCCTAAAATACAAGGGAACAATTGAGCACATATTTGCATGTGATTACCAAAAAGATTTCTCAGGCTATATATAATATCTCCTTGTACCATCAACCAACTGCTGCAGTAAATAATGGGAACTTGGTTCTTGAAACTCGAAACACTATTATAAATATTTATGAAAGTCACAGGTCCTGACAACTAAATAATTGCCACAAAATTGCAAATGCAAAAATAAAGGCAACATTTTAGTTTTTTTCTTGTGATCTGTTTATTGCTTTAACTAAAAAAAGATCCCGCACATTCTAATATTTGAATGGCATGGTCAAATCAACAAATAATCCCAATACACATTAGTCAAGCATCTATGGCCTAGGTAGCCGTAGTGCAAAACATACACGCACACACCCCAAAAAAAACTTTCAAATTAACCAAAATGAAAGGTAAAGATGGAGATAGAATATAAGACATACAGAGAATTTCTGCAATGAAGTTGATGCATCCAAATCATTAGCCTTGTTTGGAGCACCAAAAAACTGGGCTGATGAAATAGATTTTGCATTAGTAAAATTCTTCCTCGCTTCATCTGTCTCCTCAACCTGACGATTATAGATGCAAAATGAATTACACTTGGAAAATCCATGCATAAATGACCTCCAATCATGTCACCGCTACAAAAGCACATTCAAGAATATGCCATCTTCTACAACAGTACTCCACTCACAGTTTAGAGACAACAACATAAAAAAAAAAGAAAAAGAAAAGCAACAGATGAAACAAGATACAGAGATACTTTGCACAACAGATTTTATTGCCATATCAAAAGCTTAATGTGTCATCTGATACCATCAAGATGATGTTGGTGCTCACAATGAGGTCAAGTTGAAAAGAAATTTCAATCCATCTTTCGGTCTTTTATTTTTCAAATTGGTGTTGGTTAATCCAACTGAATTAACCAAGATCTTCGGCACATGGAACATGGATATAACAGACTCACAAACAGAAATTTTCTATCCAAGCATTTATTAAATTAAGAATTCATTTGAAACAAAATTACAATAATATTGTCTTGTATTCATACTATTATGCTAATGTGAAATTTAACTGCTCTGTTACAATTTATAAATTACCCTAGCAAAATTAATTCAATCAAATTCATCAAAACAAATGAATTGAACTGTAAGAACAAAGAACCTTGATATAACTTAAACACAAGGTTCTCTGCCTTCAATTAAACAAATCATTTTCCAATCAGAAAGCACTAATTCCAAACGAATGCAAAACAAACACTTTATTTACAAGGTTATCGCCATTAAAATTCAAAAAGCAACAAGCCCAAATTCGATGCACTTACCTCGAATTTTCTTGATGGCCCTGGTTCTCGGAGGTTTGTGTCAGTCGAGTCGTGTGGTGAGGCGGTGAGGCGGTGTTGAGGCACCGTGTGTTGTGCGGTGGTGAAGAGAGCGCACGAATTGTTTTCGAAATTCCTTCGAGTGAGAGAGCGGATTTGGGCTGAGATGAACAAGGAATCAAGCAAAGTCAGCGGAGAGGAAGGCAGATATGGCTTGGACGGCACTCCATAGGTCGGCGATGGAGAGGTGAAGACGGCGATGGAGAGGTGAAGACGAATTAGGTATTATTGTGAGAGATTGGTGTTGGAGGGGAGAATAAGTGAGTTTGATGGGAAGCAAGGTTATATTGGTAATTGTACAATTGTGTCTGGAGTACTTGGCATTTTCTAAAACTAGTTGGGGTATTTGACAAAGACATTTTTCTAGGGGGAGTATTTGGCAATTCCCCCAAAAAATCATTACAAAAGGGAAATAAATATAAAAAATATAAAATTAAATTTCTTTATCTAATCCTGATATAATGAGTTTAGAATAATATTAAAAAATATATATGAAAAACTATTGTTACTCCAAAAAAAAAGGGAAACAAAATAAAATAAAATAAATAATAATAATAAATTATTGTGCCTAAAAAAATAATTATTAAATATATTCTAAATCTCTTTATCTAATTCCAATATAATGCATTGATACACACATTATATATCTATACGAACAAATTAGTGTCCTACGCAGAAAAAAAAAGAATAAAAATAATAAAATAATATTGCATATACTACAAGTTAGATTTACGGCATTTTTTCAATAGAATTATTAGCACCTTATAGATTTTAAATTTATATCACATATTCACATATGACACACTAGTGTTGTATGTTTTACATTTTCTCAAATTCAATTTCTAAAGGGTTTCCCATCAAGTTTAAGGTATTTTGATATACTTTACAACTAATTTTCGCGACTCACGATAAAAAGAACTTGAAAATTCTTTATCGTGAAAATCAGTTTTACTGTAATTAAAACAAATAATGTTCTTATTTGTGTGTAAAAATTATTTATTGTGAAAAATAATATTCCTGTAAATAGAACAAATAATATTCCGATATGTATGTACCATTTTCAATATTATTCTTTTAGTATTTTTAATGAATATTACTCTTTTTCAAATCCCGCATAATATGAGGGTCTTAAACAAGTATATATATATATATATATATATATGTGTGTGTGTGTGTGTGTGTGTGTGTGTGTGTGTGTGTGTGTGTGTGATCATAAGAGAACTCATTCCCTAGGTGGGAACTAGTAATCTATCTGATCACTTAATTTTAGGGGAGAATTCCTAACTACTCCAAAACATTAGAAATATTTTCCTAAAACTCCATTGAATATAAAAGTTTCCTAGTAATATAATTACTCTAGCAATATACTAAACTACCCTTGAAAACCATGTCAACGTCTTGCCTGTTTTCTTTTTTCTCACTCCTCGAAATAAGTCATTTATTTTTGCTAGTTCTTTTCCCCAAAATCCCGCTCCCTAATTGACAGTAATATTGAACCCCCAAAAAATCCAAACTGAACCATAGTTTGGGATTTGAATCGAGAATTTGATGCACAAAATCCCTGTAATTGCCTTCAACCTTCACCTCCGTAATAGAGAAATTACTCCCGAATCGCGAAGCCCAGAAATTTGTTATGATTCTTAGAGACGATTTGGATTCGAGTAGAGGTGTCTGAAATTCATGGAATATTCACGAATATCATACGAGTAGTTTGCATTTCTCCTGAATTGAATCCCAATTGCACTTAGAATCGAATCTCGGTTGTGAAAGAAGTTGAAATCAGAAATATGAGAATGAATTCCGTACAATTCTTTTAGCATATGTTTTATAGTATATGGTAAATATTAAGCTTAAATGGGAATACATAAAGTTAGTGAATTATATGGCAATTAGTGATGGTGAGAATGTAGTAAATGGTAATTTCCCCTAAATCTAATATGATGCTACTAGTAGTTTATATGGAAGAGTTGAGATTAACTCATGTGATTATGTCCTCAGTTATTTTGACTAAAACACAGGCTATAAAGTAGGAGAATTACATGAGTGTCTCAGTCTTTGGGCCTGTTTAAACTAGTATTCGATGGGATTTTGAATTCCTTTATTTAGAATTTTAGGGTATTCAGAATTCTGTTAATAGTAAAAAATTCTTGTTTATTATAGGATTCATAATCCTTTACTTTTACTATAGATGTCAAATCATGTCTTAAAAAAGGATATAATATTTTATTATATTATATTTGATGTCAAATCATGTCTAAAAAGTGGATGATAGTGTATTATTATATTGTATTTAGTAATATTTAGTAATGTGGTTGTAAGATATTATTGTTTGAGCATTTGATTTTTGAGTATTAAAACAAATAAGTATTCGGAATCTAAATCTCGAATCTAAGATTCTGACTCCTAGCCTAAACAGGCTAGACTTCTAATTATATCGGCCAAATTATGAGACTATTAATATAGCAACCATATGATCAACTTGTTTTATCTGAATCAGTGATTGTTATTAGTGTATATCCACCACATTTGTTGATAGTGTTAACTATTAGCGATGACGTGTCGCGTAGAGAGCATTCCGGAGTACATGTTGCAGCTTGTAGTATCTCCTATGCTGAGGTGACGAATTGTGGTTTGTTGGGATCTATTTTGGGAGAAATTAACAATTCTTTTTTATCTATTTTAGTTAATTTCATAAAAAGTAGGGTTCATCCTTTTGAGCCTCTCTCCATTTTTTTTCCATTTCTGCTTTCCGTCGTCGACGACAAAATCCAAGTACAGAAAATTGAAGCCGCAATGTAGATGTCCATTCTTCATCATTGAGTTCAGATGAAAGTTCATTATTCTAATCAGTTCTCAATTAACTCACCCACACCTCGTCAAATTTCTTCCCAAAAAAATTCTTTTAACCTCGATTCATGAAATATGTTTCAAACAAAATAGATCAAAATGATTGTGTTCATTTATTCCAGATCTATATTTTTTGTTGGATGTGTTTTTCTCAATATTCAAATCTCGATTCATGAAAAATATAAAGTGATCATTTATACTGTGTCGAGAAATTTTTTGGACTAGCTCTTTGAGAAATGGAGCAATCCAGCATAGGAGTCATCGAGAAGTGGGGCCAGTTTGACCAGCTCGCTTAGTCAGGCCTCAAGTTCTTCAATCCCTTCGCCGGCGAATGCCTCGGCTGCTTCCTATAGGATCAACTCACTCGATGTCAAGATTAATACTAAAATTAAGGTTCTTTCGTGATTTTCTACCTACGATGTCATTTATTTATTTATTATAATGTCTTGCATTTTATGTTTAATTTTTTTATCTATGCTCTTTTCATGTTGTTGAATGGGTCCGATTTTGCTGTAGTTTAATCAGCTTGAAGTTAATACAATTACTTTAAATATAGTTATATTCTTAAAGTGAAAGTGTGATATGGAAAATAGAAGAATTGTAATGGGATCTTGCTCAATAATCTTTTCATGAAGTGCGTAATGTTTCCAAGAACATTAGTAGGTTTGTTCCTATGCAATTTGTTCATTGGTTGAACTTGAAATCACAAATTGATCAGTGTGTCTTTTCATGCAAATATATTATTTCTTCTCTTAAGATTGGTCAATGATGATGATTCTCCAAGTTATTTTTTGACTTCGTTTTAATCATGTTAAAATGATATACATTGAAATGAGTTTAAATAGGTGGACTTGGTTTATGAATGAACCGTCATGATTCATGATTGAGTATCATAGGAAATAGAAAAATATTAGATTTATAAGTATTTATAAAGGTTTATTCATGAAGAAAGATCTAGATTTAAGTACACAGATTTGAATCGTGTCTCAATATGAAATGTGCAACATAATGGTCAGAATATCTAAGTTTTTTGGTACATCCAAGTCAAGATATCACTAGTGCAGAAACTGCATATCCAGAAGGGTAATTCTGCCTATCCAGAACGCCTTTCTGTACCTTCTGTAGTGACATTGTTCTGGATTGGCAGACAGTCCAGAACGCCTTTTTTTACCCTTCTGGATTGGCAGACTTTCTAGAAGGGTAAAAAAAAATTGTTCTAGAAAGAAAAAAAATCTGTTCTAGAATGGTACCTTCCTATACTTTATCCGCCATTTTCCAGATCGGTTTTTACAATTACCGTTCTGGAAAGTTGTACAATCCAGAACGGTATTTGAAAAAACTGTTCTGGACAATCGTTCAATCCAGATCGGTATTTTAAAATACCGTTCTGGACTGTTCAACTTTCCAGATCGGTATTTGAGAAAATCCGATCTGGAATGTACACCTGTCCAGAACGGTATTTTAAAATACCGATCTGGAATGGATAATTTTCCAGAACAGTTTTTTAAAATACCGTTCTGGAAATTGAACATTCCAGAACGGTATTTTAAAATACCGTTCTGGACTGTACAACTTTCCAGATCGGTATTTTAAAAAAACCGATCTAGAATGTTCAACTTTCAGATCGGTTTTTTGCAAACCGTTCTGGAGAGTCGCACTTTCCAGAACGGTATTTTCAAATACCGTTCTGGTAAGTTATACTTTCCAGAACGGTTTTTTCAAATACCGTTCTGGAAGTCCATTTACTAGAAAGGTTTTACAAAAGTTACCTTCTAGAAAGTTTAAAAAAATTTTAAAAAAAATGAAATGAAAGCAGGAATACACCAAAATCAATAGTAACGAATATTGTGATTATATTAATTATATCACCAAATTTCAAAAAATATAAGACACAACAACTAAAACTAATATTAATACAATAATATTAGAACTTGAGGTAACATTGCTTCTCCCTGTAACATCCAAATTATTCCACATATAATACAAAGAACTTGATAAAGAATACAAAAATTCAAAAAAGTGGCAACCATCCAAATTATTCCACATATAATACAAAGAACTTGATAAAGAATACAAAAATTCGAAAAAGTGGCTACCAATCAGCTAGAATATCAGGAGGTCTTGGTACATAAATTCGCGGAGTGACATGGGAATATCTAGCATCCCAAATTCGACAAGTTCCATCATCAGAGGACTTGCCACAGAAATGTAACAAGTATAAAAAAAACAAAACTAAGGAATGTAATACTCCACCAAGAAAGATGATAAACCAAAGAACAATACTCACGACAAAAGCTGATAAAAAGTGCCAGGTCGAGGACAGAATGCAATCGCAGTGACAGCTCCAGTATGACCCCATAATACTGAAATTGGTTACCCATCAGGCAGGCTCCACTGACATAAAGAAAAATGATTGTTTATATTGCCAATCAGAACAAAAAGGCAAGAAAAGAAAATGCTATAAAGAATCTTACAACTCGAATCACGCAGTCGTTTAAAGCAGAAGCCACTAAAGAATTGTTGACGTTCACGGCCAGGTCAGTGATGTCACTCTTAATGAAAAAGATCGACAAATGAACCAAACAACTTATAGAAGATAAAGGGAAAATGATCATTCCTCAAGAACTATTAATAAGATACTATTACTCACTTCGTGTCCTCGGCAGCTAGCCAAGCAATACGCAGTTTCCATTGACCAGATCTTAACAAGACGATCATCAGAACCAGTTATTACATATCTCCCAAACCGGTCAAATATAGCTCCATTGTCACTGTCCAGATTAAAAACTTGATGAAGTTTAAAGGATCTATAATTAAGATGAAAGCAAGATAAAATATATGAATAAAAAGGAAAAGGGAAACTAAATACATTGGCAAGTGACGATGCCAGGGATGGTACAAAGACTTACTTTTCCTCCTTTGTCTTTGTCTCATTTGTTTTTAGACTCGACTCTAACTACAGTTTCCAATACAGCCTACTCATGAGAAACAAAATAAGCGAAGTATATAGCAAAAAAAATGACAACATAACAAAAAAAAAAAAATGGGGCAAATTACCCCATAATTTACTTTCTCGAACACAAATATTAAAAGATTGAGTTGCAATCATTCCCGAATTCCCAGGACATTTTGCAAAAGAAATTGAATCATGTAATTAATGGGACATTGGTCATGGACGGAAACCAAAATGCATTGCATTACCTCCCTCCTTCTCCAGCAATGATGGTCGATAAGAAATTTGCACAAAAAAGAATATCATAACAGTTTTAATAAAATTTACATACTGCATAAATAATACTACATGCTCTTAGTTTCAATAACCAGCACGTAAACATAATAACATAAGCACAAAAATATAATAATAATATAACCACACACACACATAATTAACATATAAAGAAACAATTTTAGTCGAAGTGGCGCATAATGTAAAGGGGAAATGTTTCTTAATACAATCAAAGTTCAAAAAGAAAAGGAAAATAAAAAGGTAAGTAACCTGGATGATACCGCCGATTGTCGTTTATGCATGGATTCAAACATGTCCGAACTAGGTTTCGCCATATATGCATGAGATGTCTGTTCAACCATGGCCATGCTACGCCTGAGCTCCTCGCAAATCCTTCAAATAAATGAATTAATTTAAAATAAAAATTCAAAAACCACTTCACAGAATAATAATAAGCTCCGGATAATAGAGACGCTACATTTTTCTTATTTTAAATACATCATTACGAAAAGAGGAAAAAAAAAGGTTTTTAACTAGCGTTTTTATTGGATATCGGGAATTAAACAAATTTTATACAAAAATTTCGTACATGGGCTGCTTTTATATTTGCAGAATCGAGTATCTATCTAGGGAAAGATTCGTAATTTATGTCCATCTCAGGCGTTTATTGTATGAACAGAATCAAGTTGGATATTCATTGATTAATTTAAATTCGATCGAATAGTTTTAGATCACGAGCGAATCGGGAACCCCGTTGATCAACTTCGTGGCATGCAATATTCGAACAGGTGAAGAAACACACTAAGATCTAAAACACTATAAAGGCCACAGCAGTGTTTAATCACATATCATTAATTAATCACTCATTTAAGCTCATTTCATTTTAATTCAAGTGGTTTAAAAAAAGAAAAAGCTTCAAGCTATCAAATTGATCAAGTATAAATAACCCTTTTATAAACCTAATTTAAAACACTGAAAGTGTCAATATTTCAAATTAACACACATAAACAGCAGCTATTTTGTTTGTCTTTAAAAAATCGAACCCTATTACACATTCAAACTCAATTTTGAACATAAACACCAAGTTTAAACCGAGAATTACTGTGTAAAACAATAAGAATTTATATGAATATGTAGCATAAAACTGGAAAAAGAAGCTGGAAAATGAAAACACAATTTCAATGGAAAATGAATTACTGTGTTTTTCTATTACGCATAAATTGTTTTTGTCAGGATATTTGAATAATAGAGTTTGATTCAGTATAAAGATGAAAACAAGGAAAATGAATGCATGCATAAAACCCTGTTACTAATAAAATACCAATTATGCAACAATAGATGAATGTCATATGTCCACATGATCATATTCACATTTAGAGAGAGAGAGAGAGAGAGAGAGAGAAGAGTACCTATTGCCAAGAATGGAATGCAAATTGATGATAAGTTCCTCCTCCTGAGGTGAAAAGGCGCCGCGCTTGAGATCGGGCCTCAGATAATTGATCCATCTCAGCCTGCAACTCTTTCCGTACCTCTGCAGGCCGGCTTTACGCGCAATGTCACTCCAGCAGCCTTGCCCGTTACTCACCATGTAATTCATCAGCCTCTCGTCCTTCTCTGGCGACCACAATCCCTTTCTAAGCTTCACCTTAATTCCGCTATTATTGTTCATCTTTCTTTCCTTGAACACCATTGTTGCACCTTCGGGCTTCCTCATTATTATTTATTATTATTATTATTATTATTATTATTATTATATTATTATTATTATTATTATTATTTCTTATTGATATGACCAAGTAGAGAGTGGAAGTTTAAAAAATAAAATTAAGGGTGTTGGCCTTAATATTATTTTGATTCCACCTCTACTTGGCTCTTATTATTCCAACTGGCCTTGATTGAGACTGTGGAAACGAAGATAAATAGATGAGTATGATTAGAGAGAGAGAGAGAGGGGAGATTATGTGAAGTGGAAGCAAAATATGTTGCAATTCTCATACACATATGATGATTACCTTGTAGTGAAGAAAAACAGACTGAGATAGAGTCAAAGACAAGAAGACCTAACATCCCTTTTGGAACAGCTACTGCCTATACTTACAAGTCTCTCGGTCAAAACAGAATCAACGACCCAAGGTCACCAGGACCGGATCAGCGACCACCCCACCACCTACGCCCTGCATATTCGCATATGTATATACTTCATAAATCTCAAATACAATCTAAACAAAAACTAATATTTCCACAAGATTGGCACACAACTTACCATGGTCAAATACCTTGTTCTAGCGACAAACCGACAAATGAAATGAAAATCAAACAACTACACCTTAACTAATTCCACGCCTGCTTCAATAATTACCATAAAAAAGTGTAATAAGAAACTAATTTTGGAACCTATACTTCAAATACATACGAATCGATTAGAAAATTGTAATAGCTTAAAAGAAATATAGTCAACAATAAATGGGAAAATCTGGTCGCATAATGTTAACCTGGAGATGGCGGTGTCCAAATCATCATCAATGGTGACTCGCTTTTGCCGTTTGGGTTTCAGATTCTCCGGCTACAAAACTCGCTTCGCACTTCCACAAAACCGGATTTTTCCTCGCCATAGCCGTGTTCACCATCTTTTCCGGCAGCCAGTCTCGGTTACCCATAGCCGCGTTCGAGCGCCACTGCTGCCACAAGCACATCGTCTCGCCACCACAAAACCGCCATCACCATCTGGTCGCCACCAACAGTCACTGGAACCCGACCAGGCACGCCTATTAAATCAAAATAAGCATACACATTGATACTCTTAGCAATACAAATGCGGCCTATTACAGAGATCAAGAGTCCAAACCACGAGAAAAAGTAAAGGGAAAGCAAGAAAACAAGAAGCTTAGAAGCTTACGGGCTTCATCTGATTTTTTCGGGGCAGGTTCGAGAAGAATGGCCCAAATGCTGGCAAAGGACACAATATTTTGGCATGAAACCAAAGTCAACATGCTGCCGTCGAACCCTACCAATGGGAAATTCGATTTCTATCGAACTCGCCAGCTCAGCATATCCATCGACCTTCACAAGTACTCAAACATACGAATCATTTCCATTGCGTGGGCCCCCTTGTCAGTTAAGATCGGCCTACCAACTGCAGACACAATCATACTCAGAGCGGTTGGGTTCCAGCACTCGAGAGGCAAACCATGGAAATGGTTATGGATCTGAACGGGTCGCTATCGAACTCGAAGCAAAGGGGAATGTGCTTTAATAACAACATAGAACCAGAAACTGAATACAGGATCTAGACCAAGACTTGGTCTCGGTGTTCTGATATTTTGAATTTGAAGACATGCCAACCGGTGGCATGGTTAAAGAGCTTGCACGGAACATTCCAGGAATTATAAAGCTGCACAAGACCCTGTTGAACTGGGAGTTTTGGGGCGAAGTGGCCAACCAAGCACAATCTCCAGGGTGTTGAGTCTAGGTGCGTTGATTCCAACATCACTTCATCGACTGGAACGGGGAGTGAATGCAGCTTTAGCTGCTCAACATCTAAATCAGTGATATTATTATCAGGCTTTTCGTCGAACACCTGGCAGGCAGCAGCAAAGCGAGCCAATATAACTCAAGAACTCAAGAACACATTATCACATCATAAATAAACCAATCAATCATATACTGAACTGTAAATCAATCGATAAGAATCAAATAGAATTGAAGGGAAAAAAAACCAATCTACTTAATTAGGGCTATAATTTGGCGAAAATCAATTTAATATAATAATTATTGATTGAAAAATTGACTAACCTAAACTTGAACAGCCTAATGAAGATCAAAACATCGAGACCACAAGAGTCGAGGATCTCATCCTTGGTGACAGAAAAGGCGAATTGGGTCCAGCCAACGGACGGCAGCAGCCGCCGGAAAGTGAAGCGGGGGTGGAAGGAAAGCTGGTGGTGCTGAGAGAGGCGGGCGAAGTAGACGGGGAATTAGAGGGTTGTCGGTGGATACAAGACCTCAGGATTATCGGTGGTGGTGGCTTTACCTTGGAACTGTCGGTGGTGGTGGTGGCTGGAAGGAGAAGCGGGGCTGATTGTGGTGGTGTAGGAGTAGAGGGCGGCCGAGAGCATAGGTGGAGAGGTGGAGGCGACGGGCTTTTTTCTCAAGTTATTTTCGCTTAACTTTTTTTCTCAAGTTTTGTGAAATATTTCATTTACCGCCCCATTTACCCACAAAGGAATTGTGAAAATATTCAAATCGGTAAAAGACTTTTTTCTGAATTTTTTTTAAAAAAAGACATTCAAGAACGGTTTTTTGATATCGTTCTGGATTGACGAACATTCCAGAACGGTATTGAAAAAACTGTTCTGTATCGTAAACTTTCGAGAAGGGTATTTTTTTACCGTTTTGTATCGGCGAATACATCCAGAAGGGTTTTAAATATACCGTTCTGGAAAGTAAAAATATGGGCGGCAAAAAAATTTTATTTACGCGGTATTAAATTGACCAATACATTTGAGAACGGTTTTATGAATACCATTCTTGATTGGCTTACAATCCAGAACGGTATTTTAAATAATGTTCTAGAAAACACACTTTCCAGAACGGTATTTAAATACCGTTCTGGATTGTACACAATCCAGAACGGTATTTAATTACCGTTCTGGATGAAGGCATAGTCCAGAAGGGTTTTTCAATAACCGTTCTGGAATGTCCGCAGTCAAGAATGGTAATTGCATACCGTTCTGGAAAATCGTCTATCCAAAACGGTAATTTCAAAAACCGTTCTGGAAACTCTAGTCCAGAACAGTATTTTAAATACCCTTCTAGATGCACCAGGATGTTCTGTTCTAGAATGCAGTTTCTGCACTAGTGTATGGCAAGCAAGTTTTGTGCCTTTAACTAGAAGAAAGGTAATTGTGTCTTCATTTGGTGGATATAACTGATCGCCTGATAATTAAGTTGTCTTTATTGATGCATGTAAACTATTAGTGAGATGTCAAAATTAGTTATCATCTGACGCTGCATTGATTGTTGAAAAACCAATAGCATGTTCGTCATATATGACTCAATTATGATTTTTTTTCTATGTCATTTTATTTACAAGAATGCATAAGTCATAACAAACTTATAGTAAGAGAAAGGTTTTTGTAGACTAATAAAAACATAATCTCAGACATTTTTAATGGATCACTTTATAATTTCTCGACACCATCTGTTCTTGAAATAAAAATAGTATACCGTGTTTAATATACTGTTATTTTTGAACTAGTGACTCAAACTTTTGTGCACCCCATTTTTAATAATTAATTTAAAAGCACGTCAGTTTGCTCGCAAGAGTACGAGGTAACTGTAGGGTGATGAGTTTGACTCGAGTCGTATCTCTCGAGGAAACAACTGTTCGGTCTTTCGGATGTTTTTCTCAATTTACGAACTAAAGTAAAATACATGTACAATTGGGGTTTTAAAAGAAATTGAGTTGATCATTATAAACTAAAGCAATAATTAAACTAAGGCTAATTAAACTAATTATTCTAACTAAATTATCAACTACGAGCAATAATTTAAACTATCAATAATACGCAACCATAAATTAAACCTAATTAACGAGTCTAAGAGCATGAGCATAAGAAATTATCACTAAGCAATGTATCATATGAATCTATGAACGAATAACTAAACATAAATCAATCGCATAAGTAAACTAAATTAACCAATATCCAATATCCAAGCATAAGAACGATTAAACTAATTAAACTAGAATTAACTAAGAGATTTACTAAGAGTTAAACTAATAATGAAACTAGAAATTAACTACTAAATTAACTAAGAGTTTATAAAACTTATTGTAACTACTAATAGCAATGAGAAGCTCCAGCTATTCTGGAGTTGCACGTCGATCTTGGGCGAAGATTGAATCCCGAACTCGAATTCGATATTTTGGACGCGTTGTTCTTCGATCCTTGATCTCCGTCTTCAAATCTCGTTATGAGATGTGGAATTATGTTTATTATCAGCTAAAATACCCTAGGGGATCGTGTCTTCTTCCAAAAATCCGAAATAAGGAGGGTTTATATAGATATTAAAGGTCTTGGCGCACAAGAAACCCTAAAATCCGAATTCTGGGCCGTCGCGTCGACGTAGTGTCGACTGACGCGTGATGGTGCTCGGCGTCGGTGCTGCCAGGGCGTGCGCATCGGCTGGGCGGGTGCGTCGACTGGGTGCATCAACATCGACGCTTCAGCAAGTTGCGTTGATGTTGCGTCAACATTGGTGCGTCGACATCGACGCTTCAGCAAGTAGCGTCGATGCTGCGTCGACTGATGCGGATCATGGCTCGCATCGACGTAGCGTCGACGGTCGCGTCAGTCGATGCGACTGCGCGTCTGCCTCTGTCTCTCTCTATATTTTGCTACTCGTTTCGGCAGAAAGCTCGTTCTCCTATTCTTGAACATCGAACTTCGTCTATTACGCGCTGAACTCTTCCGGTTACTTAGCTGTAAGGTGAAAAACAACGAAATATCACCTATTTGCATCAATTACGATTAAAATATGGTAAAATAAGTCAGAACTATAAAAATACAGAATTATGCTTAAATCGTCCAACTTATACCAAAAACAAATAGAAAAACGTACTAAAATACTAATAAAAATAAGGACAAATCTACTCTAATCAACTACCCCACGCTTTATTGGTTTGTTCGTCCTCGAACAAACGATAATTTCAAAGTATAACTAGAATGAAAATAAGTTCAAGCAAAGAGTCGTGCATTGCTACATAGATAATTTTGAAAATATAGGTACAAGTCACGCAACGTCAAACACTTGACCATTATTACATTGTCGCTTCAAAATAAAATCATGCTTCCTCACGAAGGATAATATATATAAGTACGCTCAAAAGCACTCAAGTAATTTTCTGCATGGGAACGTGTATACACTCAAATCATACAATTACATGCACAATAAATAAGCACAGAAAATCAATCTCTTCTCAATCGCAAATTAAGTGTGCTATCAAAAACTAAGAATCAGAAAAGGTCTTTACGGGTTGTAGTGTAAGGCTCTTTGGACGGGTGTGGAATATATAAGTCGTGTGGCTAATCGCTCACTCAACCTAATCTAATCGAGAAGCAAATTGCTTCACCTCGCTCAAAAATAAAAACCTCACTTAACTCTCATAACGTAGCCTTTAAATATAGGCTATTCCTCAACTCAAAACTCGTAAACCGACTGAAAGCTCAAAAACCACTTAATCACAAGTGAAGCTTATAACACGCTTCTTACACAACTCTTCGCCTTTTAAACATAAGGCTTCATAAAATAAACAATAAAATCCAAGCCTTTATAAGCGCGTAGGCAATGACTAAGATAGTTCAACTAGACTCACCATCCTTCTTTTTCTTATTTTTTCTTTTTTTTTTTAGATGGTGGTCCTTATTTACAAAATAATAAATTCCTAATAAAAATTCCCAAGACTCAAATAACCAATAAAAATACGAACTCCTACCCCACGCTTTTAATGGGTTGTAGGGTTCTCTCAAAAACACTCATGGCTATAGGCATGGATATTTGGCTATGATTGGCTCATTCGGAATTTATAGTGGCTAAAAATATATGGATATGTCCGGAATAGGATTTTATATGCGCCTTAACTTCATTTTCAAAGTCAACTACACACAGCGGTTTGAAAGAGATATCAAGACTGAAACTTATTCACGTACATGCAATGATGATAAACACTCAGGCTACTCGCTGGCTTTTTGCATGAAATTTTTTTGAACTGACGCTGCTTTAAGGTTTTGTGAAATCAATTGCGTCCAAGTACCATTTTACAATATATAATAATAAATTTTGAAAAATTATGCACTTATGCACGCTCAAAAATGAAAACAAATAATCATATATAGTCAACTTCGATAGGCATGCCATACAAACACAATTAAGTGTAGAAATAGCGATCAATCAAAAAATATGCATTTCAAAACAAAAGACATCAAATTGCACACAATTTTCAATCATACTCAATACTCAACCACCCCCCTGCCTAAAAACTTGGCAATCTCCTGATTGTCATAAATATAAAATAAAATAAGAGCAAGGGAGATAAGAAAACATCCCTGAAAATCCGATGGCCGAGTCTCCCTAAAAACGCATGTGCAATTATCCTTCGTCTTAGATCGCGTGACTATATTGTCCCAAAAAAACCTATAAAAATAAACAAAACAAACAAAACATGATTGCAATCAATTGCTACGCGCAAATGCCCGGTGGCACATCTGTTTGGATTTGAAACGGCCCGATTGCGGCCAACGTCATAAATGGCTGGGTTGAAGCTCATCAAAAGGTTGTCGGGCTGTGGCTAACTTGGGTCGGATTGCGACCTCGATCGACGAAATCATCGTAATCCATGATTGCTGCGATAAGCGGTAGGCTCAGTGGTTGATCGTCATCGTTAACGCTTCGAGTAGAACTAGCGGTAAGGCCTTGCGGTAGCGAGCTACCGTTATATAACTGTTGTCCAGAATAAGCGATTTATCATATTTTCTTCACATCAACACACACATAAACGTACAATGGCAATTGACACAATATAAAAAGACAGAAATAAAATAAAAGAAAATAAAACAAAAACTAACCAACGCTTGGGTTGCCTCCCAAGAAGCGCAACATTTAACGTCATATGCTAGACGTAATTACTTGATCAAATCCTAGCTCGTGGTGGGTCCACGAACTCCTCCTTGGTACGATCACGATTCTTCATATAATCCTTGAAATAAGGCTTAAGTCGATGTTTGTGGACTTGGAATCCCGTCTTTGCACTCTCATTGTAAATAGTGGCGAATCCATACTCATCCATCTCCCTTATTAAAAATGGTCCACTCCATGTGACTTCAAACTTGGTTGGATCAAACTTACGATGGGAATTATATAGCACTAGTTGACCAACCTTGAACTTCTCGTTAAAAAATTCATTCGAATTCTTCTTCTTCGCTGTCCAATCCTTGCTATTAGCCTCGCCCTTTTTCTTCGTAAGTTTAAAATTCTTGTAGGGGTCGAGGGAAACACATCTTGAATGATTATTTTGTGGCTTCGTCTCTTCTCTTGGCTCAAACCTCGAACGATCTCGTTGTGGTCTCAACTCCACTTTTGGCTCGTTTTTAGGCATGTTAAACTTCATGGGCAATCCATCATCAAATGCTTCTACATTATCAAACTCTTCAATCGTGCCGATGCTCAAGAGCTCATTCGCGCAAGAATCTACTAAATCAATAGTAGAACAATCGTTCTTAACAAACGATGCATGACTCTTGTGAAAATCTTGAAGTGAAAACGTCACCGTTTCACCTAAAACGGACATAGTTGCCCTTCCCTCGTTTACATCAATCACCGTACGCGTTGTAGACATGAATGGGCGTCCTAACAAAATGGTGTGTTCTCGGTTCTCGCTTTGTACGTCACCAATATCCATAATGACAAAATCGACCGGCACTACTAGCTTGTCTACTTGTACTAAGACATCCTCCACAATCCCCAAGGGTATCCTTATCGTCCTATCCGCCAATTGTAATTTCATCGTGGTCGGCTTTAGCGGTCCTAGGCTAAATTCCTTGTAAATCGAATGGGGCATCAAATTTATGCTAGCGCCAAGATCGAGCATCCCTCTTGCCGTTTGTCCATTCCCCATAGAAATAGTTACGCAAAAACTCCTGGGATCCTTCTCTTTGGGTAGCAATGGTTTCTTAAATATATCACCAACATCTCTTATCAAAGCCACATGTTGACTCGCAGCCAAACGCCTTTCCTTTGATGCTAGATCTTTGAAAAACTTTAAAAACACCGGCATTGTCTTTATCACCTCTATCAGGGGGAGGTTAATATTAAAATCTTTCAATAAATTGTATAACTCCATGAATTTTTTATTCTCCTTGGCCGGATGTAGGCGACTTGGGAATGGAACATGATCATAAACTGTCAACTTCTGCGGGGGTGCATTTAAAGAATCGGCGGGGTCTTCAGTTGTTGTCGATTTCTTTTTCTTCACTGCTCCCGGAGGTTGGGTCTCGGTCTCTTTCTTGTCTCCCTCCTTTCCTATCTCGATGCAGTTATCCACTTCTTTCCCGCTTCTCAGTACATGAATAGCTGAGGCTTGTTCTGTTTGGCTTGGAAGAGTAATTTTCTCCTTCTTCAATGATGCCATATCAGTTGCCAATTGTCCTACCATTAACTCCAATCTTCTTAGTCCTGACGAATTTTCAAGAGTGCTTTTGGCCATTTCAGCCATCATCGTTCTCAATTCTTTCATATCATCTCGAACTCCCTTCATTTCCTCCTGAACATGTGTGAGGCCGTCTCGGTTCTGAATAGTTTTGGCAACTTGGTTCTGTTGCCAGACTAAAAGTTGATCAGTCGACTGAACTATAGCAGGTGTTTGCATGTGTGGTGGTCTCTTCCCCGAATGTTGTTGATTCGAATAGTGCTCGATGGCGTTGACGTCCCCTCGTTGTTCGTTGTTGAACGGGCACATATCAGCTAAATGTTCGGGGTATCCGCATTGGTGACACATCGCATTAGTCTTCTTCGAAGAGGCCTTGCTTGCCCGCTCGGCCTTCCAAGCTGGCAATTTCTCCTCAAATATCTCTTCGCACTTTGCTTTGACTAATTTGCCATCATCTAAGTCAGGATCAGGGATTGAAATCTCATTAACTTTCAATTTACGAGGCCGAGAGTTGGTTTCTCTAGATTTTTCACTCAGTTTCTCCAATACTCATTTTGCCTCGCGGGCCSTTAAATCACCMAAATCTCCTCCTGCTGCTATTTCAACTTGGCTYTTCCCCATGGGCGACAAACCATCAAAGAAAAAYTGATTAATTATCTCGGGGGAATAGCTATAATGGGGGCATGCTTGTAAAAGTGATTTGTAACGCTCCCATGTTTCATGAAATAATTCTCCCTCCACTTGTTCGAAGTTAGMAATCTGCCWCCGAATTTGMCCCGTTRTYTGTGCCGAATAGTATTGATTTAAGAACTTCTCGCTTATCATCTCCCARTCAGTYAAYGAYCTTGGTTCTAAGGACAGTAAGCATGTCTTCGCCTTGTCTTTCATGCTATAGGGGAAACAAATCATTTGCATCTCCTCCCGGTTTAAGCCATGACCTACAAATCTGCCTACTTCATCGATAAAGTAGTTCGAAAATGCTAAAGGGTCTTCGTGGGCATTTCCGTGAAAAGTCGGAAGTAAATTAATTTGATGCGGTTTAATCTTTACTTCCCTTGCAGTCGGGCCAAGTACAATAGCGGACCCATAAAGCACAACCTTCGGGCGTGCCAAATCTCGTTGTCGAGGTGCTCGATCTCCCCTTGGTTCCCTAACTCGGTCGTTAGCTCTCTCATAGTGATCGTCATGCGCGTAATGGTGCTCGCGCTCGTATCTCCTTCCGAAATTATTTTGCTCGTAACCATGATCTTGATTCTCCAACCAATCATTCACGTGCCCTTGATTGTTAGCATACGCGTTATGCTGCAGAAAATTTTCGTTCGTAATTGCCACGTTCTCGATGTTGTGTTGGCGAATAGCATTGTTGTTCATCTCTTCGTTGTGCCTCACATTCACCATGTTGGGTTGGTGACCGATCACGTTTTCCTGCTGGTCGACTCCTTCGTTTCTCCCCGCATCTTGTCTCGCAATAATGGGGCGTGGTGGTGATCTCGGTGGTGAGTCTCCGTTTCGAATTGGATTTGCTTCCAACATAATGTTGGAAACTTGATCATAAGCGAAATCAGTTGTTGTTGAGGAATCGTCCTCGGGAATAAAAACGGGTCTTGGTCTCGGTGGATTTGAACGGTGGATGTTGTCAATGAATGGTACAAGGTCGCGTTGAAGTGATCGCCTTCCTTGCATAAACTCAACAATACATCAACGTACCAAATGGCAAAACCAAGTGAAAAAAATAAAAATAAACTAATAAATCAAAAAGAAAATAAAACGAAAAACATCTTTATTCCTACTCGTTGCTTCCCCGGCAACGGAGCCAAATTTTTTGACTGAAACTTTTGTGCACCCCGTTTTTAATAATTAATTTAAAAGCACATCAGTTTGCTCGCAAGAGTACGAGGTAACTGTAGGGTGATGAGTTTGACTCGAGTCGTATCTCTCGAGGAAACAATTGTTCGGTCTTTCGGATGTTTTTCTCAATTTACGAACTAAAGTAAAATACATGTACAATTGGGGTTTTAAAAGAAATTGAGTTGATCATTATAAACTAAAGCAATAATTAAACTAAAGCTAATTAAACTATTTATTCTAACTAAATTATCAACTACGAGCAATAATTTAAACTATCAATAATAACCATAAATTAAACCTAATTAATGAGTCTAAGAGCATGAACATAAGAAATTATCACTAAGCAATGTATCATATGAATCTAAGAACGAATAACTAAACATAAATCAATCGCATAAGTAAACTAAATTAACCAATATCCAAGCATAAAAATGATTAAACTAGTTAAACTAGAATTAAACTAATAATTAAACTAGAAATTAACTACTAAATTAACTAAGAGTTTAGAAAACTTATTGTAACTACTAATAGCAATGAGAAGCTCCAGCTATTCCGGAGTTGCACGTCGATCTTGGGCGAAGATTGAATCTCGAACTCGAATTCGATGTTTTGGATGCGTTGTTCTTCGATCCTTGATCTCCGTCTTCAAATCTCGTTATGAGATGTGGAATTATGTTTATTATCAGCTAAAATACCCTAGGGGGTCGTGTCTTCTTCCAAAAACCCAAAATAAGGAGGGTTTATATAGATATTACAAGTCTTGGCGCACAAGAAACCCTAAAATCCGAATTCTGGGCCGTCGCGTCGACGGTGCGTCGACGTAGTGTCGACTGACGTGTGATGGTGCTCGGCGCCGGTGCTGCCAGAGCGTGCGCATCGGCTGGGCGGGTGCGTCGACTGGTGCATCGACAGCGACACTTCAACAAGTTGCGTCGACGTTGCGTCGACATCGGTGCGTCGACATCGATGCTTCAGCAAGTAGCGTCGATAGTGCGTCGACGCTGCGTCGACTGATGCGGATCATGGCTCGCGTCGACGTAGCGTCAACGGTCGTGTCAGTCGACGTGACTGCGCGTCTGCCTCCGTCTCTCTCTATCTTTTGCTACTCGTTTCGCCGGAAAGCTCGTTCTCCTATTCTTGAACATCGAACTTCGTCTATTACGCGCTGAACTCTTCCGGTTACTTAGTTGTAAGGTGAAAAACAACGAAATATCACCTATTTGCATCAATTACGATTAAAATACGGTAAAATAAGTCAGAACTATAAAAATACGTAATTATGCTTAAATCGCCCAACTTATACCAAAAATAAATAGAAAAACGTACTAAAATACTAATAAAAATAAGGACAAATATACTCTAATCAACTAGCTATGTTAACTCATTTTGTACTCACAAATGACGGTTTCTTCTAATTTGGTTCTGTGATGGCATTACTCAAATATCACTAGATATAAAGTAATTTGTCGTTCAAATCGTAAAGATATGTTTGTTTGAGGATTTGGGTTTTCTGAACTTCAATCCGACTATGTGTCCTTTAACTAGATAGAGCCTAATACCATGTTTGTTATGTGTTTCTGATTTTAAAGCCTATTAACTATTTTCAGAATTAAGTTTATTCAGATAAATTTTTTTTCTCTTTTACCTTAGGTTTGTTGGAAAACAAATACAAGAAAATGTAGATGATGTATTCTTTAATGATGTTTTGATACGAGACTTGGAAGAAGAGACGGATAGATTCGAGAAGTTTGAAGTTGAGTGAAATAACCTTGAATAAAAATATTAAGTTGCTGATCGTAAATCACGTAAATGAGGGGCCTGTGCATGTACCTTGACTGACCGACCATTGGTTATTGGGTTTGCAGTTTGTTGAACCATAAATATACAAAATGTTTAGATGATCTCAATCTCTATGGAGTTTCGACGTCTGTGTATTGCTTAATATCAGAATGTGCAAATCTGGAGAGGTGAGAAACTACTTATGAAGCTGTTTTATAAGTTTTCCCAATTTTGCTTTGTCTATATTTGGAGTTATGCCTGTGTTTTTTTTTTGGGGTGTGGGTGGGTGGGAAGATTCCTATTCAATCCAATGACGTCTTTACATAGAGTTGTTGAGATGATCTAAAATCTTTATTTTATTTTAGTGGCACTCATGGGATGAGAGCAATTACTTGAAAATAAAAGGTGATTCTCATATTCTTGCTAAAACAAGGTAAAGTTTTCGGTGTGTAGATTCACGGTCTCTAATTTCATTGATCTAAGCAAAGCGAACTTATTTCATTGGATTTTTGTTCTTTTTTTTTTTAAATCAAAGAAAAAACAGTTTAGGAACATGGGTTTAGTTTAATCCAAAGCCAAAATAATCAAAAATTGTATCAGATTATGTTTTGATTTTTTAGTTTTACTCACATTTCGTAGATACTTTCTATATCACAGAAATTTTGGAAATAAATTGTTGACAAAGTTTATGTAACACGGGTTTCATTAGACTTTATATCAAAATCATAGTAAGATATTTCAAATTTATTGTATTCTTACATAGGGTTTGGTATACAAAATGAGACCAATATATTTAATGAATATTCACAAACAATTTATTAAGTAGATAAATTTTTAAATACTAACACGAAAATAAGGCACGACGAGCGTTATGATAATGTTCACGCTGGAAAGATGACATGATAATGATCGTCCCAATATTCGTGCTTTATATTCTGCCAACAGTGTATGTGCTTAGTAATATTTTGTGTGCAAATATCAAAACTAATATTTAATATCACAATTCTAATAATAATAAAGCCTAAAATTTCAATTACTTGGTGATAGAGACACACCTATTGTGTTTCTCCTTCAACACTCCTCCTTGTGTTAAGTTAATAAAGGGAAACGGTGCATGAGTAGTTTCATGAGTGACTAGTAATATAATGAAAGAGGCCCGTTATATTCATTTTTGTACAATCTATTTACACCCTCCAATGTCATTTCTTGAATTACAATGTCAAACCATTTGATAAACGTGGTTTTTCTTTTCCGTTTCAATCTTATCATTATTCATTTCTTTGATTATTAATAAGTATCTTGATGATTATAAATCTTTACATCCATATGTTGTGACATTCAATCTTGAAATATGCTAAACCTTGAGGGCAGTTTTCAGGAATATCACAAAGTTAAATATATGAAAGGAACAATATTTTATTTTCTTTAAATTTGTTATTCGCACTTGAACTTAATAATTGTTGTTGATAAATTTTACATTTTTTCTGCATTTCTTAAATTTTTCCATGAAGATCGCGGGTTTTACACTAGTTTTTATAATAACTAGTATCATATTGTATAAGGGTATGACATGCTTTTCTTGTGCATTTTGAATCAGTTATTGTTATTAGTGTATATTTTTAGAAGGGAAAATTCCCATATACTCCATGAGAGAGATATTTTATCTTAAAAACTTTAGTGAAAATATAACTTCTCATTTAATCCATCACCTTCTCATTTAATCCAGACTTTACATGAAAATACTAATTTATCCTCATTAACTTTTTTCTTTATTTTAATTTTCACCGTCAATTACCGCCGCATGTAGAATTCCATACTATATCTTGAAATTATATACAATTATTCATAAAATTTCTAAATCGTAAAACTCCATACTACTTCATCAAACTTCTATATCGTAAAATTTCATAATACTTTGTAAAATTCAATAATCAGTTAAAAAAACTCCATACTATATCGTGAAATTACATACTATTTCGTGAAATTTCATACTACTTCGTGAAGTTTTTATATCGTAAAATTCCATTCTATGTAAAATTCGATAATTTGTGAAAATTCACACTACATCGTGGGATATAGTACTTCTATTTCTTCTAACCATACTACATAGTTGAATATCATATTTCAAACTACTTAGTCAAGTTTAACAGTAATTCATGTAATTTCAAATGTATTCGTTAAACTTCATATTAGTCCGGCAAAATTTTAGACTACATTGTGGAATTCATGTTACTTCATCAATTTTTTACTAATTCATTGATTTTCATACTTGTCTGTTAAGTTTCATACAAATTCGATAAATTTCATACTAGCCATGTTAAAACCCATACTACTCTATTAATTTCGTATTTAAAAACCTAATAAATTTCAAGAATGAACATCTAACTAAGATTGAATCAATCAGATTATGCAGAAGTACAAGAATAATTAAATCGAATTTCTTAAATAAACTTGAAAACTCTATACATAAACAAGTGATTGAATAAATTAATAAACTCCATATTCTTCATTTAAACACAAGGTCGTCGCAACCACCGTCAACGCTAGTCAATCCATTTCCGATTCCAAACAACATCCAATCAAGGAGGCTAAACCACATTCAACGATGTATCAGAGAAGAATCACTCGAGGATCAAGTTCACCAATCAACCCCTTCCACGCGTCGTCGTACTTTACGATGGGTGAGTAACCGATAGACTCGCCTTGATAACAAGACCCCAATTCCATGACCTACATATGACGGGGACGTCGGAGCACATTGGAAAATGAGTAAAAAATGGGAGACGCACTGTGGCAAAAAATTAAAAAATTTGCAACTTTGAACAGAAAACTGAAGGTGTTTCCGAACTTCGATTGTGCTGCAACTTCACATGCCCATAGGAAGATTTGTCTAAATCCAATGGTGCGGCACGTGCGGCGAGTGGGCGGCCAAAATCTAGCTTGGTGTCATGGCCAAAAACTTAAGAATGGCGTTCGTTTTTGTCACAGAGATATTTGAACGAAATACTTTTCATTTTACATTATTTACTAGATTTGTTACATTATATCTTAATTGTATACGCTTGGACATTGTATGTGAATGTGTGATAAGTAAACTCAATTAAATTCAATGCTTCAGAATAAAATGTAAAACCTACCAATAAGTCAAAAATAATAATTAATTTAAATCATACCACATCACATGAATCTAACTCAAAATAAACTTTAAGACCAAATACAATAGTTTAATATGAATGATTGATTATACTTCACAAGTTCTTTGTAAAGTAAGAAACAAACAAATTTAATCAATCAAAATAGAGGATATCCATTGACTAAGAAAGGTTATTGGGAGAACCTCCATGACTTATACCAATAAATATCATGAACTCTTACATATCTTACCTTGTGGTTCATTCTTCCCACATAGGTAGGGATATCCAATAAATATCACGAACTCTTTACTTGTCTTACCTTGTGGTTCATTCTTCCCACATAGGTAGGAATCAACAAGTCTCTTCCCCTTTGCTTTGAGGTTATTTTCACTATTCATATTGATCCTAGTTAGCCTCAAGAAATTTCCTTATCTAAAGGTCTAACATTGATATTATGAAGAATAATATCATGTCTCTCAATGACTTATTATCATAATTAATATTATACAAGTGCATCGGTATGTTTGCTCAAGTGAAAAAAACATAGAGTGCGATAGTATCTCTCAATTACTTATTGTTATTTAAAGTGACTTTCTTTTCCACATTGGTAAGACATGTTTTTAGTCGCAACATATCAAAATCATTGACCATTTTTAGCAAGCAAACACATTTTTTTCACTAAATTCTTAGGTTTGAAAGTATTGTTTTATAATATTGAAAAAATTATTCATTTAGAGCACATCCTAAAGTTCATTGAAAGTTTGTAACTAAATATACTTCCAACGTAAGATTGGGGTCAATATGAATTCTCAAATTCATTTGAGAATTAACTTTGACTTAGTTTGACAATTCTTTGTCAGTTAGGGGTTGGTGGATGATATTATTGTGGAATTATAGTTACACTAGTTTCCACATCAACGACCGATAATAGTACTCGATCGATTTCTTTTGAGTATATTATTTTGAATTTCGATTGAATTAGTTCAATCAGTTTCTTTAGATAATAAATTTTAAGAATATCTCTTTCTTTGATATTATGTGAATATACTTTATCACAAGACTTATTTATACAACTGTTTATCGTTCATGAACTTTCATTATCATGAAAATATACAAATGTACAATCAATAATACATATATTGAAAGTAGCTTATAAAATCAGCTTGAAGAGATTTACAAAATACATGAATCTATAAGTTCATCGAAATTCATGATCAACATATATGAAATCTATCAGTTCATTGAAATTCATGATTAACTAAACATATTGGCAAAATCATGATCAATCACTCATCTAATCATGTAAATAACTTTATTTACAATTTCTTAGAAATCATCTAAAAGCATAAATCATAATATATTATGTACCATATGAATATCATTAAAGTATTGCAAGATTTCATGTTTGTCAATACATCGCATGCATATAATCATATGTAATATATATATATATATATATATTATTCGTATAAGAATGCACAATAATACATATCATGCCATATATCCATATAAAATATTTATTAGTTGCATTTAATAAATAATAGGATTATTCAAGTTACCTTGAAGGAAAGTCCGGATTCTTTCCTAATTTTGTTTTTGCAATAGCTTTGTTCGCGATATGTTTCTGATGACATAGACCTTTAAACCCTATCTCCACCGTACAGATTTAGCCACTATATCTTTTGAATATTATATCCAAAATCCAGCGTCATCCAACGATTTGATTGTGCATAAATTTATTAGTAAAAGAAATTGGGCAGACAATTTTGGGAAACAGGAGCTCAATTCAAAATTAATTATAGGATTCTTCAGCCTCATATTCAAATCTACACCGTTCATATCAAACTTGTATATATGTGGAAGAGAAAATTCTTTTTTACCTCCTGAACCATGGTCAATTTGACACTTTGCCTCCTAAACTCTTTTTCGTGCAGATTACCTCCTAACTATACAAAATTTAAACTAAGCCTCCTGAGCCTGGTTTTCGAAAAAAAATTCCGACTGGGTCTTCATGCGTGTGTGATACACGCTTAACTAGAGGGGCAAAACTAACTTTTCATTTGAGAAAAAGAATTACTTCCTGAACTATGGTCAATTTAACACTTTGCCTCCTAAACTTTTTTCCGTGCAGATTACCTCCTAAGCTCGTTTTTTGGCAAAAAATTCTGATCGGATCTTCACGCGTGTGAGATACACGCTTACATAGAGGGACAAAACCGACTTTTCATCTCTTAGGACAGGGATATAATAGTCAATTAACTTATTCCATCTTCAACATATGTATTCATTTTTTATAAGATACGGTCCTTATATTGTTGAAGTAAAACCATCAATCCCGTGAGAGAACTATTGCAACTGTGGAAATGCGTGTGAGAAAATGTGGAAGAAGACAACAAAAATCAATATATATATATATATATATATATATTATAATATATATATATATATATATGTGTTGTGTGTGTGTGTGTGTGTGTGTGTGTATGTATGTGTGTGTGTGTGTTTGCAGGCTATTAGGTTAGTATCTATCCTGAATATTGGGGACTGGAATGAAAATGATCAACGATCAAGATCAAGTGACCATTGATGATCAGCGGTCCAGATGAAATGACCGTTGCTCAAACCCGCCGGTTTGAACTGAGACTGGATTTGGGACCAAATTGGCAGTTTGAACCGAAAAAAAAAAAAAAAAAAAGGCGGAAGAACCGCCGGTTTTAAACCAAACTGGCCAGCTTAAGTTCAAACCGGTGGATTGATCAACGGTCATTTCATTTGGACCGCTGATCATCAACGGTCACTTGATCTTGACCGTTGATTATTTTCATCCCAGTCCCCAAATTTCGGGATAGATACTAACCTAATAGCCCTGTAAACAAATATATCTATGGTAAAGACTTGTGGTTAGGCCAGATTAAAGGGTCATGACTCGTTAGACCATCTAAACCCGATACTATAATGTATTGGCTTTTGTACTCAAAAGTATTGATTTTTCATAAATCTCTGATCCGTGCTATTATGTATTGGTTTTTTATACTATGATGTATTAGTTTTTCACTATAGTATATTGACTTTTGTGCTATGATGTATTGATATGAAAACTTTGGCCTAATGGATAATCCGTTAGTTCGGCCCTAACAAGAGTGTTGCCTTATATATTATATATAATATATATATATATATATATATATATATATATATATATATATACTATATATAATATATATATATATATATATATTGATTTCGGCGGTCTTCTTCCACGTTTTCTCACACGCGTTTCCACAGTTGAAATAATTCTCTACCGGGATTGATGGATTTACTGCAACAATGGAGGGACCATATCTTATAAAGAATGAATACGTATGTGGAAGTTGAGACAAGGTAATTGACTATTATATCCCTGGCATAAGAGATGAAAATTTGGTTTTCCCCTCTATGTAAGCGTGTATCTCACACGCGTGAAGATGCGGTCGAAATTTTTGCCGAAAACAGGGCTCAGGAGGTTTAGTGTAAATTTCGTATAGTTTAGGAGGTAGTCTGCACACACAAAAAAAAATTTAGGAGGCAAAGTGTCAAATTGACCATAGTTCAGTAGGTATATTTTTTTTTCTCAAATGAAAAGTTGATTTTGCCCCTCTAGGTAAGCGTGTATCTCACACGCCTGATGACCCGGTTAGAATTTCTGCCGGAAATTGGGCTCAGGAGGCTTAGTGCAAATTTCATATAGTTTAGGAGGTAATCTGCACGAAAAGAAATTTAGAAGGTAAAGTGTCAAATTGACCATAATTCAGGAGGTAAACTTTTTTTCTCTCTATGTGGAATAATATATATAAATTTTGGCTTGATCCAACAGTCCGATTGTGAGAAGTATTATTTTTAAAATCTCTGCACAGAAAGTTTCGAAAACAAAATCTGCTTTATTCAAAATTTTATGTATATTTCCTCCTATCTCCAAACCCAATATCCACCGTTCAGAATGTAAATCAAAAGGTTTAGACAGTGCTGTAAAGATTGAAACACGGTCCAACGATTGAAAAGTAAAAAAATGATTTTTCAAACTTACAGCGCGGTTATATTTTTGACGTATAAAAATTATATAATTGTTGCTTTGGTTATAGAGGATTAATCTCAATCATTCTCAATAGGTTAGAGTTTCGTGATGATAACGTGTAAAAGGAGAAGCAGAAAAGAAGAAGACATCACTACTACAGACTGCACATTTCACGTCTTTTTGTTTGCACATTTAACGTTGGTTTTTGAACCGATGTAATAGCCACCAACGTTAAAAGTCACGTCGATTTTGAAAAACTGACGTGAAAAGCTGTGACATTCAAGTCGGTTATTTGTAAAACCGACGTGTAATGTGTGCCTTTGCACGTCGGTTTTTTTTAAATAACCGAGCTTTTCACGTCAGTTTCCTGAGAACCGATGTGGTAATATGAGGGCTTTTTAAAAAAATGGCCTTATTTAACCATCCCACCTAATAAATAAATGATGAAATTTTCATATATTATTTAGGAATTAATATATAAAAAAATTCAAAAGAATCCATACAACACAATGAACAAAACAACAAGTTTTAGTATAATTTTAATATCCCATCAATGTGCCCTATTATAAACCAAAGTATAAAACAAGACTCGCATTTAAAATAACACAAAGATTTCAGTACATGAGATATGAAGTTGTAACGCTCTGAAACAAAACCAGAAATCACTCAAATAACTTAATACCAAAAATCACTTGAGTCAATCAATGTACTGCAGGTTTTTATGTTTCAACATTATCACTAGTGTCGTGCTCTCTTCAATGTTCGAAAAAGAATATCAATATAAAAGTTTGTTCAGGAATCATTAAGTCATATGATCATGTATAAAGTCCACAATAAATGCATGCGTTGATAACAACAACAATTGTGAACTCTATAATGACAGAAAATAAAAGCGTCTCGATTTATTAAGTAAAGCAACAATTGAAAATTGCAAAAATTCATAAATAACGAAATGATACTTCTATGCTTTCACACTTAAGCAAATAAATCAAAGATTAAATTTTAAATGAACTTTGTACCTGCAAGAGTTGAACTCGAACCATCACAAGATTGTTTTTGCCTCAATTCATTCAAGCTTTCTTCTTCAAAGGGCTCGCGGCCCTCAGGAAGTGTTCCAATGTAACTATACACATGGCTCTGGGTCACTAACTTAATGTTCTCACGCTCATCCTCCGAGAAAGGCCCGTCTTTGTAAATAATACTAGCCTAATCCATCAGAACTAGAAGAATGAAAACAAATTCCAAACAAACAAAACAACATTCCATTCTAGATATACGCATTAAAGTTAAAATCAATATTCCATTTAGAGGCTAAATGGGCGAAAAATAGGAAAGACAATAATGTGAAAACCAAATAAGAGCAAGATCCTATTTGTCAGCATATTTTAAAATGCCTCAAATATCTGGGAAAAAATAAATTAAGATGTACCTATTAAAATATGGTACTTGTCCCCGATCCATTATATCCAATCAAAAGAAGTTTTTGAATTGCTCTCTGTTCAAGATAATCTGGCAAACTCCGACTATTCATGCTAGTTGCTAGCTCTCCACAAGGTTAGGATGATTTAGAAGGAACTCGGAGAGAAAGTACAGCCCAAAGCAGCTTCGTTCCAGCCTGAACAGTAACATCAATAAACAAGATGACGACAGACTAAAAAAGAAGAAAAGGCATAATTGTATTTTATTTTTATTTTTGTAACAAAATAGATTTGAAAGATGAAGAACCTTTCCCCAGATATACCCTTTCGTGTTTTTCTGCCCGTCCTCTTGGTATAAACCATCTTTATTCACCCAAAATTATTGATTCCTAGCACATTGAACTCTAGCTAACTATAAAACTAAAAAACATTAACTATTTATTACCCTCCACCCCCCCACCCCTGAAAAGAAAAGCTAAAAGGAACATTAAATGTAAAGCTGAAATCTGCAGCAAGAAAGGAGACTACATAGGCCATTTTATTCCTTAAAATAAACACACATTTTCTAAGATGATGAAAGCAATACAATGCAGCTGCCTTATATAAAACCTATGCTAGGGTTTCAAGGGATATGCTGAGGATCGTGATGCATGCCAGCTGTGCTGAGATCATCTAAACGGTTCAGCATCATCCAAGTGTCACAAGCTTGACTATGCAGCTCATTGCCTTCCTCTTGTCCTCTTGCACAGCTGTCATTGCCCGTTGGTGCTTGTAAGCTCCTGCATTTTGGCCTGTAGTGAAGGTTAGTCACGCGCTCAACACCTTTTGTTCCTCTCACACTCCCCCTCAATTCGATCGTGCTCTTACTAATAACATTGAGCTTGTTCCTGAGCTTAGAGAAGAATTGCAGACTCAGTGCCTTAGTCAAAACATCTTCCACTTGTTCTGATGCTGGAACATGTTGCACTCTCAGCTTTCCAGCAGCAATTTTTTCTCTAACAAAATGATAGTCCAATGCCACATGTTTTATCCTAGCATGTAGCACAGGATTACAAGCAAGGGCTATAGCACTAATGCTGTCTACCAAATCAAAGGCATCTTAGTGGGAGACTGTCCTATTTCTTCAAGTAAGGAGTTAATCAAGGTCACTTCACATGAAGCATTAGCCAAGCTTTTGTATTCCGCTTCAGTGCTAGATCTTGACACTGAAGGCTGCTTTCTTGAACACCATGAAATCAGGCTATTCCCAAGGTAGACACAATATCCTGGAGTTGATCTTCTATCATCTACATCAGCTCCCCAACCTGAATCAGAAAAGGCACTCAGGTTGAGATGAGAGGATCTTCTAATTTGCAAACCATAGTTTCTTGTTCCTGCTAAATACCTCAAAATTCTCTTCACAGCTCTCCAATGAGTATCTAAAGGTGCTGACATGTATTGGCAAACTTTATTCACACTGTAACTCAGTTTAGGCCTTGTCAAGGTGACATATTGTAAAGCTCCAACAACACTTTTATACATTGTTCCATCCACTGTGAAGAGGATACCATAGGTGTAGGACTAGGATTAGCTTATTCTATTTTACATCTCTCAAGAAGTTCCTTGATGTATTTCTCTTGACATAGGTGCATTCCTTCAGTTGTCCTTGTGATTTCAATCCCAAGAAAGTGACTTATCTGTCCAAGGTCTTTGATAGAAAGTTTCTGGCCAAAAATGTTGACAAACTGATCAATTAGGATGGGATTTGATCCTGTAACAAGAATGTCATCAACATATATCAATACAAATAGACAGTCCTTCCCTTTCACCTTATAAAACAAAGAACAATCAGCCTTGGAGGCTTTGAAACCTAATTGTCTGACTCTCCAGGAGAAGTTAACTGCCAAGGTGAGCATGATCCTTACGGTACTGTGTTTAACTACAGGACTAAAGGTCTCAGAGAAATCAAAACCAGGCATTTGTGAGTATCCTTGAGCCACTAACCTTGCCTTGTATTTGGAGATTTTTCCATCTGCATGTCTTTTGATTTTAAAAATCCACTTGCTTCCAACTATGTTTTTCCCTTTTGGCAATTCCACTAACTGCCAACTCCTGTTCTTGATTAAAGCATCTATCTCTTCTTGCATTGCTTGCTTCCATTTGTTGGAGCTGAGAGCCTCAGTTAAGGTGTAAGGTTCAGTTTCCTTTGTGACAGAGTATGCTTTAGGTTTGTAAATTCCCATCTTTGACCTTGTGATCATGGGGTGTCCCTGATGAATTTCTTGTGTAGCTGAGCTTCCTGAATCATTATTGAGTGGAGGCATTTGAACAAACAGTGGTATGGCTGCAATACTGCTCCTTGAGCCACTTGAAGGACTGGTAGAAGGTGAGGTTTGACTGGATGATGCTGACTGATGAGTGAAAGGACTATGTCCTGAGGGGTTCTCATTTTCATTGTTTCCTTTCTTTGAACTACTATCATTTTAGCCATCCAAACTGTGTGTTGTGGGTATCATAGGAACTACAGGGGGATCTTTGTGGTGAACAACCTCTTCTGCATTCACTTTCCTTTTGTAAGGAAAAACTTCTTCATTGAATAGTACATTCCTTGTGATTATTATCCTTTTGTCTAGAAACAAAACCTTGTATCCTTTGTATTGATTGCTATATCCAATAAAAACTCCTGCACATGATCTATACTACATCTTATGCTTGTTGTAAGGCCTCATATGAGGGTAACACAAGCAACCAAACACTATTAACCTCTTGTAATCTGGCTTGTGCCCATAAAGCACCTCAAGTGGTGTTTTGAACTTCAATGGTTTACTGGGAACTCTGTTCAAAAGGTAAGTAGCTGTTACAAAGGCATCTCCCCACAGACTCAGTGGTAAGTTTGATTCAGCTAACAAAGATAAGCCCATGTTTACAATATCCTTGTGCCTTCTTTCTGCCAAGCCATTCTGTTGAGAGGTGTAGGCACAAGACATCCTGTGTGCTATCCCATTGTCTTCAAAGAACCTTTTGAGTGCAATATACTCTCCTCCACCATCACTCTGAACCATCTTGATTCTTTTTCCAAATTGGTTTTCAACTAAGGCCTTAAAGCTGATAAAAGCATCATATACATCTGACTTAGCTTTCAACAAGTATATCCAAGTAAACCTGGAATAATGATCTATGAAGCTTACATAGTAACTACAACCATTAGCAGTTTTAACATGACAAGGGCCCCAAAATTCAGTATGAACAAGCTCAAAAGGAGTATTATAGACAGATTCAGAATTAGAGAAAGGTAACTGGTGATTTTTGGCAAGAACACAAGATTGACATAAACTGTAATTTTTATTAACTTGGAAAGGTATATTACAATGCTTAAGAGCTCTCTGAACATTATCAAGATTGATATGTCCAAGCCTTTTATGCCAAAGATCAAGGTTGGAGCATTCATTTATTTTAACAGAAAAACAGAAAGGTTGAGAGGGTTGTTCTGCAAGAACTTTATTGTCAATCTTGTGGTTTTGAAGGTTGAACTGGTACAATCCTTCCTTAAGTGTGCCCTTGAGCAGGATTTCTTGAGTGGCCAGGTCCTTGACAAGACAAAAAGAGGGATGGAATTCAAAAAATACTCTATTGTCTTTGGCAAATTGAGAGACAGATAAGAGGTTTCTAGTGATGTTAGGCACATGAAGCAGATTTTTGAGAATGAAAACCTTAAAGTTAATGGAATCATGATTTTTGAGAAGAGAATTACCAAAGTGAGCAATGTTTGCTCCTTCTCCATTTCCCATCTGGAGATTGTTGTTGCCATGATACTCAGAGGCTATATTGAGGTTCTCCAGCTAACTAGTCACATGGTTTGAGGCTCCTGAATCAGGGAACCAGCTTATCTCAGATCCCACATTTGAATAGCCACTAGATGCAGGCATTTGGACAAAATTGAGGGTAGGACTCCTTTTCGCAGTTTGAACAACTTGCTGAGAGGAAGATGGATTGCTGTTGTTCTGGTTATCATATCTGTACCAACACTTATAAGCAGTGTGGCTAGGTCCTTGGCAAATCTGGCAAAGAGGCATATTGTTTCTACCTCTTACCCTTCCTCTAGATGTGTTCCTCCCTCTGATGGATTGATTACTGAATCTGCCTCCTCTTCCTTGGCTAAAATTTGAGCTGTAACCTTTATTGTTTTGAGTGACAATGTTGGCAAAGTGCTAAGATCCTTCAAAGTTAACAACTGATCCTTGATTCATCTTCATTCTGGACTCATAAGTAAGTAGTAAGGAGTGAACCTCTGAGAGAGAATGAGGGGGATATCTTGATGTTACATTAACAACAACTGAGTCATATTCTGAGCCAAGGCCAGTGAGGATATGCAGGATTTGATTTTGTTCAGATACCTTTTCTCCAACAGCTGCAAGAAGATCACAACATCCCTTTATCTTGTTCAAATACTCTCTCATAGGCAAAGTTCCTTTCTTCAGAGTCTGCAGCTTCAATCTATACTGCATAACCTTGGCAGCGGATTGACTAGCAAAATTTCCTTCTATGGTTTCCCAGACCTCCTTTGCTGTGCTCAATCCTACCATGAGAATCATGATTCCTTCAGATAAAGACGACATTAACCAAGAGGCTAAAAGCTGATCCTGTCTCATTCATTGTAGGTATTCTGGATTTGAAGTAGTTTGACCTGATTGTTCATCAAGAATAAATTTTTCTGGAGCAACTGAGGCTCCATTGATGAATCTCTCAACACCATATCCTTGTATGGCTGTTATTACTTGCTGCTTCCAAATGAGAAAGTTAGATTCATCCAGCTTGGTTGAGATGAGCTGGCTGTTTGGTTGAATGAGGGTAATTTGGTTTAATGTGTTGGTGTTGTTTGTGTTTGATGTAGCTGTATCAGACATTATGAAGATTTTGAGGAGAAAAACGGATTTAAATGAGAACAGGATCACATGGGTCTGGTACCATGAAAAGAAAAGCTGAAACGAACATTAAATATAAAGCTGAAATCTGCAGCAAGAAAGCAGACTACATAGGCCATTTTATTCCTTAAAATAAACATACATTTTCTAAGATGATGAAAGCAATACAATGCAGCTGCCTTGCTAGGGTTTCAAGGGATATGCTAAGGATCGTGATGCATGCCAGCTGTGCTGAGATCATCTGAACGGTTCAGCATCATCCAAGTGTCACAAGATTGACCATGCAGCTCGTTGCCTTCCTCTTGTCCTCTTGCACAGCTGTCATTGCCCGTTGGTGCTTGTAAGCTCCTGCATTTTGGCCTGTAGTGAAGGTTAGTCACGCGCTCAACTCCTTGTGTTCCTCTCACCAACGTGGGACATTATTTTTGTAAAGGGGAAAACAAGATGATTTAAACCTTCTCAGGATCACGACTTTGGTAAATTTCGTCGATGGATAATGATTAAAAGGTGCCAGCTTCTCTTTAGCGGTCTCATCTATGGGACTGAAAATTATATATACAAAAACAAATAAGCATACCAATTTCTAACATATAAGTTAAAAAAAACTATATTCATGAATATATATATATTCACCTGGCACTACTCAAAAAATCATTGAATAACAATCTAGCAAAGCTCTTCTGTACTAGCTGCAGGTTTCTCGTAAAAATGTTAGCAAAATTTATTTATTCAGGCAATATATTATTATTATTATATTATTTTTACTTTTTAGTAATAGAACAGCTGATCATAATGCAGATAATGCCAAGAAAGAGGTCATGCATCCACATGCACACGTCACAACATGATACAGCTGTGTATAGCCGTTGTGGCTATTGTTAGTTGTCTTATTCTAAGCTAATCTCAAGCATACACGTGTATATTGATCTATAGGTCATAGTCTAGGGTTAGCATCTATATAAGGAATGTTTGTAATCCTATTTAAGCACAATTAATGCTCATAGCCGTTTTCATGTGTGTTCCTATTCTTACCTTTAATATGAAGCTTTTTCTCAGTTTTTGTGTTGTTTGGGACCTAGTTTTCTGATATGGTATCAGAGCTATGTCGGCTCTGGTCCATTCCTTTTCCCTTGTTTAAGTAATTTTTCTTTTTTTTTTCGAGTCAAGAATATGACAGATCAAATTATTCAACCCTAAGCTCAAATTATTTCAATAAAGTTGACTGATGTCAACTTTTTGCTTTGGAAACAGCAGATCTGGGCTGCTGCTGCAGGATATGGGCTTGAGGGATATCTCAATGGAGAAATTAAGGCACCAAATCAGTATATCATTGCAGCTGAAGGAACAAGCCAGACCTTAAATCCAGCATATGTCCATTGGAAGAGACAGGATCAGCTTGTTGTTTCATGGATCTTATCCTCCCTCACTGAAAGTCTGCTTGTCACCACAGTGGGGTTATCTACTGCTTCAGAGATCTGGAGATAAATTGAAGGGACATTTTCAAATCAAAACAAGGCAAAAGTGATGTAGATAAGAGTGCAGCTGCAGGTACTGAAAAAGGGAAGTCTGAGCATGAGGGATTTTCTAAACAAAATCAAGCCTTGCTGTGATTTGTTAGCTGCAGCTGGTGAGATTGTGACTGAATCTGATCAAATACTTTACATACTTGGAGGCCTTGGTCCAGAATACAATCCAGTCCTTGTCTCCCTCACATCCAGAGGGCCTGCTCATCCTATAACTCTTATTGAGGCACATTCCATTCTTCCTAGTTTTGAAAACAGGCTAGAGACATTGGAAAATCAGTTTGGAACTTCAGAGGAGAATGCCTTTTCTGTGAACCTCACCACTGGTAGCAGAGGAGGCAGGTCAAGTTCCCATTATTCAAATAGAGGCAGAGGTTTTCAATCAAACAAGAGAGGCAGGTCAGGCTCCTTCAGATGTGGAAGTTACAGAGGTAGGGGTGGAAGGACAGGTTCATATAAGCCCAAGTGCCAAATATGTCATTATACGGGTAACACTGCAGACAAATGTTATCAAAGAATGAATATGGACTATTCTCCCTCAAGCAACACAGGAAATTCTGGATATCAAGCAAATCTTCACCAAATTGGTCAAATTTGTGCCAATGTGGCAAGTGGAGTGGACCATGAGGTCAAGGATGACAGTTTTTGGTATCCTTAATTAGGAGAAACTAACCACATCACCTATGACTTCAAAAACCTCAATATGGCTTCTGATTATCAAGGAGGAGAGAAAATCCATATGGGAAATGGTACAGGTTTGTCAATTTCTCACTTTGGTAATTTATTAGTTAAGTCTTCTTCTTGCAGAGATTCTGATCCTTCTTTCCTACTCAAGAATTTATTACATGTTCCATTTATAACCAAAAACCTCATTAGTGTTTCACAATTTTCCAAGGATAACAAGGTATATTTTGAGTTTCACCCCTCTTCTTGTGTTGTGAAGGATCAAGCCACAGGGGTAGTGCTTCTCAAAGGGACAATTAAGGAAGGGCTCTATTGTTTCAATCTCATCAACCTCAAATCTCAAGAACCAAGTTTTTCTGATCAAGTTTTTTCTACAAATTCCCAGTGTTCGATAAATTCTACTGAGCTAAAGAATAAAGCTCCTTTAGATGTTTGGCATTCTAGGTTTGGGCATGCTCCTTTGGATGTTGTTAAAGGGCATTAGCCACATGTAAAGTTGAGTTCTATGATAATAAAAGTGATGTTTTGTGGGTCTCCTATATGAAATCCAAGTTCCATAAACTCCCCTTTCCTGATTCTCAAACACAACACAATGAGTTTGATCTTATTCATAGTGATCTATGGGGGCCAGCACCTATCATTTTTTTCATCTGGCTTCACCTATTACATAAACTTTATAGATCATGCTACCTGATTCACCTGGATTTATTTTCTTAAGAACAAGTCTGATGCTTTAAGAGCTTTTGTGCATTTCAAAGCACTTGTTGAAAATCAATACAACAAGAAAATAAAGGCTTTACAGACTGATGGTGGGGGAGAGTTTATTGCTATGGGTAATTTTTTGGCAGAAAATGGAATAACACATAGAATGTCATGCCCTTACACCCCTGAACAAAATGGAGTGGCTGAGAGGAAACACAGACATTTAGTTGAAGTAGGTTTAGCTCTGCTTGGTCATTCTGATGTTCCTACAAGATATTGGGACAATGCTTTCATGACTGCTGTTTATATTATCAATAGAAACCCTTCAAGAACAATTAACCAAAAGACACCTTTTGAAGCCTTGAACAAGCAAAAACCAGACATACAAAATCTCAGAACTTTTGGATGTCTCTGTTATCCATTACTTAAACCATACAACAAGCATAAGCTCCAATTCAGGAGTGAGCCAGCAACCTTCATAGGCTACAGCCCCAATCATAAGGGATATAAAGTATTGCTCACAAGGGGAAAGGTGATCATTAGTAGGCATGTACTGTTTGATGAGAGGATTTTTTACTTTCTCCAACAAGCTAGCTTCTTCATCTTATGATAACAAAACTGCACCTCCTCAGTCATCTGTTGTCATTGGCAGCATGAGTGTTCCTCTGTTAACACATCCCTCCTTTAAAAATCCAAGTAATGATGTTAACCCTAACCTCACTGAGGCAAATAGTGTGGATCAAATTGTGACATCAAATTCATCAAGCTCTACATCACATACACACCATACACCTCAATCCTTATCACCTACAGAATCTTTACAAGGAGGAGTCATAACTATTGATTTGCCTATTGAGAATATTGATATGCCTGTTGCTTCTAATGTGTCTTTTGAGAATGCAGGTGCTCACCCCATGATTACAAGGTCAAAGGTTGGGATCCATAAACCCAAAGTTTTTCTTTGTCAAAATCTAAAGGAGCCTACAAATGATTATCAGGCAATAAATACACCAGAATGGAAGAATGCAATGGGAAAAGAGTTCTCTGCACTTATGAGGAATAAAACCTGGACATTGAGCAAATTACCAGCTGGAAAACAAGTAATGGGATGCAGGTGGATATACAAAGTGAAAAGGAAGGCAGATGGATCTGTGGCTAGACTCAAGGCCAGATTAGTTGCTAAAGGTTACTCACAAAGACCTGGTTTTGATTACATAGACACCTAGAGCCCTGTAGTCAGACCAGCTACTGTCAGAACCATACTCAGCACTTACACAGGAACTGGCATATCAGGCAAATTGATATAGACAATGCTTTCCTCAATGGGAACATAGATGTGGAGTTGTACATGCATCAACCCCCAGGCTTTATTGAGCCAGGACAAGAAAATCTAGTCTGCAGACTCAAAAAGTCACTTTATGGTCTTAAACAAGCTTCCAAGACATGGTTTAACAAGTTTGCTGAGGTATTAGCATCTATGGAATTCTTGGAATCAAAGGCTGACACATCAGTGTTCTTCAAACATGATAAAGGGGATTATGTAATTATACTAGTGTATGTAGATGACATTATTATCACAGGAGGCAATCAGGAAACAATCCACAGGACAATTGATCAAATCAGCAAACATTTCTCTTTGAAGGATCTAGGGGAACTGAGTTACTTCTTAGGGATTGAAATTCAGCATGTTCTTGATGGACAGTTTCTTGGTCAAAGGAGCTACATAGAAACCATCATAGAGAGAGCATGGATGAAGGGGCAAAAGGGATGTCATCTCTTATGCTCTCTAGTCCTCCACTATCAAAATTTAATGGAAATCCTTTTCCTGATATTACCTTGTACAGAAGCATAGTGGGAGCTCTACAGTATGCCACTATCACAAGGCCTGAGATTACTTATAGTGTGAACAAGGTGAGCCAATTCATGCAGGCACCTCTGGACAATCATTGGAAAGCAGATAAAAGGATTGTGAGATACCTTGCAGGGACAATAAACTATGGATTGCATTTCACTCACTCTAAAAATCTGGATTTAATGGCTTTTACTGATGCAGATTGGGCTACTGATCCAGATGATATAAGATCAACTACAGGATCATGTGTTTTTCTTGGGACAAATATCATTTCATGGAATTCAAAAAAACAGTCCACAGTCTCAAGATCAAGTTGTGAGGCTGAGTATAGGAGCTTAGCTCATACTACCTGTGATGTTATTTGGCTGCAGCAGTTGTTGAAGGAACTTAAAATTGATCAACCAAGAACTCCAAGGATATGGATGGATAATCAAAGTGCAATAGCCTTGGCAAGCAATCCTATGCACCATCCCAGGACCAGAAACTTTGAAATAGATGTGCATTTTGTTAGAGAAAAGTTGCAGGACAAGGTTATCAAAATTCAGCATGTTCCTTCACATGATCAGCTTGCAGATGTGCTGACTAAGCCGATGAGTGGACAATTCTTCGTTCGAATGAGAAACAAACTGTCAGTTTGGCCCTTAGACTCACTCAGATTGAGGGGGCATAATAGAACAGCTGATCATAATGCAGATAATGCCAAGAAAGAGGTCATGCATCTACATGCACACGTCACAACATGATACAGTTGTGTATAGCCATTGTGGCTATTGTTAGTTGTCTTATTCTAAGCTAATCTCAAGCATACACGTGTATATTGATCTATAGGTCACAGTCTAGGGTTAGCATCTATATAAGGAATGTTTGTAACCAGATGCGGATACAGAAAAAAATACTTGGTGGGGCACCAACACAATAATTCTTTTTATTTATTAAAATTATACTAAAAAAATTATCACATTAAATAACAAGTATAAAATTTAATAAGGGTTTAAGAAAAAAAATACTATTATTCTCATCAATTTATCACGTTTTGGAATCGATTTACAATTGCATCACGTAAGTAATAAAAAATCATTTTTTCTCTAGATATGTAACTGGAATAATTAATTATACAATATTTGATCTCTCATATTATTATATAATATTATTTTACATACGTCATTTTAGAAAATACTTTAACTACACTCATCATCATCACATGAGAAGTAACACTAACTTCAAAAGAAATTATACTTTTGGAAAGTTTAATGCTAACTTCTATTTATACAAAAAAGAAGACTATTTAAATAGATCATAATACTATTATGATTTCGAAAACCAAATTACTATAATTTAAGTAAATTAAATACCAATAGCAATATTTATTTCTTTAATTAATATGTCGACAAAAAGATTTACAAGTGACCAAATGCTCAAATAAATAAAGCATTCCCAACAATTGGTATAAATAATATATCTAAAGTTTACAAAATTTGATGATAAATAAGAATCATTAACACCTATGTTCAAATCTCTTTGAAATATCATCAAAAAAATCATTATACATCACTTATTCTAAAAATTAAAGATTAAGGCTTAAAATTTTAAATAACAAAATTATATAATGTAGAACCCGTCATTATATGTGAACCTAGGGACTCATCTTAACCATTAGATTGAATAATCTTGATGGTTGAGATCATGACATGTCAGCATTAATTAATTAATTAAAAAAGGTATTTTGGACATATATCAACTTTTACAAAGAGCACTACATTGTTCTTTAGAAAGCACAATATATTAAGAACAAAAACACTACGATTGTATACAAAAAGCATCGCAAATTTCGTATATAAATTGCAAATTCAAAATTTTGAAATTAAACTCAAATTTTCAACAAAGCATAACTTTTTCAAATTTTATTCGTTTTGAATGAAATATATATCAAATTAATCACATTCTCAAGATCTACAATTTAAGATACATATTGCATGTTTTAAAATGTAAAAAGTTGTTGGAATTGACGTTGGATTTTATTCCAATGATTTGATAATTCCAACGGACATTAACCCGTTGGAATTTCCGTAGGAAAGTGCTTTCCGTTGGAATTCCGTGGGAATTTTGAGATTCCAACGGCCATTTTTCCAACGACTTGCTTACCGTTGGAAATTCTGTTGGAATTGGCTATTCCAATGGAAATTTCTTTTAGATTCCAACGAATTTTTTCCGTTGGAATCTGGTAGTGTTTCTTGTAGTGATAGAAAAAAA